>OX246737.1:43028117-43628117 GCA_945910005.1 Isoperla grammatica | reverse complement strand
AAACATGTTCTTAATGTAACTGGTAATACTTTTGTAATTTAAACAGTTTTGATAACTCTTAACGTTTATGAGTTAATAGAGGAAAACTGGGATTCGGCCGCCATTTTCCAAGATGGCGGATCTGTGTTCCACTTTCCAAAAATTGGTAGAACATAAAGAAGTTCATAATAGTACTTGTGGTAGGCATTGATTATCGGAAATGTAGCTATTGCCCCTTTTTTGAAGAAAACGAAAAACCGTGCCATCATTTACTCCAAGATGACCGCTTTGATTTTGATCCTATAAAAAAATGTTTCAGACAAAACATGTTCCTTATATAACTAGTAATACTTTTGTAACTCAAATATTTTTGATATCGATTACCGTTTCTGAGTTAATAGAGACAAACTGGGATTCGGCAGACATTTTCCAAGATGGCGGTCGAAATAATCCGGATACAGCTTGGGTCCCGACGGTTTTTTGAACCTTATATATTTGTTAACATGTGTACCAAATTTCATGCTGGTAGCCGGAAACGCAATATTCTGGTGCTAACAGAACGCACTATAAATGTTTTTGCCTCCGGTGGCTGGGGCTTTGCACCATACCCTTTACAACCCGCACAGATACTACTTGGGCATCCCCTCCCTGCCCCCCTCTGCCTGGTGGTAGTATACATTTGTATTATACATGTACTTTATAATACTGATGATTACGCTGGACCTCTATCATCATCCAATGTTCATTGGTCCGCCATCGATTTTTATGTTTTAATTTTTATAAATACAGATTTAGTTTTCTCTCTTACGAATTTCCAAGTCTCCTGATAAACTTATTAGCCCTCATGAAGAAATCTATTTTAAGTGCAGAAAATGTACTAGCTTTCACTAATAGCAATCAACTGGCCGCAATATAATCCTTATTTAGAGTTGTTAGGTATACATTTTACTTAGAAACAGCTCCCGGGTTTGGGATAAAGTATAAACTAACTATTTATTATTTAATCTAATAAATTACACCATCTTTGCTTATAAGAATACGTTGATAAATTAAAAACCTGCCAGTTTCATCACAAGTTATTTAAACATTCTTAGAGCCATCTATTTTGCAGGGTCCAACCAACGTCTAATTAAAGTCTCCCACTGCAAATCAGTTTCGTCACTGAGTGGGTACACTCTAAATGTGAATTTATTTATTTTATTTATTTTATTTATTTTATTTATTTTATTTATTTTATTTATTTTATTTATTTTATTTATTTTATTTATTTTATTTATTTTATTTATTTTGTTTATTTTATTTATTTTAATTATTTAAACGAACTATTAAAATATCATATTGTATACAACAACAAATTTGATTTTAGTGGCCTATTTATTTTCACATTGTAGTCACAAAATGTTGATACCATTCTATGTTAATTAAAAACTGTTCACGATGTACTATCTGCTTAGTGTCGTTTTTATTGATTTCAGGATTAAAATAATACGAGTTAATAAAAGTTTACAACACCTTTTGAAATATTGGAATTGTATTTTGCATCTTCAAACTAAGAAACGTTAGATCTTTACTACATTTATATGAAAACATGACTGAATAGATCTTTCGATGTGACTTGCATTATGAATTCTGATGGATAGTTGCTTGCTATAGTTCTAGCCAAGAACATGTTGTGCCACCATAACCGTGTTAGTGAGTTAGTCAAGAACATAACTTCATCCTCATGTTGAGTAAAATGAATCTGTAAATTCTAATTAACGTCGACTTCGCGGCTACAGCTACAAAACCCTGGCTTTTGTAAGTCCAGTCTTTGAGTTTGGTGTTGGTTTCTACTTAAACTTACCATTCGAAAGCTCGATCGACTCCCACCATCCAAAACGCTGACATCGACGAGATTTTAAATCAAAGTTATATTTCTAACATACCACGTTGCACCTACCATTACTATGGAAAAGGTTATTAATGTCAATCATTCAGCAATGTTAGAATAATATTCCGTCATATCAATTCCGTGGTAGGGCGCCTTCCCCTTCCACGTAATTCTGACCCATATCAAGTATCAACCGCAACAAGCTTTCCGATCATTTTATATAATTTGCCATCTACGAGCAGATTTTCTACCTTATGCAGGTTAGGTCGTTACTCTTCAGTTTTCTTCCTATTTTAACGCACTATACTATGATATTCGTATAGAAACTTTGAATAGTTTCATAAGGATCTTCGACTCTCTCTCTTTTACGGAGTGAAAATAGCACATGCGCATAAATCCAACAGTAACACCGCCACATATTAAGTTATTAACACACAAACATGCACACTGACACACGCACACACATACATTTTATGTGTAGAATAGTATTTTGAACCTACTTATTATTTCTTACTTTTTCATATAACCAATGGGGAATATTATGTTACGTAATATGTCTGTGTATTCTTGACCGTGAAGGCAGCAAGGATTATACCGACGAGGTTATGCAATCGGTATTAGTCTTAGTTTTAGTTAGGTATATAATTAGTTTTCATGTTTTAGGTGTTTTAGCTGTTATAACCTTAGTTTTCTATGTGTTTGTGTATATGTTCCTATGTGTGTATGTGTGTATACTAATTGGTTTATGTATGTTCGTAAGTGCCTTAGATACAGCGGCTGACAGACGCGTAGTGTTTGAGGCCATACCTTTTTGGTCAACCACCACATTTTGTTTGTATGTAGGCCCTACAATGAACGATGGAAATTAAAAATAATAATAATTTACCACCATGTCCAAACAACTGCTCAACAGCCATCGACAGGTGACAATAAACTGAATTACATGGTTGTTTTCGTGTAAATATTGAAATTTAGAAAATATGATCTACCTAAAATTGGCACGCTTGTGGTGTTCTGTCCAAAAATATTCACTAAAACCGGCAGGTTAAGCTCTTAGAGATGTGAGACCTATTTAATATTATTACCTCTACTTTTAGCAAAGGATCTTCAGAACTGATGAGTTTTACTGATTTTAATTTCCTTCGCATTCTCTTTTGATTATTAAAACGAAATATGGTTGGAGTGGAACTGTGAGAATACGAATAGCGTCGAGCGGGAGGTTAAGCGAAAGTTGATGAAAAACAGTGGCCGTATATTTGACGTTTTGCCCATGAGTTCAAGCTTTTATTTTAATTTGAAATAATAAATAAAGGAACTCAAAGGAAACACTCCATTTCATATCTCGAAGTGTAGCATTTTACATTGAAACGTTTTATAAGATGAGGAAGTCACTAAGTTTTACGAGTGCACGACCCTGTGCAGTGTGGTCAATCGAGATGGGGTCAAAGAAGTTTATCCCAGTGACGTAGCGCAGAATTCGCCCTCTCCCCCCCCCCCCCCCGTGACTTGAAAATAATCCCCTACGAGTCTACCACGATAAAAAAATAAAAAAAATGCGACGTAGGCCCTACTTCAGTGGCTCCGAGTGCTATCGGCCGCGATACTGCGTTTGAAACTACACCTTGGATATGCCGTGTTAATTGCTTCATCGGATATATGAACATACACTGGCAACGTCGTAAGAAGTGTCCCCTAAAATTCTAAGAAGAGACCGTCGCTCCACACGGTCTATTTCAACGTTACTCGCAGCGGGATTTCCCCATAGCTGTATTGTTATTGACTGCACCAACAGTGAATGGAATGCGACCCCTCCACGTCTGACAACATGCGAGCGATATTATCACTACAATACCTGAGGCATGAGAACGAGATGCAACTAGATTTAAGTTGGTAGTTGTCACAAGTCGTCACTGCCCTATTACATAATCTGTGACAACACCTAACAAGCTAATCTGATGAGACTATATTAACTTCATCGTTACAGTGTTGAATGTGTAAAATATACACTCAACGGATAGTAACCTGCTTGCTGCAGTAAGTTACCCAGAATTCCATTCTTTGTCGGGTGAATTGATTGAATGAATTGCTATTTTAAAGAGAAGGGGTGGGTGTAGAAGCAGCTGCCGAAGGCGGAAAGGTTTGCAAAATTGTCTTCCTTCACTAGAGTCCAAATAATGACTTTAGAGCAAAATTATATCAAATTATATAAAATATTGTATAGGCCTAAAATAATATATAATAATACATAATAATATATAATAATATTTAATATACATTAAATCATATATTATTATATCAAAAGTATATCATTTAAACTAGGAAATGTTCTGCTAATGGGTATAAATATATTACACAATTTAATTTACTATTTATGCTATATTATTACAAAATGTTCATACATTAATCTTGATTTTTTGGGAGGCCCTTGCAAAGCCGCTCCCCTCCCCCCCCCCCCCTCTCACATCGCGGGGTCTTCGTGGCCCTGCGCTACGACAGTTAAGCTTCAGTTTCTCCAAGAATATAACCTAATGTAATTTAAGTTGTAAGAGAATTTTGAGTGACGTATCGCAAACCATTTTGATGAACCTATTTTTACGGCGCGACATCTGGCCTTATATTTTAAATAAATACGACGAATGATATCTAAATAACAATAATGGAAGTGGCGGTTCTAGATTTCAGTCAAGTGAGATACGATTATTATAGACAAATAACTGTAAATCCCCTTTTGTTTTTTTGTGTACCCCCACCCCTACCACACCCAAACAATCAAACCAAACCATGGATAGCGGAAGATCTGGACGATACATCGAGACGTTGAGCATAATTCGACGGATACAAGATAGGACATTTGTTTGTGATTGAAAACTGTTTACAAGTTTTTCTCGACTGGCGGTTGACCCCAGAAATTAAAATTGTACTATTACCATTTACAATTTTACAATTGTATTATTACTATAGGTGAACATTATTCATACAGCTGAAATAAGTTTTAAAACACAACAATCATTCGTTGTGTTATATCACTTGTATGGTTATAGGGACGACATCAGGACCTTCGTTTGGGGTGATATTTCATATTATCAAGCAACAACCTGAATATTTCCCCTTTTCGTTACAAAATAATTTTACCAATGTTCGTTATGAAACTGGAATCCAAGAGGGCCATGTAGTAAAAGTATGTACGCCTTATAGAAGATTACGTTGGTTGTTATACGGTCCGTGAATACTTGTTCCGCCGATGCAATTCTTTGTTGTGTATTCCTAGTATCTTTGTTTGAGTTGGGATCATTTGGAAAATAAAAATGTTCCTCATTTCTGCGTCTGTAATCCAATCCATTGTTTCTATTGTGTTCTCCTTGGTTTATTATTTGTATTATTCCTCTTCACTGAATGTTATTGCTTTTGATATCTCGGTATTTTAAGAGTAAAATGATTCTAATTTATCAACGTCATATTTGAGTATGGTTGCCCTTAATTATTTCCTTCTCATTACTAGAACGTAAATATAATGGATCATAGTAAAAAATAATGATATTATTGAATTGAAATATTAAAATGTATCTCTGTTTTGCAATATTCGCTGTACTAATATCAATTTAATCTCGATTTTACATTCGAAAAAGTGTAACAACTTCATAATTAGTATAAAAACAAGTACTATAGTACATGAAAACATGAACGTCCTCAGTGTAATAAACACAAGAAATAAAATAATAAATTTTTACAGAGGAAATGAAAATGCTGAAAAAGTAAGCGAATCCTCTGATAATTCCAACCGAAATGGGGTAACGGTGTTGCCATACTCAGAATATGAAGTGATTAAAATAATCACAAGCAAACTGAACACAGCGTGAAAATGTTCTGGGTTATGAATTTGTTTGGTTTATGGACGATCTTCTTAACGTAACGAAAACGTAATAAACGTATCGATGTGAATACAACGTGTCATTTTAGTTTGATTAATATCTTACCAGCATTATGTAGGAAAAGCGGACGGTCATCATGACGCCATATATAGCACAAAGGCCGTTTTAGACCAGGGCCCTTATTCTGTAATCATCCCGCTTTGGATGCGGGCCGATATGGAAACAATTGAGACTAAATAACACTAGTATTGGTAATTATTGAGGCAGTTATATTGTTGTGGAACCGCAATTGTTTCCATATCGCCCGCTTTCGACCCAAAGCGGCCCGCTTCCATAGCGGGATAATTACAGAATAAGGGTCCTGACATGCAATAGGTGTACATAGAATTCCAAATCGCCGCAAACAATGTAATACATAACACAAATATAACAATGCTGTTGATGTTTCAAACATGGCCTTATTATTTCCAGTTAAATATAATATGTAATGTTGAGTATGAATCATTCCTTGCTTTTAATAAGGTATTTTAATTCAATGCAACTGATGGTTTTTTGTTTATGTATGTTACTTTAATATGTGTGAATTTGTATTTGGACTTGGGAATTCATCAGAACCTCGTACATTGAATACACGATTTTTTTGTTATTTATTATTTACTGTTTTACAACGTACTCGATAGCTATATAGGTCATACGACGTCACCTACGAGGTGTTCGTAAATGTGCTGTTATCATACTTTGTACTGACTTTCCCACACATCATGTTTCTACAAGGAGTGTTGGGGAAAATGGGGAAAAATTTTAACTATTTTGCTACTAAACTGGTGTTTGATGCATTGTAAAAAATAAATAACGTTTCAAAAATTAAAATTTTTGAACAAAAATTAAAATTTGTGAACAAAAATTAAAATGTTTGAACAAAAATTTATATGTTTGTGTTTTACTATGCAACTGTATGGTTAATATCAGAACTCGTTATTATATTTATCTTCATAAGTGACAAAGATGATATTAAAAAACAGGATCATTTTTATTTAAACGGGTGCCTGCTACGTGTTGATGTGTTTACTATGCAACTGTATGGTTATAATATTATAACAAATAAAAATAAAAAATAGATGATAGAATATTTATTTAATAATACTATTGAGTTAAATACGTAATAATATTTATCGATTAATTGATTCGACCGAATGTTTGACAATTTATTTTTACATTATGCATTAAAACATAATTTTGTATGTAAAACGTCTGCTACGTACGGGGTGGGTTTCTTTCAAAAATATACGAATACAAATTATTAAACAGTAATCGAACCGTAGCTTAATATAAGATGTTTCTGTTGGAGAATATGAAAACTAACGCTTCTACAGAATCAAATTTGGTTCCTTTTCAATTGTCAAAAAGTGTAATTATTAGCACCAACCGTATAATGATAATAATATTACCACGTAGTGCTTAATTTTTGTGTGTGACATGTTACACAATTTTAACCTTACGCTTAGCAAAGAAAGTGCCTAATTAGGCATAAACAGTAGACATACAAATACTTGTATTTATTATTCTAAAGTTCAGCAACAGTGTTGAGTGAAGTGTAGTGCTATGCATGGTTAATTAATATATACAACATGATTTCTGGTGCTGCTACACATTTTTCTACACTTTCTCACTTGGCTAACATGAATAGTTTTCGATCAAGAATAATGCTCATTCGGATTGCATGTTCACATGTGAGTGTAGTTGGTGTTTGGACTTTGGAGCACCGATTTGAAAGGAGTTGAAAGACAACACAATTAATTAGCAGCGCAGCACTGGATAACTTTATTCTAGAAATGTAATATAAACGGGATTCTTATTTGTGATACTTCTGTAAACTGCCGAGAAACGTTATTGTGTTACTTGCCTAGCAAATTATATTTGCGAGTTAAGACAAGGAGAAGTTGAAGAGTCTTGGTGGTAAATTTACTCTGGCGCGAGAAGGAAAGACAAAAGGGAGATTGATGAAGAAGGAAGGGGCGGTTTGAGACGCCCGAGGAAATTGCATATAAAGGTCAAAGGAAGATAGACGCGTACAAAAAAGAATAAATTATCTTCCTCTTTAGTTCTTAAAAAACTTTTTAAGATCTCAGTGTTTTATTTTTCCTTCATCCCTCCCGCTACCCCCTCGATCCTTCTATCTTCCCTATTACTACCCTTCGTTTTAGTTCTTTTTAGCAAATTGTATGACTCAAAGTTTTCTTTGACACTCGATTTAAAATTCATGTTTTTCATTTTCAAAAAATATTCCGTGTAAATAAGGAGTCTGATCACAAAAGAGAAGATAATATGCAAACGAATGCTAAGAACTCGGAACGTATAATACCTGTATAATATAGAACTAGCTAAGTCTCCTTGACCTAAAAATATGCATTTGAGCCATCGTGAAACATATCGTGGGCCTTAACACAATACGGGTAGATTATTCTTCTTGTCATAAATAGACACTTCGTAGCATAATTATAAATATATGTCAACTGTATTTCTTTTTAAGTGTATAGATGTGTAAGCATAACATTTTCAAATTGAATATTTAGCTCTTTCATTTAAAGAAAATAGGCATTAAGTAAAACACAAGTCCAAAAGCAATACAGTTTTAAAAGTAAAAAGCGTCGTCTCATAGCAGTTTCGAAACGAATGTTGAATTGATATTTTTCCTGACATTACTTGCCATTTTTGATGAACTAGATCCAAATAGTGGATATTTAGCGAAGTCTAGTGTGTTAGCTGAAGTTTGAATTTTTAGCACTATTGCTTAAAAACAGGTCTTGGTATAGCACGTCCAGTGCTCTTTAGCCATAATCCAACGATATCTCTGGTACAACCATTGAGTTTGCATATATTTACAATCTTCTAAATCTACATACATCTCTCTCTCTCTCTCTCTCTCTCTCTCTCTTTGCTAATGTATACTTCTCTTATATTTAGAAGATATTGGTAATATTAAAATCCACCGAAAAAACGCCACAAACTGAAAATACATTTCAAAGATATTTCACAAATATATTTAGGAACGATTTACACTACAGTACTTCTGTTTGGTTTTACAGACACGTTGTATTGTGATGTATAACACTAGATCTGTTACTAGTTGCCAGATCACGCTATCGATCTAGAGTTAACGGATTTCTATTCATTTGTTTTTCTATTTTATTCATACAAGTCGCAACTTAGGACGTGTCTAAAAATATCATTACATGTCAGACTCTTGATATAAAATTTATGATGGCTCTGGTAGAGGGTATATAAATTGACATAAACCTAACCTTTAAAATATAAATGTGACATCCATACTCATTTCAATTCAAGACGGATGAAAATTGAAAATAGAATATGCGATTCGGCAGATCTGCAGGCACGTGGCAATGCGGTAGTGTACAGGGAAGTATGTCACACTGTCTATATGTTTAGAAATTAGGGCCTCATTATAGCCTTTGCTTCTACCTGCCCCTAATCTCGTCATTATATTGATGTGATCGTCAATGTTGTTCAAATAAACATATTGCGTGTAACTGCAGTATCTAAGTTTCTAACATGTAGTTAGTTTATCAACTGTAGCAACACGAAGTTGTTTATAATCGATGAAAATATCTTCGATATATAATATTTTGTCAACGACACTAATCTAGAATAACAGTGGGTGATGTATAAAGATGAATAAACTCCATATGATATCCATGCCGAATCCAGTATTCGAACCTAGAGTGCAAGAACTCATTTCCAACTATGTCAGGTTGAGTGATAGTTGCCCATCCTTGTCTAGGGCATGAAACTTTCAATGACAGCTTGCCAGGTTTAGCCTCATCTTCTTCCCGTTTTGCCACCAATTTCTTCCACTCTTTTCTGTCTGCCCACTGCTTCTCTATTTTTACGTGTTCCCAAGATTCGTTTTTTTCTTCAACGTCTTCTTAGATCAAGCCTCTCCACTTATCTCTTGGTCTTCCTATCCTTCGTGTAACCCCTTCATCTGTTTCATATTCTCGTCTTGGGATTCCCACTGTTCCCATTCTCTTAACATGACCAAACAATCTTAGACGACCTAGAGTTTAAAGTGTAATAATAATAATAATAATAAAAATAATTAAAATAATTATAATAATATAATAATTATAATAATTATAATAATAATAATAATTATAATAATAATAATAATTATAATAATAATAATAATAATAATAATAATAATAATAATAATTATAAGAATTATAATAATAATAATTATAATAATAATAAAAATAATAATAATAATAATAATAATAATAATAATAATAATAATAATAATAATAATATAAATAATAATAATAATATCAATATCAATAACATTAACAGTAACAACAATAACCATAACAATAACAATAACAATAACAATAACAATAACAACAATTACAATACAAAATAATAACAATAATGTAATAATACCAATAACAATACCAATACCAACAACAATAACAATAATAATAATAATAATAATAATAATAATAATAATAATAATAATAATAATAATAATAATAATAATAATAATAATAATAATAATAATAATAATAATAATAATAATACGTTATTAGAAACTAGATTAGTTGGATATCGACAAGAACTGCACCGAGCGTTTACACGTGAATACCCATTAGTAGATGTAACCGAACAAAGAGTAGCAGACCAAAGGAGAATAATCATAGGCGTGCGCACGGCCCAGGCCTATTCGGCCTAGGCCGGACCTAATGTGTCAACTTTGACGTCGGGCCGCGCTGGACTCCAATTTCTTTAGATCCGGCCTGGGCCGAGAGCAGTTTAACTTTAAACTTAACTTTAAATTAGTCTTAAAATTAAAATGCACTGTCTGTAGCGCGTTTTTACGCAAAGGCACACTTCACCCGGGGCTGCGCAAATAATTTGTAATTTATCTTTTATTTAAATGCAACGAAACATAGCTCTATAGGGGCCACAAGATCCTATGGCAGCGGAAAGCGTCCGTCTTAAAATTGCGTTTTAGGCTATAAAAGTTAGTGTATCAACCAAAAAATGTTTCGCCTAAGGCGAAATTGCCTCCGGCGGCTGGGGCTTCCCCCCAGACCCCAGCTGTACTACGCCATTTTGTGCCGGATCTAATATTAGACGCTGCGCACGCCTATGAGAATAATTGTAAGTAATGGTATGCTACCATTTAATCTATTGAACGTAATAAGACATGAAGTAGAAGAAGAACTACAAATAGATCAAGAAAATGAAGAGGATTTGGCGATCGAGGAGCACATCATGGAAGCATCAAGAAACGATGACCATCTACGACAAGAATTAATGGAACAAGTAGATCTACCAGAAGGCCAGAACACACAAGAGGTACATCACCAACATCCACCTATTAATAACATTGAACAAGAAGAGAATACAAGAGGGAACACACAAGAAATAGACGAGTTAAAGAACATATTACATTTAGCTTTTGAAAATGCTTTGACCGAATTTGCACATATAGAACCGAACAAGAGACCTAGAATTCCTAAACCTAAACAGTCTAAGCAAATGGACATAGTAATGCACGTAATGAACGCACATATATTGTTAGATTACGCGAAGAAAGAGTTGTCGTTTGAGGAAGTGCATGCAGCAATATATTGTGGAGCCGTAGCAGTGGTCAGACAATTAGGATTAAAAATAAAGTTGGTACATTCTCAGAACATAAAAACAAATAAGACTCCAAAATGGGAACGAAGATTAGTCAAACGCATCAACGAGTTAAGGAGAGATATTGGGAGATTAGAACAATTCAGGATGGGTAATAGATCTAAAAAGATATTACAATATTGCCAACACATATTTGAAAGGTTTAAAATCCATACTATACATGAAACACCGAACGAGGCTACAAACGAATATTTGGATACTCTAAAGCAAAAAGTAAGTGCATTAGCCAAAAGACTACGAAGATATAAAGAGTGTAGTGATAGAAAAGAACAAAACGAAATGTTTAAAGAAAAAGAAAAAGAATTCTATCAGCAAATTAACAATAAAGAAGAAAAAGTAGGCAATGGTATACCATCGAAGACAGAAATTGAGCAGTTTTGGGGTGGGATATGGAGTAACCCATTAATGCACAATCACAATGCAACATGGATTCAAGATGAAATTGAGACAATGAGTGATATCGAAGAAATGACATTTGATGGCATCAGTGTAAATGATATAAAATCAACGATACGAAATACTCATAATTGGAAAGCACCCGGTAACGATAACATTCAAAATTTTTGGTACAAGAAGTTTTCAAACATGCACACCCAGATTGCTAAATGTCTTAATGAATTTATATTAGGAGACAAGGATTTACCAGATTTCCTTACTGAAGGAATAACATTTCTTAAACCAAAAGATAATGACACCAAAAATCCAAGTAAATATAGACCAATTACATGCTTACCTACTATTTACAAAATCTTGACATCGTGCATAACAAAACAAAATATATAGTCACTGCGAAGAACACAATATATTAGCTGAAGAACAAAAGGGATGTCGTAAATTGTCGCAAGGGTGTAAGGAACAATTAATTATCGATTCTGTTGTAATGAACCAAGCTTTCAACAAGAAGAGAAACATTCACGTTAGCTATATTGATTACAAGAAAGCGTATGATTCGTCACCACATTCGTGGCTAATACAGATACTGGAAATTTATAAAGTAAACCCATTGATAGTAAACTTTTTGCGGACAGCGATGACGAGTTGGAAAACAACATTAAAGTTAAACGTAGGCAAAGAGCAGATATGTACTGACCCAGTTAACATCCGACGAGGTATTTTTCAAGGTGACTCGTTTAGTGCGTTATGGTTTTGTCTTTCATTAAATCCATTATCTCATATACTAAACAAATCTACACATGGTTTCAAGATAAAGGACGGTAATACGGTTTGCCACACACTTTCACATCTATTCTACATGGACGATCTCAAGCTATATGCTTTAAATGCGACACACATGACGAATCTTCTTAACTCAACGTTAGAATTCAGTAGAGATATATGTATGGATTTTGGAATTGATAAATGTAAGTCACTTCATGTCATCAAAGGAAAGATTACGAAATTAGAAGAGTTTGAAATTGACGAAGACAACCGGATTGGAGTAATGGACGAAGAAGATATATACAAATATCTAGGATTTGCGCAGGCTAAACGAATTGATCATAAACTGATGAAAAGTAAACTAATTTCTGCATACAAGAAACGAATAGGATCCATTTTAAAAACACAATTGAATGGTAAAAACAAGATCAAAGCAATTAACACTTATGCTATACCGGTACTAACATATTCATTTGGAATTATTAACTGGACACAGACAGAACTTCATGCCCTAGAAATTCTCACCCGCACAACATTCACCAAATACAGAAGTCATCACCCTAAGTCAGCAATAGAACGAGTGACTCTACCTAGAGAAAAAGGAGGAAGAGGCTTGATTGATTTAAGTAATTTATATTATAAACAAATTGAAATTCTGAGAAAGTACTTTTATACAAAATGCCCACATTCACAACTTCATAGAGCTATAGTATCGGCAGACAAGTCGCTTTCTCCCCTCAATTTAAATGACGGAAATTTAAACTTGCTTCAAAAACTAAATTCTGACACAGCAAAAGAGATCAGAATATCAGAAAAGACGTTACATAGCAGACATTATAGAGAACTTTTTAAGGATAGCGTCGATAGGGTAGCATCGAACAAATGGTTAACGTCCGGGGACATTTTCAACGAAACAGAGGGATTTATGATCGCTATTCAAGATAAAGTAATCAAGACTAACAATTACAAAAAATACATACTGAAAGACGTCACAGTGGAAGATAAATGTAGAAAATGTTATTTGAACGGCGAAACAATTGAACATATCGTATCTGGGTGCAAAATGCTTTGTCAAACAGATTATCTTCATAGGCATAACCAAGTTGCAAACATTGTACATCAAAAATTAGCCATGAAGTATAAACTTATAAACACAACCACTGCGTATTACAAATACAAGCCTGAAAAGGTATTAGATAGTAAAGACTACAAATTATATTACGACCGGGCAGTTATTACAGACCAAACCATACATCACAATAGACCGGATATTATATTTATTGACAAGAAGAAACAAGAAACGATTTTAATTGATGTTGCCGTCCCTTTATGCCACAATGTAGAGACAACTTGGCGGGAAAAGATAAACAGATATAAGGAATTATCTATTGAAATAAAAAGGTTGTGGAAGCAGAATAATGTTACTGTTATACCGTTAATTATATCAGCAAATGGCATTGTTCCACGTAAACTCCATGACAGTATTAAACTAATTGGTCTCCAACCGAACATATACATCGAGATGCAAAAAGCAATTATTTTTAACACGTGTAGGATAGTGCGAAAATTTTTGAACTAAGAAGAATGAAGACTTCAAGAAGTTCTCCATCCCGATGGTGGTTTTCGTGGTTTCCACCGTACAAAGAGCGAATGCTGGGATGAGTACAAATCGGCCACGACCGTACATAGCATCCACAGTTCGGTTTGGAAAAAATAATGTGGACAATGATATATTAAGTAGTATAGCCAAATGTGGGCATTTGAGAAGCAGAAGAAGAAGAAGAAGAAGAAGAAGAAGAAGAAGAAGAAGAAGATATATTAAGTAATTCTAAGTAGATTTTAATAAGGTAAACACATGGAAATACTTGACATTTGTGTCCGTACAACATGTTTATGCCGGTTTTGACCGAGTTTGTATGTATTGCAACAATAAAATAATAATAATAATAATAATAATAATAATAATAATAATAATAATAATAATAATAATAATAATAATAATAATAATAATAATAATAATAATAATAATAATAATAATAATAATAATAATAATAATAATAATAATAATAACAGTAGTAATAATAATAATAACCATCATAATGATAATAGTTTGCATGCTCATATTCACATTATCAATATGTAGAATTGACGCCTCCCGTGTTATCAAAACAATTTGTCTTCAATAGTAACCGCAGGATGATTGAATCTGCCAATTGATTCTCTTTACTCTAGTCTAGTGTAATGACTTAATCCCTTAGATCCGTCTCTGTATATGTAGTAAGTTTAGTAGAATATTTACGGTCTACACAGTTATTAACCGAATACCATAATCACTTTGAGGACTTCATGGCCTTATCTTAACGAGTTACCTTCATGGAACCGGAATTCTATCACACATCCGGATCCGTCGGTCCTTCTCTAGTTCCTTTTTGGTTACAAACTACATCAGTAAATCTCTCCAGATTTAATGCTTTATTTAGATTATTTGAAGATGTAATACAATTAACTGTGGTAATTTGATCACTTTATGCAAACAACTCGAGTCGGTTAAGATAACATGATCATAACGCGCGCTTAATGATTCACGTAGTTTGAGCACACAAAGTTATGAACGATGGTGGTTGGGAACACTAACACTCACTTCGCAATTACCTCTGTTTTTGGCTTACACTAAGTTTAGTCTTGACTTACATAACGATATCTTTCCCTCACACAGACAGCTCAGTCGTGTTGTAGATCTACACTTGGACTATGGGATTACGTGGACACTTTCAGCCGTTCTAAAGCCCCATCTGCTGTTTACATGTATGGTGAACTTTAGAACGAACTTGATAAAACTTGGATCCAACGAGAAAACAACCTTGAATGGCGCTATGAAACTATGAAACGAGTTTTCAGTAATGTTTATGAAGTAAACGCGTCTTGAAAACATTTTGTAAAGCATATTAGAAAAATGCTTTAGTCCAAACTGTTTGCTAATTCTCGACAGGAACAGACTTGATGCTCGAGATTATATATCTGTCGAGATATCGCTCACTGCATCCTCGCTCTTTCTCGCTTCTCATCTGCTTGGTGTGCTACATTTATGATTAATCTCTTGTTAAACACAGTTTCCTTCTCTTTCTCTACGGTAAACACGTCTACCCCAACATATTGTGCGGTTTGTGAGAAATTTCACTAACAGCAAACTAGATTATTTTACAATAACAAAGGATCTCGCTCGCTTCCCGTTCCTTTTGAACTCGTTCTAGGAAGTACACTAAATTATTGTATAACTCGTTCAATCTCCACAATTTCTAGCGGCATTAATGAATCATGTTCATCAGAGATGGGAATTGTCACGGCCATATTCTCATGAGAATTGTATTCTCAATAGTTTATGCAGAAAATAACAAAAATAACAATTCAATTTGTGCTTTGTGCATCCGAACCGTGCTGTTGGTAATGTTGAATTGAATAGTTAAATGTTGTTATAAAAGAAAATGAGTTGTTTGTTTTATAATAAAGTAATCGTGTTTCAAATGAGAAGTGTTTGAATAATAAAGTCATACTGTATTTACCTAGACTTTCTTGTACCCATTTGAACGTCTTACGCTACTTTAGCCATGATATGAAAAAGGGTTTGAATTTTGATCTTAGAGCCTACAATGTGGTTACAACTGGTCCAACTCCTGCTTCCATGATAAGTTCGAAACAAAAGAGACGACTGTCTACCATACGTACCAGATTTTGATTACAAATACCCGATAGATGTGAAGTACTGGGATGTGACGCGTCCATGTTTGAGAGCTCGAGCAGCAGAGCCACAGCCACTTCAGGGATTTTCTCAACAAAAAGTTCCACTCAGTTATCCATTCTTCAAAATAATATTAAAACATCAAAATTTTACAAAACCATCATAATAACACCACTTCCTTTAAAATTCTTTGTTTGTATTATGTATTTTTCTAATATATATATATATATATATATATATTTAGAAAGCTGGATTGTTGTGGTAACGTAATGTAAATTCTTTTTCTCTCTCACATTTCACACTCGCACGAATGTGCGTTCAGTTGGCGGCAACTGTGTCGTCCAGGTAGACAACTCTTTGACCGGCCAGTCTGTACATGGTATGTCAAGCCACGCTGGTTTCCAACTGAACACACCACATAAATAAGGCAATAGAGTTTGTCACCCTCACACGGCGGTACCGTTACACCTGAATTAAGCGGTACTTCTATCAAGACAGTTGAGATAGGATCTGTTTATACAAGGGAGCATGCAATAACGTAATTCCCGGTTTAACACGAACACGTCGGCTATACTGAAGATCTTGTTCACGCTCTTCCCAAGATTCATTGTCAGAATGCAGAATGTTGTAAGATTGAAATAAACATTAGTTATTATTACTGAAAATACTGGAAACAAAATAAGAATAGGTATTTAGCGCCTCCGTCCTTTTGATGACATCAATTGCACGTCGTATTATTTTGTTACTTTGATCTGCAAACCCGTATCTTTACTGGTGTAAATTATTTTTCCGTAGCAAATCTATTTGTCGTCTATTGACAGAAAACAATGGGTATCTTAAAGGCCGCCGCGCTACGTCTATTGATACCTCACTTATAAAACAAATACGTCTTTCCATCTTTATGAGGTTCCTTTTATTATTTCAGCAGAATCAGATTACAATAATAAGTAAATGGATTATAGAAACAATAGTCAGGGTGTAGATAACATTGCAATACTGGGTGATAACTATGAGTTACGGCTTGTCTTGGCCTTTCAAATAGTTTCACGTCCAAGTGAGGTGCTTTGCTTGTGTTTTAATGTGTTATTTTGTGTGAGTATGCAAATATTGTATGAATTTTCAAATTGTGTTCTCATTTTGGGTGAATATTATTACAAGTTGATGTCAAATGAGTTGATTCAATGTGCTTGTGTTAATGTTTGTGAGACTAATGTTGTGATAAATAGTTGATCATGTTACTATCAATATCCATTAAACATATTTAAGACATTTTCTTTGGTTAATACTTAAGATGATTATTATTAGCAGTGTTTGCTCGAGGGTAGTTTTCATGTTGTAAACGTTATTAATTGTGTAATGCGTAGTGGTAATCTTCAACCCCGTATTCTTCGTTTGCGGAGGAATGATGCCCAAATAGTGTACTGCGGTTGTGCTAGCCATTGCATATGCGAGGGTTGGACTATTGATAGTTCTGCAAAGTTGACAACGTAAAGCTATTGCTTGTTTTATTGAACTTGTTGGAGAAATTCATATTTATGGCTTGACCGACGAGATTATAATTTTGATTAGAAAAAGTGATTGTTTCCAGTGGTGAATGATTTGTTTCTTGGTTTTGTTTAATGTAGATTTGTTTCTGGTGTACAGTCACGTTTCATAGCGTTATCCGATTGCGATATTCTAGCTGAACATGGCAGCAGGATGAGCTTTTAGCAAATACTGTAGTAAACATTATTTATACAACCTGTCGGTTGTAATACAGGAGACAGTGGCCTAAATTTGCAGCGACTCGTATGGAGTGCTGCTCGCAAGGCTAAATGATAAGACAAATAATATTACTTATTTCAGATTAATTTGGTTACAATAGATGTAAATGATAACCAAGTCTACTACATATATTTTCAATCCACTGATGCGTAATTGCAAGCCTTACTAACACGTTTTAAGCAGCCATCATCGCCGTATCACAACTTGCCGCTAGGAGCACTAGTGTTCAGTGTCGCAGCCTTCATGGACAGTGTCCAGTATTATTTTACTACGGTATTTTTTTATTTATTTATTTAATGTCTATCCTATTCAGTTATAAAAACTGATTTACTTTTACTTGATTTGCTTTTAGTAACAATTGCTTTCAATGGCAATCGAAGCGAGTGTAGTTTTAAGTGTGCCGATATATGGCCAGAAACTATTGTATTTATTATAGATTAGTGTAGATTAGTTTTGTTGCTGCTAAATATAGCTTCAGAGTCAAGAACATTTTGGTGCGTTATGGACTAATATTTCTGTTCATATGTGTGCTTGCCAAAGTGTTTTTATGGCATGTTCTTGCCGGAATCTGAATTTTAAGGATACATTAATTATTTGGATTCATTGATTATTGTCATAATGTGGTTGTGTGTGTACACACACACAAGCACACTCTTGATGCGACAATTAGTATTTTTGTAAATTGTATAGAGTTCGGTCATAGATAAGGGTGGTGATGTTATTCATTATGTATAGTTTATTGTTTTTTAATTATTATGTATTGTTACTAATTTATCGTGATCGGAAAAACGTATGGGCTACGAAGTTACCTGTTTTATTTATGTACAGATCCCTTCTTTTTAGCCTCTCTCGCTACACCAAAAACATAAATAATGCATTTTAAAATTGAAATTCGTGGCGTTATTCAACTCTGAATATATCTATTGTATTTTCAGCTTGTGGAGCTGTGAAGATTGAGCAAAGTTTCATTCTGCCTTTAATTGCAATTTCCCATTAAAACTAACTTACGCTTACTTTGTAACTTCTAATAAATAAACTAGCTTAAACTTCGACTAAAACGCAACTCTGCTTTCAATTTCCATTTATTTATGATAATTTATGTAAGATAACAACCACCTTTCTTCTGACGAAAAATAGAGAAGAAAAGCCTAATACAAGCAATTCTTTTTCAGTTTGCGTGAAGTCCATGATTGCCAACGTTACACAAAAACGAACTCAGTAAGCCACAAGTGAATTACTTTGAGGTAAAAGCTACGATTTTTATCGAACTGTAAAGTTTCGCTAAACATGAAATCTAAATAATTGATCATAGGTCCAAACTATTTTTAATGTGACATGATAATTATATAAATAAACCAATTTACGTAATCCAGTATTTTTGTCGGATAATTGGGGTAGCCTATATGATAACATGCATATATATATATATATATATATATGATTTCTCAGGTTTTGTTGGTTGCAATATGTAAAGAAAGGATACATTTTACGCTAAAGTCGTCGAAACGTTGACTTATCATTAAAAATAAAATTTAGATTGGTTTAACCGTAAAATGTATCCTTTCTTTATATATATATATACAGGGCTTTTTTTCGGCCGGTACGAGCCGGTACGCGTACCGGCTAACACAAGAGGCGTACCGGTAAAAGGCAATAAAGTCACACTATAGCCGGTACGCTACGATTAGCCAAGCGCGTGAATAACTTTGAATTGTGCAGTGTGACAGGCTTGTGACTGCAAAATATGTTTCATTTGAAATATAAGGCTGTTGCCACCTGCTGGTGACATGGGTGTGACATATTGCAGTAAATCACTTCTTTTTAGACTCTTGGCGGCCACTCACTACAGTAATCTTTTCTATTATTTGGGTCATCAGTTCTAAGGAAAGATAATTAGTGTTGTTTTGACTAAAATGTCAACTGTCAAGAGTAGCTTCTGGGAACCGCAAAAGAGAATAACCCATTCTTACTTTTCTGTTTTCCTTGAAAGCGTCTTTTCAATTTACAGACAACGATTGGGTTGTGTTGGGGGAGGGAGGGGGGGGGGGAGATCGGTGGTCAAGGGATTGTAAGTTGTGTGTGGCAGGGTTAGTTTCCTCTCTGTTGACGAGTGGAGATGTCGTCCGTGATTAGCGAGTGTGTGTGTGTTTAGTGAGAGTGTAAAAAATAAAAATAAACCGAAAAATAACTTCTTGGGTCGTCACCTCGCCACCTATACCCGAAACAGAGCAAGAGACTGACGTGTTGTTGACGAGAACACGACGACGTGATGTGCAGTCATGTTTGGAAATTGCTTTGCATTCGATATCAATGATATCATTGATGATGGTGAGCTATAAATGATTTTAAACAAATGCACGTCTCGTGTATGGGTCACATTAAACAGGGGCGGATTCAACATGAGGCGGGGGGGGTGAAAAAATAATTTTAGTTTCCGTCTTATTACAATGAAACCATCACTATTGGCACGTTTAAAAAAAATATATTTTATGTTTTCTGCGGACGCTGCTCGATCGTGTGGACACAGGATCTAATCCTAGTCATGAGCTGTGCAACAAAAGCTTCATATTTCGTTGATATCTACGATACAAATCCGCCTTAAAATTGCGTTTTTGACCATCAAACTTAATGCAGTACCCCAAAAATTTTTCGCCTACGGCGAATTTGCCTCCGGCGGCTGGGGCTTCGCCCCAGACCCCAGCTATACCACGCCAGTCACAGGAAATATTATACCGAACGTACCGGTTAACTTTATTTTAGAAAAAAAGCACTGTATATATATATATATATATATATGCAATAATTTCGACTTTTACTGTAGACATAAACACGGGTATATTCTGGCAACCTTCACATAAGTAAAAACATTGCCCCAAGATTAATTCAAGAATTAGACTTGCGAACGAAACTTGCCATGGTTTTGTGATAGAATGATTTTCTTAGCCATCTGGGTACTGATTTCAGTACGCAAGGTGCAACCGGTTGCAACATATGCCCGGGTTCTGGAACAGAGAGCCCAACTTTACAACCGGCTTGTATACAACAATAGGCTGAGTACCTAAGGTCCGAAACTTTTTAATCGGCTGATTTACTAATCTCATATTGGTTACCATGGTTTCAACTAACATTACATACTAAATGCATGGTGGCTTTTACCGGCAGCCATTTTTGATAGCCAATTAACAGAAAATCGCCGGATTACAGTTGGGTGAAACTGGTTCCAAGGTGTGTTTGCAAACCGCCGCTGATTCATGAGCGAAATTCCTTGTGTAAAAAAAAAACGTGTTTCTTAATATAATTTTTCTTAAACAGTGTATCTTCTAACAAATTTGTCTGATATTTCTTAATGCAGTTCAACAAGATGTAAATGACTCGTGCATTTGCATCACAGTCACACACATAACGTTTTTATTTACAACAAAATAACTGTGTGATTGACTTACAAATGTTTTCCATCGTTTAGTACATCGTTGTTATAAGCCCTAACCACAATAATCGGTAGCGGAAACGCAATCTCAATCCGGAAATCGGAAATGGCGCTGTTCACAACTAAATCGTAACATCATAACGATTTGTAATGGGAAAGTTTACAATTGCGATCCCGAGCAAGATTGCAATCAAAATGCCGACAATTGTGGTTAGGCCTTTAGAAAAACATGGTTTTGTGTACACCGATAATGCACCAGGGGTATCTGAGTGGTAGAGTGAGTGGGGAAGGTTTTGATGAATCGTCCAAGGTGATCTGCATTAACGTTGCTAGCAAGCTATTTCCAGATTCGTTTACATATCAATGTAACATTGCCTATATCGTTATTACATCATTCAATATGATGCAATTCATCCCCAAGTTTTTCAAATGTGATACTTGCCAGTTACATTTATTGGTATTTATTTTTGAAATATTTTTATTTTTTCAGTGTTGGCTCTAATTTCAATAATAACTAGCTTCTATAAAGGTTGTAAAATATTAGCTCAAACTATTCTTGACTTTTGTTCGAGTATGCATTAAGAAAAAGTTGAATTAAACCAACATTATACCATCTTGTTTGTGTAAACAAGTTTTATGTCAAATTTTCCTTTTCAGATTTTCTTTCTACCCTATTTTATCAATCCGCGCATTGATTTGAAACAGCTTTCAATGTATATCCTTCATTCCTACATTCTGTTTATTTCTACCCCTCGTTTCTACATATTTTAATTTCTACCATTCGTTTGTACTAGTTTTTGCATTTCTAGGAATAAATTAAAATGCTTCTTACAGTCTGCCTCTTTTACTTTTTTCCCTATTTCTTTCCCCTCAACCATTTCCTTCACTTTATTCGTTTCTCAAAGTATGTCGAACTAAATTACACCTCCGCTTCAATTAACTTTTCCATAACCTTAATGTTTCGCTTGCTCTTTTAAATTCTTCCCCACTCATCACTCTATCTCTCCAAGAGGACTTGACAATTCTCCGGTATTCGTTTGTGTATTTGTAATGTTCATTGTCAGTTTAGGATAAACACAGTTCAACAACATATTTTCCCTGTTTGAATAGTACCTGTTTCACATCCCTACGTACAGTGTTTCATACATTTCTTTCTTCCTCTCAATATTAAAAGCTTCTTCATCTCAAAAGTTGATTCTTTTTTCAGAACATTATAGTATTATCTTGGATTCCATGAATAATTGTATCGTTATCTACCTTTTAATTGCAATTACTGATATTATGTTTAAGAAATAACACCGTTTTAAAAATACAAGCTACTGTTGAACGTCTCGCAAAACAATTGCTTTACAGTATAGTTGGCGTACAGAAAACGAAAGATAAATTGAACACCATATTAAAACGTCGCAAGTGTCAAAAATATTGATTTATGCAACATTATCCACTTCATGTTTGAAAAATTACACTCGTTACGCAAATACCACGCATATAATCGTGAATACATCTCAAAGTATAGCGGATCGAGGCTCAGCTTTTAAAAACGAAATCGCTTCCAAGTCCAAGTGATGACGTAGAAACCACTCGTGTCGCCTGTGTGACGTACACACACGTCCTGATTCTATGGACCAGAGCTCTCTCAGCGCGGCGAGACACGTCCTGTCTACTCAAGAACTCGTCGTGGAGTGATTCATAAGATGGCCAGAGTGCTCGGTCGACAAGCGAAATTGAGGGGCGCGGTTCACATTTATACTGGTCATATGTAAAGCTCAGACATTTAGAAGCAGGCTAGATACACTTATGCTACTACTATGCTTAGCACAATATATATAGTCATATATAACATTCTCCTGCGATATGAGTCAAACTCTTACGTACAGTATGGGACAAAAAATAATGTTACGAAAATGTCCTACAATTTGTTTAATACTGTTTGACATGTAGGTCTAGGATCAAGCATAAAACATCCATGCAGATAAGCCGAAAGGACTAGAATATGAATGTTCACATGATACTCTCTTGAAAATGGATGGTGCTCATGGAATTCACAACACAATTCTACAAAACAATAAGAAGAAAAACAAAGATAGAGACTGCTACAACGACAACGATCGCAGCAACAGTCTTGAACAAACAATTAAGACATATATTGTTATAAGACACAAGCGCAGAGTATGCCGTATGCGTATTCTTATACGCGTATCCAGATGGCCGAGGTCGATGAAACATTTGGTCCGCGGTTCCTTCGTTCTAAGTTCGAACCCTGGCTTGGATGGGTGTCATGTGGTACTTTTTCATCTTATAATTATAATAATTATTATTATATTATTTTATTATTATATTATTATTGAAGCAGAAAGACTATGGGAAAACCATGAGAGATGGAGGGAACTACTAAACAGCCCTCTGGTAACGGAAGAAGTGATCGAGGAAGAGGTTGAGGAGGTGGTTGTGTTAGGCCTGGCTAGCCGGCAACGAATACATTAGCCCAAGACATGGAGTACTTCGCTACTCCCCCCTACCCGACGATTAATGTTGGAAACGGGGTCAAGATATATATATAATTATCTCTTCATTATTATCATAATTATCTCATATTGTCTTCGTTAGCATCGTTACCAAGATATGGTACGCAATGCCCAAATATTAACATCGTGTACGTGATACTATACTTGCTTTGCTCTAGGTTGCTGGGAAGTGTACTCTCATTTCAGAGAGGAAAGTAGCACTACACAATTACCTTCAATTGGTCTCGATGACACGGAATGTTTAGTGCGCATGTCAGTTTCTTTACACAATACACCTTTTCACATTATTATATAAAGCATACAAATATGAATTTTGCTTGATAGTATATACATTATTATATGGATGTCAAAAGGAGAGATTTAATTTTAAATTTCATCATCTATAGGAGCGAGGAGCGAAGAAGCGAAATAGGGACCGAACTCACATTACCTTGGGCATAGTAGTTATTTTAACCCAATTTAACAGACACTCAACTCAAATTTACAAATATTCGTTAATTTAATTGAAACAACATGAGGTAGGCCTACACTGTTTCAGCCGAAAACTGCATCAACTTTTAGAACTGTGAATATTTTAAAACATATACTTTCCATTCCTGCCAGTAATAACTCATTTAGTATAGTGGCGTTGTCACTGATTTTGTGGGGGCACTGGTTGAAATTACATGATTGTGTGGGATTTGAAATGGATAACGACTGGAAAAGCCGATTCGTTTGTGTTCCTGTATAAACGCGGTTGAAGAGTGACGGATTCATAGTTCTCACTAAATCCACCAGATGGATTCAGTCGTATCGTTGAGTCACGTGATCTCGGTTGATTCTCGGCCAGTGGCCATCTGCACGTGTTATGCTCCCTCTATGAAACTTCACTTAGTTTTTAGTCTAGTTCATAAGTCCAGTTTTGTACATGGCTACAGAGGGCTATTTGTGCCCTACATTGGCCTTACCGCTCTCGGGCGGGTAAAATACAATAAATACAATACAATCAATACCGTTGAGTGTAGTGTGGCACTGTATTGGCCGGATGTCGGGTGGAATCGAACATGGCAACGTACTTATTGCGCGCTTGAAGCGCTGACTAGGTATATTCTGGAGCTAAAATTCTGATTGTATTAGTTTGTTACTCTTTCTTCAGTTACATTCTCACTGGCGTTGAGTATATCAACTCTGAACTAGCGAAACCTACATTATTGTTACAGGGATTAAAATTGATTCAATTGAATATACAACAAGGTATAAAGTAATAATGACATACTCATATTCATCTAATAAATTATATTCACATAGGCCTATAGGTGTTTAAGATATTGCGTTTGGGCAGATTGAGAGAAACTCCTAAGGTATTATAAATGTAATGCACACATCTTGGCACTCACTTCACCGTATGGGTGAGAAACAACTTGGCAAACCTGTCAGTCAGAATTACCAATGGCGGGAAGGGAACCAAAGCCACTCCCGTCCGAGTTTTAGCACCGTGTCTTGGCTACAGAACTGAGGCACTTCACTAGACGCGGGGTGCTACCTGCACAGGTTGTGAGCATTATCACAATACTCTCAGATTCTCTTTTACCCTCGATACTGCTCCCTTCTTTAATTCATCATATAATTTAAAGCTTTTAAGATTATTAATATTATTATAAATTGAAGAAACGTTCTATACTTCTGCTCGCGAATCAACCTACCATTCTACAATGTCATTTGTTCTACATTTACTCCTGTCGTAACTTTATTATTGCTTCGTTCTAGTTTTCAGTTCATCCGTTCATTCGTACTTTGGTTTTTCATTAATAAAACCGCTGTTGTGCTTTCTTCTTTATGTATTATTGTTATCAACTGCTGTCCGTTTTGTACGAAGAGAAAATGACAATTATGTATTCATGTTAAAATCAATCAGTGGTTCATTTTCGGATGGTTGGATTGGATCTAACAGGCTGTAAGATGAAGTCGTTGACTTCCACGACCCAAACACGAGTTGCGACGACCAATGAAGCTAATAATAAATAATATTTATCTTTCACCACCAATAATATGCACATACATAACTTTCTTAACGAGGAAAGGATGCAGTAAGCGAACATAAATAATTCCATGCAGATAATTATCCTGCACCTATGCAAATTTAAACTAAGGGATGTAATTACTACACAGTAAATGTACTTATACACCAAATGATATGCCTTAGAAATATGATAATTGTACACACGTAAAAAGATAACGAGAAATGTACAAATGAGATTATGTTTGTATGATATATATGCATTATAATTGTATTGTAGCGTGTAGCTGTTCTGTTGCATTCTATTCGACGTTCGGTCTCAGCATGGCGACACTGCGCAATAGTCTATTATATATATATTTATTGTGGTTTACCGTTTACCATACCCAGAACGGATATGGAAGACTACTGCAGGGCTGCTAGACCCTCTTCAGTCCGTATTACAATGCATTAAATTAAATTAAGCAGAACATTTCAGTATTTGATTATATTCTCATATCAATGAACAATTAAAAGTGTGAAGTTATTACATAGTGGGTCAAGGGGTGGGAGGGAGTATTGTCCCTAGGATGTTTGGAGGAAAGGTACTTGAATTTTAGTTTGCGTTTAAAATCTTTCGTGTGAGCGTCTGCTGCGGTAGTCTGTCAAGTCTCGTGAGGTAAGAGTGTAGTAGCTGGTCAAAACGATCTCGGAGCGGAAGCATGATGGTTTCTTCGTAAACTGCATTGTTTCTTGTCATTGGGGGAGTTTTGAAATGCGTCGGAGAATTCTGCGCTCCAGAGATGAGTATTTGAGAAGTTGTATGCGGATGCTTGTTCCAATTGCCGGAGCAGCGTACTCGAACAGTGGCCGAATAAATTGTTTGTAAGTGTGGCGCAGTGTTAAAACTACATCCGTTGAGACGGTCTCGCAGCATTATAAGAAGATTAATACGTTTTCTCGCTCTGTTAATGATATCATGTGAATGAGAGGACCAATTCAGAAACCAATTATAGGTATAGTTCACCATATATGTGTCCCGAGACAACATTGGGTCTGTACGCAAACCTGATCCAGATCACTCAGATTGCGACCTGGCCTGGTTGCCAGGGTGGCCAGGTTGCAGTCTGTAGTGATCTGCATCTTTGAGTGCTGTACATATTATATAGACACAGACATTGAACAAGAAGGCGGGATTACATTATAGGGAGGTACTGGGACAGCTGTTGACACAGCAATAGGTAAATAGGTAAAGATGCTTTCGTCCTAGACGATTAATTCGTGGCCAATCAGCGATCGGCATTTGTTCGGATCAACTCGGGGGGCTCGCTGGTTGGCCCCGAATCACTCGGCTATGACAAAACATCTGAAAGCGTTGAGTGAGTAATATGTACAACGCCATTGGCAGTTTGTCTACCGCCTTTTACTGCCCAACATAGTTTAGTCGGGTAGTAGAGGTTCGCCAAGCGACGCGATGACGGAGCCTGATTGGTCGGCTACTTCGCCGAAGATATGCGAAGACAGCCGAAAGCTCTGTCGTTGTGTACGCTTGGCAAACTCATACAACCCACTTCAATTATGTTGGATGGTAAGACGCGGTAAACAAACTGTGGATGGGGTCGAGCCTCTACCCTATATTACTCAACGCTGAAAGGAGGTTGACTCGGGACGCGTATTTATTTACAGACGTACGTCATATTGTGTATTTCCCCTACTCTCGCATAACTCCGCTCCATTACCCCCCCCCCCCCCCCCCCCCAAGTCTGAAACGACCACACTGAACTTCATCTCGTGAATCATTCCAAGTCAAGCTATAGTTCTGCTGTTCGATTCGCCGCGAGAATTATGAGAATATAAGAATTATGAAAACATGGGTATCACATACCTCAGCCTGCAGAGCCTTTGTATGATATCAAAGTAACTTATCCGAAGTGATAACTCGCTTAGTGTTCCACAACTAGCCACCCAAAACCATTTTTCTCATCATTGTGCATGTATTCGCACATACACTTACAAAGAAGACATTATAGGCTATAGCAATATAATGGTATGAAAAATAATTAAGATTTGTAAAAGTAGCAAATATTGATGGAATGTAAGAGAATCTCCCCCCTATAACCCCACCCACCGATATGGATCACAATTTAAACTTGACATATATATATTATAATCTTGCAAATTTCACAATTTCAAACGCTTAAATACTGTACTTTATCATATCACTACGTAAATGACATTCTGGCAATGCATGCAGTGTACAATGTACATGTCATCCAGCCAGCCCTTACACAATGCTTGAGTGGAGAAGTAATGCAGTGAATAGAGGGGAATCTCCTGGGCAGAAGAATTACACAATGTTACAGCCATGTTTGTAAAAACTACCCCCCCCCCCCCCCTCTTCACACTTTCTGCGACCCCATTGGAAGTTGAGTCTAGTTCTTCTCCCACTTCTTCTCCTGTATCTTATCTTTTATCAGCGGGTATTTTTACATATGCGCGTTCTTCAGCTTCTGTATTTCACCCTTTTAACCCTTCCACCCGCGAGAGTGCGCCTCGCTTAATGATATGTACGATCTGCATAATATGTGTATTCGGTTCAACCATTTGCATTAATAATGTATATTGAAGTGTGTGTGTGAGTTCTACTTACAATATTAGAACAGCGATAATCGAGATATGTTGAAACATCTGTGGGATCAGACCATGTTAAGTGATGTCGCATATTATGTGCCCAGACGCTCTTCTCATCTTAACTCATCGGGGAGGTGGAGTTGACTCAAAGGTAACACCGTAAACTATACTATACTTTATGTACTCAGCTACTCAAATATGTATACATTCAACGGTAAAACGCGAGACTAACTCTGGTAGAGGTTCGATTTCCATCGCCGGTAATCATGACAAAAAAAACAATGTTTCCTAGAGTATCGTGAGTCTAGGATTACGTTTTTTTTTATCACAACGTTTCACTCTTATCAATGCACAATTTTTTTTTTTAGAATTCTTGTTGAGCTTGTGTTCAGCTTACATTCCAACTGTGCCTTACGATCTTTCCCTTTGTACCATAATCTTTTTGTCTTTCCTTTTTGTCTTTATTTTGTAGCTGTTCCATAGAAGACGCACCATTTCATTCAGGAATATTTCCACAACAATGTCGTCTACAAATCGAAGCACACTTTTTCCTGACTCCTGTTTGCGTCATATACTTCATGTATTGCTTCATGTATGTAGAGTTTGATCAGTGCAGTTAGTGAAATGTGAAATATATGGGAAACATAAAACCAGTGTTTTAAGCGTTACTGTGTATATGAGGCTGAGTTAGGAATCAATACACAATACACAGTGCATACAATTCAGCAACACAATATATTACTGTCTTAAAAATAAACATATGACAGGTTTGAAGGGAGGGTTGCCGTAGCTTTGTTTTGAAACAGTTCTTGAACATTCCTGGGTGCAATATCATATACATTGAAATGTGTATAGCCTTTCACCTCGTTTACTTTACCCTCATCGTTACGATCGTATGTTCTGGGTGCTTGACGTTCGTAACTCTACCAGCGTTCATACAGTCATCACGGATTCACGGAATACTGAACACAATTACAAAAATACAAATGGCGGGACGATGGAGATTGGTGTATTATTGTGGTTATCATTTACGTTGTTGTTTAATTGGCGTAGAAACAGGTTTGATTTAAATCATATGTCACGTATTAGGCGAAACAATCGAGTTGTAATGTATGGATATTTCTTTAGATCAAGTTTAGATGGCACCTAGTATACTAACTGCCGTAAGTGTACTCTGGTAGACCTACCGACTGATTTACTAAGGTTGGAATTCATAGTCAGCCCCTACACCTAGGGGCACCCATTGTTGCTATGGATTTGTTTTGTTTATGGGAAATAACATGGAAACAACTGTTACCTTAGTAACAATGGGCGCCCCTAGGTGTAGGGGCCGACTATGAATTCCAACCTAACTGTGCAGCGTTTACACTTGGAAAATGACCGTCGGTTGGTCAGTAATGTAGTCTTAAGATCGTAAGATGAGAGTAACGTAAACGGGGGGTTTGTTGTCCGGGTAGATTCTAATATAATTTAACATAATATTTTCCTGTTAATCAGCGCGTTAGTCACGCGCAATTCAGGACCGCCCTGGGTCCCTTCGTCAGAACTACAGTGACTCAAGTATGGTCTTCAAACGTACAGACATGGTTTTAGGTGATCGCCTGATTGGTTATAATTAAACGAAAATAATACCCACTTTATTTCATGCGTTCATGTTTAAATGTACTAGCAGACATTTGCAATAGGAAGTTGTTTATTGATTTTCTCTCAACACCCGAGTACTGATTAGCGTTGCCGCCGCCCCTAACCTCATTGTTGTATATTCATCCATGCAAAAAGGAGATAAGCGCTCGTTTCGGGGTATCAAAAATCCCACCATTTGAAATGACGGAATAATTTTTCCATCACTAAAAACACATTGATCAGATATTGAGCACGCGACCATAAGCGGAATAATGCGATTTGCTTGCTTTAGTTTCACCGCTTGAAGAGCTCCAGTTTTGCACCTTCTCTCTCGTCACTAGATTCCCGTTCCCTCTTATACACAGAGGATAATGCGCTGAAGAATACCATTTATAACACCCACTGCATACGTCTTTTGCTTTCGTTTGGCTTTTACAATTATCTTTGGATAAGGATTTTGTCATGTGATCGATACTATGAGTGAGATTACTAGGTTATTAATAAATACGACGAAGTCCTTTTAATATAATAGTACTTTGAGAACCATCCACTAGCATAGTTAACAAATTCTTGAGCCATCAGTACATTTATTAGTTTTTTCTACAACATACTATTACGTGCTCTTATCGCAAGTACAGGCTTTTACTAGCTTCAAATGGTATCTTGACCCGAAAGATCTTTTTGACGAAAATTTTGTGGTTTATTTTTATTAATTTTTACGGTTAAGTACCACGTTATAAATAAATACATATTTACAATAATTTACAATACATAACACGAAGTAAAATATTATAAACGAAAACCGTTTCAGAGGTCGCAAGATATTATATGTATTAACTTGATCGTTTATTAGTGTAGGAAGACAACGAACCAGATTCCTACCAACACTGTTCTATAGTTGTGAACTATTATAACGCACATATTGACAGCGTTACTACTTTTATGAACCATTATTCTACAAACGTTTATCGCATAGCTAATTAGATAACCGTTCATAACATTATCACTGTAATTTCGTTAGACTAAACTAATATGAATACACTGAAATCGTTATTCAGGTTCAATGATTACTCCATGGTGTTTGATGGTTAATGATGTGGCATTATGATTACTCCCCGCCCACGGTATTTGACGATATCAATCTGGTTGTATTTAATTCATTGGAAACAAAATATGATCGTGAAACACATTTAAAAATGATGAATTAAAGCAGTTCAAAAAGAGGAAATATTAAATATGTTCCGCAAAAATGTGTAAAGAAAATATTTGAGAGATGACTCAGTATTAAAATAGCAGAGGAAGTGGCCGGTTGGTTGTTGGTAGAGTCGTGTTACACCAAGAAGTAAGATGCTGTTGTGACGACACAGAATTCGTTTACAACTTAAGAAGCACGCATCACTAACGTTTCTTCCCGATTATTTAGTACAATTCGGTTCCGTTAAGTTGGTTGCAGCAAACGACAAACACGTCATGAATGACGTCATAGGTTTGTACAGGAAATTTAGGTTTTTTCGTTACTTGGAAGGTTTATAATTTGCGTTCGACGTTCATTAATTTCTTTTTTTTATTGTACATGTGACTTGATCAAAAACTTGATTATTACAATCTTTAAACTAAACGCACAAAGTAAGAAGTCCCAAAACATCCCTCCCAAGAGGCGTGGTCCAATGGCGTGGTGACGTGAAGGAAGAAGCCACAGCATGTTGGTGTGAAAACGTTAAATGGCGGCTCAATGCGTGTGGTTGACGATAAGAAAATATCTTTGAAAATCGAAGAATAATTGGGTAAGTAGGTTATGTTGCATATTGACGGTAATAAATGTAAAAGCAAACATGCTCTTTGTTTTTTACACCTTTTGGTGTGGATAGGCGTGCCTGTTGCAAATTGCTGGCAATCGTAAATCGCCACCCCTATGACAAGCCTACGTAGGCTTACCAAGTCCATTTGATTTTCCACGCTTTGGGACTGGAAGTGACTAGCCTAGGCCTAATCTAGGCTAGTCGTAGTTTTGTAGTGAAAGCTGAAGACAAGAAAATGTTCGATGCAGAGCCACTAGGCTGCAGATGAGTTCTGGTAGGCCTAGGGTAGGCCTAGGCTAGCCTAGGGCCTGGAATGCTTGAAAGGTGGCTTGAATTTGAGAAAAAAGGAGCTTTTTGATACACGACTAGGCCTATTATGTACTGAATTGTTTGTTTCAGATCTTGTAAAAATATCTGCAGCAGGATGCAAAAAAGGCTGGAAAGCAAAACTCAGGCAGTGAAACTAAGTCAAACCCAAGTGACACGCCTCACACTGAGGAATGCCCAAGTAAGCTAACCTACCATTGTTTCAATGTAGGCTAGGCCTTAAGACTAGGCCCTAGGGCCTAGGAGGTATTTATTTAGACTAGGCCTAGGCCTAGTAGGCCTACAAAATATGTGTCTAATTAAAATACCCTTGCCACAGGCAAATACAAATTTACAACCCAAAATACCCCCTATAGACACGTGATAGTCCTATTGACACAATTAACAGCTGCACTGTGGCTTGAAGTGTTCCAACCTCTATTGGCACTATTACTGCGCTAATAGATAATTTACAGTTGTGTAAGTCGGGACCATCACGTACGCCTATAGACACACGTCAACGTAATAGGGTTAGGCGTACATATTCAGTCAATCGGACACGATGTTCATTAATATGGTCTGCCTACACGTCTCCCGAAGATTGTTCTGTATTCTATTATTCTGACCCATTAGGCCTAGTGCTAGGCGTGGTATTTTTGTACTGCACTAGGGTATATGTTCAACCAAAGAATAGTAATTTTTGGTTCAACCCATGGTCTTTATGTGTGGTTTAACCCATTGGAAAATAAGAATAAACTTCCTTTGGTTGTGTAGGCCTATAGGCAAATATTTTACTAGAATACGGGAAGCTTCCGTCGATTTCTGGCGACAGCTGGCCTAGCGGCATACTTCAGTACTAGATGAATTATCGACGCGTAGAAGTTCACTCGCTGCATCCACAGGGACAAATCTTTTATCGACTGACTTGCGATGTAGCTGCTTGACTTTGGACTTTATGAACGGGCCCTGCTTCCCGTATTATTCTGGTAAGGTATTTGCTATAGGGTTTCAAGGCCCTAAAGTGACATGTATGATCAATCATCATCATACGAAAAGACAATGTTGTCAGATGTAAACCCGTGTCAATTGGAATTAATATCCGACGGCAAATTTTTGTTACAGTGTTACAGACTTCCGATTGAACCTACACATACATCCCATCATTCACTACCATGCACCTTAGGCCTACTGATGGGACCAACAATATCAGCAGCTTCATCCAGAAGCAAAAAGCTGCACAGTGATGCACAGGTACATCCGATGTTTCACTTGCAATTATTGTGTATACGTATATAGGCCTACTGGTGAAAATGGAACCGATTTGATAAACATAAATAAACATTTATAAACATTCCTGTTTTGTTGCAGGTAGTTGTGAAACCATTTTCCGTGCGTGGTGATTTCCCAAGTGATTTGAGATGTAAATCATTTCTGTGTAGGGTATGTTCTTTTCAAATAAATGAAAATTGCAGTCGCACTCATTGACTTGCATAAAAATAACCAATACTTGTTGAATTATAATTACCTGTAAGGCTGTAGTATAGTTTTTTTTTACCATACACAATACCCAAACATATCTCTCCTTTTTTGTATATATGGGTGGTTGCATGAAAGTGTTAAATCTGAATCTAAAATAGTTTGTGTTGATTTTAATTGTTATGTATTTTGCTGTATAATGTCACATATTCACTATTTAGTAAGTTTATTTTTATTGGAGAATCGCTGCATTCTGATTCTCCCGACTTACTCTATAGACTATGACTATGAATTTGATTGACAATTTTCTTGTTTTATAAATGGAAGGCACTTGGGCCATTTTTTGTGAGGAACATTAAGAAAGATCAATAATTTTTAGTTCACAATATATTCATAATTTTTTCATTAATAATTAACAGTTACGATCCAAAAATATTTACCTTCAAAGTTGACATGACATGCATGTAGGCACAAAAGTTTCCTACGTTTTCTCAATAATTGTGTATGAATACCACTCTAAAACTAGTGGGTTCCGACTGCTGCGAGATATTAACTTGGAGTAAATAATGTCTCACATTTGGAAATGGTAACAGAATCTCTACTTGTGTAACCATAACTTTGAAGATGGAGACTGACAAATTGCCATCAAAGAAGTGAATGTAAGGTTTGTAAATAGCTCTAGATTTCATAGAGAAACTTAAAATATTGTCTGCTCATCAATTTTGTAGTAATTAATAAACCCTGGCTACGAAAAAGGTCACATTAATTTATTTTGTGTTCCAACACTTTCCAAATACATTTCTCAAAATCGCAATATTGAACAACACTTGATCATAACTTAAACTTCTGCTAGCTATTTTGTTAATATCCACATGCCCTTCATACAACCCTACACACTTGCCATTTTTGTTTTAAACTTTTTATGCATAGGCGGTAGGGACAGAAAATGATGTCCCGTTTTCGATTGTGCTGACATAGAATTTAAATTTACCGCGCACCACCGCTTGTTATTGTAAAATCGCGTGATGCAAGGTCTACTTGATCTTCGCCTAGCGGAGGCTCGCGGAGGCCTAGGCGGAGATCAAGTAGACCTTGGCGTGATGCGTTGTCACGTCTAGTAGGCGGTGAACATGTAAAGAAGTAGTCCCGCGCACAACCGAGGCGTGAGAAGGCGCGGACTGTTACTAATTTGCTAATAGGCCAAATCAACTATGACGCCAGCATCTTACTTCTTGGTGTAACACGACTTTACGTATAATCCCTAGTCCCGACTGCTGGGTTTTCCCGGGTTTTACCTCAGACACACGATTGAGTCCCATTGACATTCATCACTATTTATCGAAACACCCTACTTTAAGAGTCTGTGGCAACAGACCAGGAGAATGTAAGATGTTCTGTTCGCATCTTTAAAGCAACGTTTAAAATATAAATTTTGGGAAGATACACAAGACATATCTGACTCTACAGATAACGAAAACTCATTACAATTCATTACGTTTGGATTAAATGCGATAAAAGGATATTATTGTATTTTGACTATTTTCACAAGTTATTTTAAGGATGCGCCTTAAATTCTCAGCTCTGCTACTGCAGGCTTTTAATTGATTGTTAGTCGCCTAAAGTGGGTTTTCCACTAACAGTTTTCCTACACAAAATGTTAGTTACAAGCAATTATAAGGTTATTAATCCCAAGTTCATCTAGGGAAAATAGAACACATGAAACAATATGTTGGGTAGGAAGATACACGCGAGCTTAACAAAGATTCCTCTATGTTCTGAGAGTCAATTATGGCATCTCACGCAAGGAAGCGCTGGGCAAACTTTGTGACGTGGCCAATTAAGTAAACGCACCTATGGTACATAATAAACACGGCGTAGGCGATGTACGCCAGCATCGTAAGATGATGAAGATCTTTTGAAGTCACATCAAATTTATCCAAGCAGGAAGACAAGGGAAGAAGACAAGCCAGTGTAGAGCAAGGCTTCTCAACAGGCGGTGAACGAGCGTTGAAATGCAGGAAGCATGAGTTGAGAAGGAGACTTCATGAGGTTAATAGATGATTTTCAGAATTGATCTAAGAAGCCGCGATTTGCTCTATCGAACGGTCCTAGGTCAATTCTTAAAAAGGTGTATTCACTTGTGAATGACATACTAAGTTACACCATGCAAATTAAATATTAATTTCATAGATACATATGAATTCGTATAAATTCATTTAAAAAATTTGTATTTGTTGTATTTCTGTTATTATTATATACATCAATATGTTATTGGCTAGACTTTCAATTCTCTTTTATAAGACCAAATTAACGTCTTGCGAAGCAAACGCTAGTATCGAATAATCTTATAACACACTTAACGGAAAACAAAGTATGGTATGACAATAGACGGTCGCACTACACTGCATTAATTTATTAATTAATTTATATATTATTATATTTATATATTACTATTTTTGTATTGAAGAGATATCGAAGCCTACAATAAAACATTTATACAAATAAAATATATTCACAGACAACTTGTATTGTTAATATGTTTTATATTAATTGCATAATTTAGTGTTTATTTATATTATTACTCTAATTATTATGAGTATTAATTATTATTAAATATTTATTTCAGACCATATATAATAAGGTCCATATATATATAATATTAATATACATTACACGACACAACAATACACAAACACGCAAAAATAATAACTAATCAGACCATGGACTTAGTCTTATGTCCATTATTAATACTTATTTAAGGCTTAAAATAGTGTCTTCATTAAATTAATATCATTAGCATTATTATTTTGTGTTTAAACTTTGTTCATCATGTGAGCATGTCCCCAGAAGGCTTTTTACTCTCTCTTGCACTCTAACTTTGGCACTATGTCATTTATTTCGACTATGCAGGTAAAGAAGGTTTAATTTAACAATTTAATATTCCTTTAACATAATTCTACGACTAAGTATTATTTTGTTACTGACTCATGTTTACGTAATATCTCACGTTTCGCTTGATCCATTGTTCATTAAATAAATACCCAAAGCTGCGAAGTTATTTCGATAAAAATTCCAAAATGGATAAAAGGTAAAAGCAAATTAATACTTGAATCATCTCTTTCCCTTTGCTTATATTTCTTTTTCGCCCCGGGTTGGTTTCCGAAAACGTCACAACTTTGAGTTGGTAAGTGTTTCCGACTCGACGCGAAGTTTGAACGCCGGTACGCTGGCAGTGACAGCGCCTCGTCACAGCGCACTGCTATCAACCGTCTCAACTTGTTCATATTCAACGATCAGGATTTGCAATGGAGATGTACGCTAATCACCATCACAGCTTATAGCGCAGCATCGCACCCCGCCTACGAGGTACTTTCACTTGCGTACAATCGCACACTGCCGACATCTATTGTTTTCTTACATTATTGAAATTCTAATAAACACACGAATAATTGATGCATTAATACATCTCGCTGGTAACAGATTATACGCGCATTTCCGTGTATACAAAAAAATAAGGTTACCACACAAACATTTAAATATTACACTCATGTTATGTCCGAGATATTCAATTCAAATATTGAGTGTTAGTTTCTAAATCTGAACCAAAGTGAAGTCTGACTAATTTCATCATCATGTTTTAACGAATACATTTTAACCCTGCTACCTATTTGATATTCATGGTAATACTTTTTTCTTCCAAAAACACGTTTCTAGACAATAATCATCTTTTATCCCAACAACATTATCTAAATAGTAATGTTAATCATTTATCTAGATAGACTGTTAAACTTTATCTTTTATCTTATATAGATAACTTTTTGAAGAAACATCTTTACGTTTATGTAGATACAAAATACTGCTTAGGGTCTCCATCCCATGCAACCACATGAGCCACCGTGAACGACGTAATTGTTGTGATATAAACAAATGTTTCTGCACGTGTACATTTTCATTAAATAATTGGAAAATCATTATAAAAAAATCATGAAGTGCTGCAGAGTGCTGTTTTTGGGCACAACGTAAATCGTTCAAACCATGATTATTTCTTCTTCTTGGTGTGTGCTAATTTTTTTAAATGTGCACGCATCAGTGTCCATATAGGAGGTCAGGTTTCCTTAAAGTAATTTTGTTTTAGGATGGCTGGTAGTTGTGTTTTACGTTGTAAGTAACAACGGACCTTGAGTTGTTTTTGCTGCGTACTGGATTAAATTCTGACTGCCTGCCAAATTGAACCTTGGAAAAAACCGTCAGTGGTCACTAAAACCTTCTGCATTTATGTGCGCGTACGAGTCACGTGCACCGTGGCGTTGCGTTAGGCATTACGTGTTGAAGCAGTAGCACGCACCCTTGTGCCGATACTTTGACCTCGGAGTATACCGCCGAAATGGGTGCGTGAGGACTGTGTTGTGTACGCATGACTTAGCTCCGCAAATGCGTATATACACGCGATTAAGGGATGGCAATCAGAACAACAAGTCATAACAACGTGACCAAATTTCACACAGTCCTACGTACGTTAATTAAATCGTGTTACAATGCCTGGCCGCGGTAAGTAGATTTTGAATTGATATTGCGGCTTTGTTTCCAAATCGTGTCCGGCCTAAATTGAAGCAGAAATGACGGGTAAGCCGAAAAATTAGTTCAAGTTTAGTTTGGTTATTGTTTGGAGAGATTATTAGATCTGTGTTTAGCTGCAGTTAATCCTAAGCACGTTAAACCACTTTAGTTCTTTAAAACGTGAACAGCTGAACTGAACTAAAAACTAATTTCAGTTTAGTCTATATCTAGCGTGGCTTCATTATAATAGTGTTCACCCTCTTTTAGGAATTATAACCAATACTGTACTAATGCCTAACCTCTTTTAGGAATTATAACCAAAACTGTACTAATACCTATACTTGCTAGATTATTGCCGTTTTTTTTTATTTAACAAGGTTGGACTCGCGATAATACATTAACATTATGTATCAATACCATGAAAGGTATTTTAAAACACATGTGTAATCCTTCGATTTCAAATAGAAATACATCAATATGATTCATATTTTTCATGATACGGATTGTGTACACAAACGGGACAAAATATGTTCTTTACTGGACGTATTCAACAAAATGAAATTGTGGCCGGCTCGCCGTTTATTGGCTTTCATTCGTCAATTCGAAAATTGCATGGAAATGCAGATTTCTTTTCAAAGCTTATCTAATGTGCGTATGAGTGCCACTCTGTTAAATTGCTGCTACAGTTTTTTTTTTAATTCCCACTTTGAGGAACTAGGGGTAAATGAACCGTAAATAGGGTATGATGCAATGTTAAAAAATAAAACAAATATCAATCTAGTTCAACACATGACCTCAATATTATACGTTTTACACTCACGATATGGAAAACTGTTTGCTCGTTTCAAGTCAAAAGTGTAAAAGTTCATATTTGTTTCGTTCTTATAAAACACACCTTTCCTTATGCGATGAAGTTGGAGAAAAACGACATTCAACAGAATTTGGTATATGAAGGTTTATCTATCGACGGACAAAAACTTTCGTTTACAAAAGCATATCGTTTTTCAAAAATGCGTCGCACAAACAAAAGTGTGTTTAGTAAAAACAAATGTTTACATCAGACATTCATCTTGCAGCGAGTAAGTATTAACATAATCTGAATTTAAATTATAATACTGAGGGTACACGTTGTCAAGATTTTGCACTAGTTTTATTTTTGAACACTGTGTAAGACCCCATGTAAGGTTCCCTCTCACAAGTTTCTTTAAATGGATACTTGATTTTTTTGAAATAACTGAAGTTTTGTAATATTTGAGTTATTGAACTGAATATATGATTCTGTGGTTGAACATCATTGTGTATGCTCGACCAATAATGTTTGCGATCGAGGACTATATAGTTGTTCACACGACAAACACTCGTTAATTGACAAACAACTGATAGGACCAAATGCCCATAGAGGCAATTACATATTTCAAAAGTCATAGCCATTCCTTCGCCGTTTACGGCTCCTAAGTCCTCGTAAAACCTGACGTAGTTAGCTCGGCTTTCCAAGAAATTAATTCAGTGTTGGTATGCTTACTAAAACATCCATCCCCGTGGATTCCCCTAGGTTGTCAGGCCCACACAATGACTTCTGATGTATTTCATAAGGCGCGGCATTACATATGATAAAGCTTTCATCATAGGTCGATCCCCAACTCCTCTAGGTTTCATTTGTAGAGGATTTTCTCTCGATTTCTACGGGGTCTCAACTGAGCGCGCGGACGTGCCAGATTGTTGGCGTAGAGTCCCCATTGTGTCCTTCCTCATTCTTTATAAATAAACTTGTTCCATCTCCGTCGGCATTTTTCTCTTTTCTTCCGTTCTTTTCCCCCTCCCTTTTTGTCTTCCGGCCTCGCCATACCTTGATCCTGGTTGTTCTCATTGCTCTGATGCTTTTGTCACCCTTTACCCACCCCGCCATTCGATTTCCCCCCCCCCCCCCCCCCCAATCCCCTTCTTCTCATTTCCGGTCTTTTCCCGTTTGATTTTTGCTCTTACACGAAATGACAAACACGTTGTTGCTTTATTCTTCCTTCGGGGGTGGAAAGAAAAAATGAAGTATTATCGAGTTCCAAGCCAATCTTGTGCGGTCAGCTTTGAATAGCGGCATCCCGGCTTGGAGTCTCACCCGGTCCCCATGGATACCGAGGTGGCCAGTGCGGAGGATTTGGCGACCTCATACCCGCAGACAACCTCATTAATCTCGCTCGACGAGCCTCGGACAACACAACACTTGGAAACATAACGCTTTCAACAAAACGTATCTTTATATTTTATCTCTTTTGTGACGAGGAAAGCTCACGACGAGGCATATACGCATTCGCTAAATCTGACAGAAACAAAGAGTTAAAAACAGCCACGCAAAACAGTCAACACGTGTTGAAATTTTGAAACTCACCCTCTTCCGTGAAGGAAACCGAGGTAGAATTCTATAAACCATGCAGCATAAAATGTGTCCAGTGCGCTTTTGGGTAAATTATTTTAAAATTTAGGAGTTACTTTTAATCGTCCTTGCTACAACGCGCAGTTAATATAAATGTAGCGTGAAATGAAATGACGAAAACAACCCTTACGTCAAGACCCAACGGGGCAAATAATAACATCACTACATTTAATTTGTATAAGTAGTTTTGCTATGCCTGACTGTTTTTGAATATGCATTGTAGTATTTGTATGCCTGTTAAAATGTATGTGTAGAAATTGTGTTTTATTATGTAGGAAGCAATATTGTAGTAGCGGAAGATGCAATGCAAATACAATCTAATTAGTAGTATTGAAGGTAGTGGTAGTGACAGTAGCAGCAGCCAAAATAAGTAGTTGAGGTGGCGGCAGGAAAGGTAGTAGAAGTGGTCGTAGCAGAAGTGATAGTACAGACAGATAGAGTATTAAGCAGTATTTTGAATTACAGTTTTGCACAAATTTGCTACAGAGCTACATTTTGACATATTCTTAGCCCAATCTCAGTATCATTGCTATTTTAATGTGGGGCTTGTTTAAAAAAAAGGTGTCTGAAACAATTCCAACAATTCGCTGCTAAGCTACCTCCTTATCAGCGCCATTGATGGTTTCAACCAATCAATGTTGAGTAATCTCCTCCTCATAGAAGTTTATTTGCTTGACAAGTATTTAAGGTTGGAATAAGTAGAGTGCCAATTACTGGGTATTTGCATCATTATTTACGAATCGACCACTAATCGCCTAGCCCTAGACCATTCTACTTAGGGCCGTATGCACAGTCAAGTATTAAGTTAAGTACAGGATTTGTTGCTATGGAATTGTTATATAACATGCTATTTACCATAACAAGAATAAACTCCATAGCAACCATAAACAAATCCCATAACTAGACTGTATATTCCGCCCTTAGTTATAGGAATTCAAGCGCTTGTCTAGAACCAACAACGCATCAGGGAAAATCAACGTGAAGTGGAATCTTCTTGTTTTCATTAGACGTTGCCGATTACGTCCGTCAGAGTGTTGACGTTGAGTAAGTCTAATATCTTCGGCGAAACTTTCTGACGACATGTGCTTTAAGCCCACCATCAAACTCACACGTAATTATACGCTTTTATTAAAAAAACTTCCCGATACAACAGCCATAAATCAGACAGCTTTTATAGTAAATATAATATATAATAAAGAGCACGTCGTGTTTTACGGCGTCCTAACGATCATTGCAGTGTATCTCGATGGACGACATTTATGTCTTATTTTACCATTTTTACTACACAGTTGTCCCATTAAAAAATATGGTTGAAGGAGAGAGTTATATTGTGTCTTATTAAAGCGGGGTTTGCAATAGCTGAAGGGTTGGGTCCATGTTTTATGCGGGAGGGACGGGGGAGGCGACGCGGCGAAGTAGAGAGAGGCTCGCGACGCTCTCATAACACATTGATGATTGTCTTCGTCTCCTCTTAGAGGGGGGGGGGGGGGGGGGCAGCACATAACACTCCGAGGCGCCACATACGCGCATTCATCATCCGCGGCTGACTTCTTCGGCGGGTGCGCTTTTGTTACATTTACACGCTTTTAATGTGTAAGTAAAGCTTCTTACAGAGATCTTTCAATTTGAAAACTTTTCCAGGCCAACACGAGATATTATACAAACTATCTATTTTATATTTAGGACTGAAACTGGAAGAAACCACATCAACGTATTCAACATGTAATATAACGACCTTCTATAATCACCATTTGTGTTCTTGTTGGTATCTAATAAAGAATAAAATGTACGCCGTAAAATCATAGACATGTGAAAAGGTTGAGGTTGGTTGAGAGATTTCAAGAAAGAGTGAAGCATAAAATAAATAATTACGTATTTTAATCGTCCCACTCATAACCGATAGCATCAATTTGTTTATGTGGTTATGGTTTATTGTGGTTATAAAAGATGGTTTGTGTATTCAAACAATTAATGCTATTGTAACAATTCTCGTTTTACAGTTTTATAAGAACTAGCTTTGATATGTTTAGGATTCACTCCGAGTACATTTTTGGCGTGACTCTTAAATCCATTCACATCAACATGGATTTGGTCGTTTCGCGCGAAGGCGTGTGTGCACTTATTGGGACGAAAGACGAGATCTCTGCAGCGAACGACGATTTATCGCTCTGGCATTTTATCACTTACAATTTCAAATTGACGACAGTTCTTAAACCAAATTGCGCGAAAATGATTACTTTCTATTTTTACTCTAGCGGTCAAGATGGCGCACGTCTGCTTCGACGCTAACAAAAGTCGTCGCCATACATAAAATACTTGAAAAAAATACGGATAAACGAAGCTAGTCTTTTATCATAACATGATGTAGTTTATTTCTGCAGACAGATCTTTGTTGCTTTCTCATATTTGTAACCAGTAAAATATCTACCCGTACACGTCTGAAGAATAACGACTTTTTTAATTTATAAGAAATACTAGCAAAACATGAATAACATACAAGGGGGTACTAGTTTATTCAAAATAAAATAAAAATAACCATGTACATAATGACTCACATCATTCAACAAAAATCTGTGAATATTACTCGGAGAAAGTTAATTTTATTGATCACGCGTTATTTACTAGATTTATTAACCACCCTGACGTAGTTTTATTTTGATCGGCGGACTTGCTCATTGTAATCGAGATGACAATCGTATTACATTATTTCTGTATTTTGATTTACTGTCTTTCTCACTATACATTTTGCAATACAGACATATTTTTCAATACAGGACACTTGCAAAATGACTGTACTACTATACTAATAATAATTCATCGATGCAAGAAGACCGATTCATTTTTGTCGACGTATTTTTCCTAACTGTAGCAATCGTTTTCGTTTTGACAGACCTAACAAAGTACGACGTCTATACTCAGAAATAAACCATGGAAGTTTGTATACACACTTCCAAAGAATCGCAAATTATTAACTAGGTTGAACGAACGAACGGACCGGACGGAAATGTACGACTAGTTAGTGTCTCAGCAACAGCGTCTTATTCCGGCCGGGGCTGGACCGGAAGTACGTCATCACTGTGACGTGATCACTCGGCCAACTCCTCTAATTGAATCTGTTCGTTGCGGGGGCGGGCGGACTTGCTCGTAGCACCGAGCTCCACTTACGAGAGGTTCGGATACGCTTACACGGACTGAAGAGCCAATGCGATAGGGAGAAAGCGTCTTCTCCAAAGAGATGATCCTACGGGTGGGCTTAGGGAACACGATTTGTCATGTTTTAGTGATTTAGTCTGTTTGGAAACAAAATGTTTTAACAATTTTGTAATGCAAAACAAAATAGTCAGTTGCAAGTATACTTTGTATTTCGTGTTTATAAGTCTCTTAGTATTATTTTATATAATGTGCGGCACGTTTGAATTGTCAAGGCTTAGTGTTGACTAAATTTTAAAGGCAATATTATTTCCTGTGATTTTGAATACAATACACCTAAAATATAGATATACTCGTCGTGCAACAGATAATTGCACGTTTAGAATTGGAAATATTATTTTATATTGACATAATTTCAACGTTCTGCTCTTTTATGTATTTTTTTTCTGTACTTTTATGACGTTATCTCATTGCAATCGAGTTGACAATCGTATTACGTTATTTCTGTATTTTGATTTACTGTCTTTCTCATTATATAGACCTTTGTCATAATGAAAACAACAAAACAAAATTGATAATGGCAAGTTAATCGACAATGTTATTCAAAGTACTTCTAGTATTGAAATATCTCCTATATTCAGGGATAGAACGAAATGAGAAATAAAACAACCATACTTCGGACTAAATAGATAACTGTTGCCCGTTCGTTTTGAAGTAAGAAAGCGCTTCGTTGTATATTTGTAGCCGTAGCCTGTTTTACTCTTGTTCCATTTTCTTTTCGTTGAGAGGAGGTCAAACATGTTATATGATTGGATTAAAACATCAACTGAATCTGAAACCCTTTCAGATATTAACTATTGTGCAATATTATGTATCACAAGTAAATTCTGACGAAGGCTTAATAATATACAAGCTGACAATGCTAAGCTTCCAATACTTTAATCTTGGCTTTGTATGTTCTACATGATAAAATCCGCTCGTACTCGTACTAAACTGCATTCGCTTGATTGATAAACCCTTACAATCCTATGATGTTAGCTCAGCTCGTCTCTCAAATGTTCAGCGCACTAGCAAATAATCTATTTTGTCTAGTATAAATTAATGCAACAGTTTTCAACCGTGTACAGACAAGCTTATTTTATTGGGTGTTATGTCTGAAATTATCAAGTTAGAAAATTATGTAAAACATTGATACATTGATAACAGTCTACCTGGTAATATTGACAGTACCGGCCGCAGAAAAATGTAGAAAAAAATAATTTTGGTACTTTCAAAAGACATTGTTTTAATTCCAAACCATTACTTGTGTATAGCACGTATATTTTAGAAAACTGAAAACGGTGATTGATTCGCCAAGGTAATTATATTTAAATCAACTCCATAGTATATTGTATTTGTGGCTAGGTCTTATCGAGACAAATATGCTAGTATATACTGATCGACCTTACTTACCCCTTGATAACCTTACGACAATACAATTCTTTTATAAAGTGCCACTTGACTCGTGGTGCATGAACTCTATTTTGTAATAATTTAGTAAGAGCACTTTCTCCAAAACGTCTGTGAGTAACTGCTGTATTGATACTTACGACGCGTTGCTTCCGAGGCTAAAGTGTACATTAGCTGTGTAGTAATAAAACATAATACATTATAATTAATTATCACCAGACATACGCGTTGGTGTTGAAACGTCTTTCATATAAACCTAAAGTAATCGATACATACACCTGAAATATGTGTATTTACGGTCGTCATTTTACTATGTTTGAACCCCCCAGGACACGCAAGCTTGCTGCATACGTCATCGGGATATTTCTTTACTGAACCAGTAATATTTACATTTCAAGCAAAAACGAACTCACAATGTTGACATTTTTCAGTCCACAGAGAAAAATAAATAAATAAAGTCGAACTGATAGTTACCTCGATATAATTTTTATCTGTTTGCGTGACTTTGTCACGTGACGCATTGGCTTCGGTGAATGGGGGAGAATCGAACGCTCGCCATGGAATAATTGATAGTTGAACTCATGGCAATCCCTTGTTTAGCTGGGTGGGCTGTAATTACAGTGGTCAGTTCTCGTGCCCTCTTCCACGAACCAGTATTAGAACGCTTTATGGACCTTAAATAAATGAGTGACTTTTTGTCATCATTTTTCTTCGGGGTTATTTGTTTGATCAGCAATCGTTCTGCTGGAAGTCAATCCGTTCGACTTAGTCTTCAAAAACATGTTTTTAATTCCACGATGACAAATTATCCGAGTGAAGTTTTTAGGAATTATTAAAGAAGAATAATTAACGCAGGAAATGGGTGCTAGAAATGGGCGAGGTAAACCTAGATTAGTTTGTTGACAACTGAATCATTCATAACGGGTATAATTTACTGTTCCATGTAGCCTATTTAGATTATGAAACGATAAAGTGTTTAATCTGGAGTTCATATCAAGCTGTAATAAAGAACTCGCAAGTCGCAATACCTAGACTTCATAATGGGTCAGTTTTTTAATATTTCATTTCTACTTCATTACACCTATAGGCTTTTACATTTTGCATAATTGTTTTATTCTCAAAGTAGACTTCCACGTTGCGTGGCACTGTTTGTGAGCTGAAATAAAGTGGTTGGTTTTTATCTGGTAATAAAGCAATAATTGATCTCAACATCTAAGGATATTGGTAATACAATGCGCATAATATTATGCAAATGTAGTTCCGATATTCTACTTTTAAATTCATGTTTATGAATAATCTTTAATACTCCTTAGTAACTTCCCGAAATAAACAAAATGAAATGTATACATAGTTGTTAGAAAATCGCTAATATTGCAAATGTACTTGAAAGTTGTTTTCCTACGGAAGTGTTGTAATCCAGTACTATCGAACCTGTATCCGTAACAGTATGTATTGTTTTATTAAGACTACTCTATTGTTGAACATTTATCAATTTTTTAGGCAAAACATTTCTTTTCTTTCAGAACCAACATATAAAAATCAGAAAACAATGTTACGAATGAGCGATATGCTTCTAAAGAACTTAATTCTGTACTCTTGGATATTTAATGCAGATTTTCGTTTGAGATGTAGGGATTTGCGAGTTCCATAGAAAACATTCAATTCAATAATGTTGAAATTATCAACGCACATGATAATCCACGTAATTCACGCATATTAGTGTGGTTTACTCCCCCATGTGGGAAGCATTAGCTATTTACGATGTTATAATCTCAAATCGTTTCACTGCAAGCATTATACACAGTATACACATTATTTCCATTATGAGGTATTATATCAAAATCTTTAAACACACTATTGTCGGGGTTTTAGTGGTTCGACAATGTATGGGTTGTTTGTGCCACGCTAACGTTAATAATTAATTATTCTAATCAACCAAAAGTAGGCTGTACACAGGTATTAATACCACTAAATAAGTCAAAAGCAATAAAATGATGCACACAAATATAACACAAATTGTTTTATAATAATGGCAATACATTTTTATTACTTTATTAATATTAAGCGTTTTATGAATTCACATTGAGTTAAAATTCATTAAAATTTCTACTTTCACTTCTCTTTCCTTTCTATACTTTCCACCTACAAAACCACAGGATCAATAAATATAAGTATTTAAAATGACTACGTCAATGAAATAATTTGTAAGTATAAAAAATAATGCACATAAATGGCAACGACACTTATTGTTCTCTTGATGTTGATGCATTATCAGTCACAAAATACAACAGTGCATTGCCCCAGTTTATCACATATCCACTAGTCGCAGAATGTGTCCACATTTTGAAAATAAACGATATCAAGAAGAGTGTTGGTGCAATTTCAGTCGTTTTAAGACGAGTTTTCCAGCCTTGTACGCTTGAGCAGCTGAAACTTATATTGTTGCTACACGGAACTGTTAACGTCTTTCCCTGGTCGTCGCCTTCGTCGTGACGCCGAGAGGTTGACGTCAGATCTTCAGCCGACAACCTGGCGTGATTGCAATCCCTCAACGTTTGTGTCAGCTGTCAGCAATTCTGTCGCCGCGCGCCGCACGTCACAAGCCGCTGAGATATGCCTGCCCGCCGCTCAAAGACGGCTACAAATAAGAAGTTGCGTGACTTCGCATGACGGAGAATGTTTTATTTACTATGTCAGACTTTAATTTAAATCACTTTTTCACTTTTGACAAGTCACACTGTTAGAACGGGCTACATGTTTCCTATCGAAAAATCTTCCCCACGATTCTTCCGTAATAACAACACGCCATTCGATAAGAACCGTTTTACATAAAGGGGTTCGATTTCCTCTATTTATGGTTTAATTGTAACCCTCGTTAATAAGTTCAGGGACTACGTTTTGTTTGCTAATAAAAATAATAACAGTACACACAAATAATCACTTGCGTGTCCTGTTGTATTTATTCGTCGTTTATTGCTGACAAACTATTTAATGGCTATAGCAAAACGTAGTTTCGGCGACTAACGGTGCACGTAGACTCCGAAGACATTCAGTCGGTTAGCGGCTCAATTCCCTCTAAAATGTACTTCACACTAGACCCTTCTTAAGTCGGCCTGGTGCTATGTTATTACTTGGGTGTTGTATGGAGTGTGGAACAAGTCCCAACGCTCCAAACTTAAGGCAATAATCTTACATTAACTGGAGGTGATAATCTTATATTAACGCAGGTTTAATTTAGGTTTACGACCTCAAGAGTGCCTAGTTCACTGGGCGTAGGTGAGAGTCCCCAAAGACAAAGGGAGAGGGGCAGGAGGGGTGTACGACAAACATATTAAGGAGGACGCAATTATAAGAGTCGGTGTACCCCATGCATTCTTTTCTATACCCAATTCAAAGTTGGAAGAAGGTTTGCTGAGTCGGCGCCCCATTGAATATGATACACCACACATACACGGTGTCAAATTAGAGAATGAACTACCCTTCAAGAAGGATGCAAGATTATGCATTATCAAGGACATCTGACTTCAATTGAATAGGAATAAATAGTAAATATTTTTCACAATCTTATCAAAGTACTTTTATAAAAATGAACATACAAAAGTTGGGAGTTCTAAATTAATAATATTTATGTTTAGTTTATTTTTTATTTCCGATATAGAGCGATGTGATTTCAGAATTGGTAACCGATGCTACGTAAAGATGCTACGGGTTCCATTCCCTTCATCAGCACTCTCAACATACTTTTTGCAGACTATTTCAGATAAATAGCTAACACTTTGATTCATAATAGAAGCTCAAATATTTCTATCTGAAAATGTTTTAACGCAGCAGATTTTCATTCTGCAGCAGCTGATCACACGAAAACCAAATAAAATTGGTTTCGCTTTTCGGTTTTGTTTTCATAAAATATACATTCGAAGTACCTTTCCGATTATTTTTGTGAACGGGGGTTAGACAAAACCATTTGTGTTTCTATTTAATTCAAAATAATTAACAATTTGGCAAGGTTTTAATATTGTAACGAGTTTAAACATACACATGTGAGCTGCCATAATTTACTGCGTCCCTTTATGCGTCTAACCGCTGTGTGGTTGTTATTTTGTTCCCGCCATGTGTGTAATGCGTGTGTGAACATATGAATGGAGAAATGGCATCGGCGATGCAGGGGTTGGGGAGGGAGATGTATGTGGTAGCTCATATAGAAGCTTATTTGGGATGTAGCCACAAATCGGATTAGCCAACCAATCATGTTTTCCATGTTGGTCGTTACCCTTTCTGGTGTAACATTGCTGATGGCACAGATTCCAATGAAATGTGGACGCATGAAAGGGAAAATGACAACGATCGGTTTCAGAGATGGTAATGGTAGTTATTAAGTCAAATCTATCACTAATAACAACTTCAAACAAAATCCTACACCGGGGTATTATATCTATATAAAATTGAAATGCAAGGTTTTAAAATGTATTAAGAATAGATTTTGATTTATTTTCAAAGCGGTATGGTGCTTTTTTCTTAATTTGATCATTTTTAAATTACCGATTAACTACATAAGTATGGTTGCAAATTATTTACCAACACAAAATAAAGCTTCATGTAACATTAAAAGACTTAACAGTTTTAAACATTATTTGAATGCAAAGCTTGTAAATAATATCTAAGAAACAATAAAGGTGTCTTGGAATCATAAATAAAGTAGTATCGTACTATTTTTATTTCAACTAACAGCTTGATATAAGAATACGTACAGCAAATTAAGTAATTGAACCACCTGTATGTTTTGATATATTATCAAGTTATCTAATTCAAGTAGTACAGAGGAAGAGAATAACGTCTGTTTCCACAACAAGACACACATTGGAGAGAAAAGTAGACACAAACTATAAACATAACTAATTTATACTCGGTTAAATGTCTCTAAGTGTAACATGACGAATATCAAAGAAAAGGGTTTTTAAATATTCGTGGGAATATTTAACGAGTATGGCACAGCTAAATTCAAAGATTTTATTTTCCATATCAAAGGCAGAGATAATTTATTAAGTAGGTAAATACGCCACTTTACTTATGAACTAAATTACATATGGATTCATTCATTTTAATGTCTACGTAAAGAAACCAGTTACCAAAACCATTTCCTCGCGCAAAGGTAAGAATCAGGTTAACAACATGGCTTGATTTAGGATCTTTGGGTACCTAACCAGCTATTTTTAGTTTTTACCAACTTGCTAAACTCCCAATTTCCTTCGTGCGATTTAAATTTAAAAATGTGTGTCGCAACTACACATTACAAAAGTCAAATAAAATAATTTGATAAAAGTAAATATTGTATTGAAACAGATACACGTTTGTAAGAAAGGGCATTGAAATCTCTAGGACGATTTTTGACAATCGTAAAGCATTTTAAAGCATTTCACTTTTAACCGATAGAAACCAGGAGTTTCACAGCGGGGGTCGAGATTCACCGATAATTAGTTACTTATGCCAACTTCTTGGCTACATATTCTATTATGTACGCTCATCAAATGCAGTTCTTTCTTTCTTTCTTTTTCTTTTTCAGACAATTTTATTCTCAACACAGAATACATACATGTTACTAAAAAGTGGCTATTTATACAAAGTTGGAGAAGCCTGCAAAGTCATGGAGACTTGAGTGCAGGCCATTTACAAAATAGTAGTAGTTCAATAGTAACAGTAGTAATAGTAGTAATAGTAGGTTGGTATAGTAGCTGCGTAACTAAATCATATAATGGCCGGTCTCGGTTTGGTGGAGGTGCCGGGTACCTCCACCAGGTGCTTCGTGAGGCATCCAGATACCAGTAGGCTTACTTGGCACTGTTTCCAGACATTCGCTACACTTTTAAAAACTTGTATTGTGTGGGGCAATTCCTTCAGTACATTTTGTTCAAATTAGTTCTCCATTTGCGTGAATGTGTGATGAAAAAGAAGAGCACTTTAAACTAGTTCCAGTTGATATATCTTCAAAACTTACAAATATGCTTATGTAAAAAATCTATTTGAAAAACGGCAATTAATGTGAAGTTAAGATGTAGTGACGGATGTTAAAGGGTTACTCTAAAACTCCCTACAAAAGATTTCATTCGATGTATTAAATCAGTCCTTAGAGAAATAAAATTGTCTTTTTGTGCTACTTGTTTCAATACTCTGTGTTTTTATTTCAAAACAAATTTTACACTTTAATAGGTTATTTGTATGCTGTGTGACGTTAATTACGTAAAACATAAATATTATATCATATAGAGAGCTTTTAGAGTTAATTAATTAATACATTTAAAAGTACATGAAAACCATACAGAGAACCAGTCGAGGTGGGTTTCTCATCGTTGGTTACTCGTTCCAGCAAAGAGGCCTCTTTTGAATATACATGATATCCTATATTCGTCATCTATCACAGACATTCTTTCTGTTCTTCAACTTCATGTGTATCTTTCTTCTTATTCACACCAGCCCTCTTTGTACCCATCGTCTCCTGTTTGGGCCTGAGTACATTAATAACAGGTCCAAAATAGCTCTGCCTGTCGTAAGCGGTGACAGAAAGATTTCTCTCGTATAACCTAGTAGTAAAGTATGTTTTAAAACATCGAATAATCAATAGATCAATTATCTGTAATTACAAAATTACATTACTGCTGGTACAATCATTTAAACGCTTAATTCTTTCAACGAGTAAAAAAACATGTCCACGCGCTAAAGGCAGTCAGTCGAGCAGAGTACAACTATCCAAGAAAATGGTTTTTTATCTCCACTTTGAGGTTTGTTTTTTACTTATCATTTTGTTAAAGGAGTACTGTGTTGCTCAAAATATCTGTTACGTGAATATGTACTTTATCTGATGTATTTGTACAATAAAGCGTTTTTAAATTTAAAAGAAAAATATACCTCTAATGAAATATGAGCAGCATTTGGAAGTGACGAAACAGCGTTTACAGCTTTACAAAACGTTGGCTTTTTATTCAATTCTCTGAATTCTATTAAACTTTGATGATCCCACTATAAAAATTAATTTAGGGTACTTATCTTAAGAATATAATGTGTAGACATAATCTTTTTACTCTAGAACAAAGCTTTCAACCTTTGAACTGTTACTACTATAATAATGGCGATACAACTATTGAAAACGTACGAAATGAACAATTAACTTTACTCAGGAGTAATCAGGGAAGAATGCGGATGAGGAGGTGGAGGAGAATTTACTTCCTCACGAAATGTCTATCAAAACACGGATTTGTTATATTTGTTATTATAGGACATCTATCGTTCTTAGATAGAACCCAAGGTCCATTGATCCCCTGGCGGAGGGATAGAACCTAGTGTTTATAATATGTACATATTATTGAAATAATATTTTGTGTCTTTAATTAAGAGATCAAGTTTATAAAATTATGCCACGGTTATTTATTTTACAGCTGCATTTATATTGTTTCCAATCATGGCAAGTATGAAATGTAATTGCAATTAATGGAAACACAAATTTCAACTTCATTGTACAATTACAGAATATCCATTCAACTCCCCGAGTCTAATCAGGTTGGTAAACATAGGGCTCAGTCGTTGGTCCATGGATATAGGAAAATAAGCCAATAGAATCTATAGACACACAATTTTAGTGCGGCGCTGACCCGCGGTGCGCGCCACGTGGGAGGTACAGATTTTAACGATACCCTTAGGGGCCCACACAGTTCCGTTCTCTAGATTGCGAGTTATGTGTCCCACTGGACTAGGCAACCTCACATGACGACACCAAATATCGTCAACATTGTTTGCTCAGCGCTCGGAACAAGAGTTGGAAACGCCGCTTATCTGACCAAATCGTAACATAACCAAACAATAACAACTTCTAGCAAACATCCTGACATTGCAATAAGCACAAGGCCTGGTTTCTAGTTCAAATAGGTGATAGAATAATTTGTCTCGAGCACAGGGCAAATATTCTGTAACTAAATGTTCTCACAAATCACAACCGTTATGTAGCAATACGGATGTGCTTTACAGACATGTTTAATCAGAATGCGAATCTCCATATTTTGTTGCTTTCAGCTATGGAGTTATGCGAAGTACGAGTCTGCGGGCTTGTAATAGTAGCGGGGAATGTATAATCATTGACGGAGTATTCGAACCGCAGAGCACTTGGATAAAGGTAACGGGCTTGCACAGCTTCATACAGTAGTGTTGTATTCTTATTATATACGGCTAGGTTTAGCTTTGCAGGAGACATTTCTATACACATACACACACATTTCAACTTGTGTTAATTCTCACTTCTTAGGATCAGAAATCCTAGCATGATCAGATTTGCAGCAAAGCACCGGTGTCTTGCTATACTACGGTTTATGAGAGTTCATTTTTAGGAGTTCTTATGTTTTTTTTTTTAAATAATTATCTAACAAGTGTAATGAGGTGAGGGATATTTGTGACAGGGGTGGAGGGATTGGAGCTATATTGAGTACGTATACCGAGCTAGTTTGTCTCCTGCTATCACTGACATAACGATTCATAATTTTCATTTCATTTCACCCTAGTTATTTGTTTAGCATTATTAAAAGTTCCAAACCTATACGTAGATAAAACTCAATCGTTCTCTGCAAAAAACATGATGTGCGATATAATCACACTTTGTAAATCTTGGGGCTATCATAATTATGATAGTCATGAGTGGGTTCATTTTGCATTGCATAGTGACTGTATTTCACGAGCTCCTGCTGCTAAAACTAGTACGTAGTTCGAACAAAGTATTTTATAAAACAAAATAGAACGTTCTTAAAAATAATAAAACCGAACATATGTCTTCTGCAGCTGCACAAACAAAATGTGAAACGAAGTGAGATATTATTTTTATAACAGTCTTATGACACGTTCGGACAATGCTTAGAGGTGGTATATGTCAATACAACTAATCTTAAAATGTATTCTGGTGTTAGCTTGTGGTAAATGTATGCTGTGCGCATTAAAAATTGTATTGTTCCATCCGTAAAAATGTATCATCTATCATTACTGCACGATAAATGTAGATAAAGAACACATTGTGCTTATTGGGCAAAAGTTCGCTTCCCTCTACCGTTCTTATAAGGGGAATACAATTTTATAAAACGAAGCATATACGAAAATGTAGCTCACAGATAGAACAGAGTGCTACCTTATTTACAGAGTATAACCTATTTACTATTGTCAAAAACATTTGACTTCACGTCAACTCTTACAATGTATGGAGATTGATTCAATACACATCTTAAACCCAAGTATTGTATTCAAGAGGCAGAACATCAATGCTTTTGTTTGATATCGATACCACAGTATTCGTACGAAGAGATTCGTATATGTGATTTGTTATACGCACCAACAATAGTAATACGAATACGTTACGTGTTACTGCATTCCCTCTAGCAAGGCTGCAAACAAACCACTAAGTTCTCAGTTAGTCACCCACATATTGGGGCAGAAGAATGGCCCTCGACAAACCATAAAGGATACTTCAGGATTTGATTGCTGAAGGCGCTAAAAATCACCAATGGTAAAATACTAATACTTTCAAAATGGGTAGACTGTATTCATCAGTAAGAAGTCTATAATCAGGATGCTTACAGGGCACTTCAAATTAGGGTGGTAATTATTAAATGTTGACAAGTATAAATAAAGACAGATTTGAAATCATTCTAATGAGATTGAATCATAATGAATTAGAATTACGTTTTAGTCTGTTCTGGCATGTATTTAGTGTAAAGGTAAGTTTTGTTAGATTGGGCTACACTAATAGCTTGGTGAATGGAATACAATATATGAATAAAAAAGGTGCATCATTTATTTATTTTTCAATTCATTAAGTTTATTATAGCACAATAAACATGACCAAAGCGTGCAACAGATTTATCTTCCTTATAAAAACTGTATTATTCAGGAGGTCCTTTTTACTGATACTTATACGATATACTAGACACTGTTTCGCCAGAGATCCATAATCGTATAGTTATTGTGCAAGCTAAATATGAATATGTGTATTTAAATAACACAACTTTTTACATGAATATTCTTTAAATAATATGCAAACACGTAATGCACAACCCTATATACAGAAATGTGCCTACCCGGGTAGGACAAACTTCACATCAACTAACATCTTCACTAACTTGTTCGCATCAAACTCAAAATATTTGTAGCGCGAGAGAAAATGCGAGATAACTTGTTACAATATTACTATATTTTATCTCCGACTTCTTTCTCCTGAAATATCACCAGCATAGAAATTCCAATAATGAAGTTTGTAACCGCAGCGCAATACATAAGTCGACCAGAGAGTTTTGAATTTAATGATTGAAGAAATATGAACGTTTAGAGATACGAAGAAACCGTTCAACGGGAATCTCTATGCCAGTCTAACTTTCTAAGGTGCCTGGTACCAACATTTTCAATGCATAAAGCACTCGAGGTTCGAAGGGCATGTCGCGTGCATAAGGCTTTGTACGCCAACCCCAACCATGCATGCACTCTCAGCGCTATGCTTTGTTAGTCTGGAATACCCCTCTGTGTTATTCATGAGTTTGGCAGACAGCGTCTGACATATGTCCTTGACTATAGCTACTTCTCAGCATGTATAATATCCGGAGACATCTTCATCACGTGACAAGACTTTTCATCTAGACATCGCTGTACATTCATTCATTCTCTCGCGTGTACTCGGGCTCCATTCAGCACCGCTAAGCAGACCGAGATGACACGAGCTATTTTACAAACGACAAATACATTGTGTGGTATACTTGACCCAAAATAACAGTTGGGAAATTCATTAACTCTTTGCGATTTGTTTTTACCGAATAACATCGTAGCAAGAACCAGATTCCGATATGTTTGTTTACACGTTTTATATACATGATTAAACCAAATCAACAAATAAAAACAATCCTGCTTGGAATATAAAAGCCTATAACATCTAATAACAAGAATTCAAAGTCAATAAATCTCTGTATCGGCTCGTGTGCTTCTGGTTGAGAGAAGGATATATTATAGCCAGCCGTACAGCTGGCTCTCAGTTTTACTTGATCTTTGCTAGACAGGGTCCAGTAAATCTCTGCTAGGAACACGCAGGAGCCGAAAGTTGACTAAGAATTGCATCAAGAATAGAATCTTGCAATAAATGATTCCATCACCACTGAACAAAATCTATTTAGAACTTCACTAGATGTTAATTTTTGACTGCAATTAAATATTCATGTTTACGAGCACGCAAACACTGATGAAATCTTCAAATGCTGAATCACGCCAGACAAAGAACTTGCCACAAGTGCGCAACTACACCTACAGAACTTGGCTAAGGCTTTACGGCTAGTTTACATCCTAGCATGCAGGACGTACAACCGGTTACATACAATACACATACCATATTATACACATACAACATCTTTAATTGTATGATTGAACTGTAACCGAATCGATTAAATTAGTTTTTTAATATTTTGCTGCATTCCTCTCAAGTACTTGGAAGCAGATTGTCGCAAATGAAGAGCAAAAAATGAATGGCATTTTCCGCATGTGTTTCTGCTCTGTTTGATTATGACACTTGTGTTCTTTAAAGTTTCAGTATTTTTTACCCATATATTTACTTTCATCAAGATGATACTGATTAATATAGACCAGAATTATATCACTTTTAACCGATTCGACATTAACTGATTTACATTTTCATCGAACCAACAGTAACAGTGAAAAGTACAAAATAATCGTCCTACACTGAATTATTTACATACACTGCTTGCTACATGCACATGCAAGTATAATAAACATTGAATAATGTACCAATTCAGTAATACCGCTGAACATTAAATCCAAGATGGATAGATTGAAGCAAGTATAACTGATCGCATATTTTTGAATGAGAATTTAGTTTCAATTTCTAAACATGGATTATAACTTGAATCGTCGTAGTTGATGATTGAGGTTTTTTGGTTTTGGTGGACCTTCAAATGTTCTACTTTTTTAATATCATCTTTTGAAGATAAATAATTATTCACGTTATTTGTAGTGATACATGAACTTACTAAATATATTTTGTTTTATATATTTAAACCATTTTGGCTACATATTTAGTGAGACAAATTTGTAGGCCTACCTTATTATCTTACTGCACGAATCGTCGAATACAAAATATCTTCATTCAATGTCATGGAAAGTGAAAACCTTACAGTTATGTATGCCCTCAGGAATACGTTCCCTCATTGGAACTATCAAAACACTAGCGCAAATAATTTGTATTTGGCCATAACTGTAAATAAATTACTGGGATTTATAATTGCACTGTAAACATAAACACGACAGCGTAACTGCAAATGTTTCCCACAGCTTGTACTGTTTTGACACACATTACTCTCGGTCATTACACTTAGTAGTTGGGCTATGACGAACGAACTAGATGATTTGCCACCACTTTAATTCCTGTGATGTCTAAATGACAGGTCAACGAGCAACTGACGGTTTGTCAGACATGACATGTTTTGTGATGAGAGTGATGACCAGGCTGACAACTAAACTTATTTTTATAGACGAAATATGAACAAGTACATATGAATTATTTCGTGAAATACTCCTAAAATATGACTACTGCAAGTGCGGCGTTTAAAACGGTACATGTTATATGGCATAAAATATGTCAGGAAATGTGGTTAAAATAACAAATCAGGCATGTAAGAGAACATTATATTTTGTTGTGGAATATGAATCAAAAGCCTGCAAGTCTATTCCAGAACGAGATTTATTTAGTCGAAGATTTTGCAAATAAAATTGAATGTAGACGAAATTATAGGCGATTTTAAAATAATTTTCTTTCTTAATAAATGGAATGAGATCAATAAACTCAGATTATTTAATGTTTATTTTTATGCGAGTTTTTCTAGGAAGATAATGACGATTGCCCACGTGTGCCCAGCTTATAAAGAAAAGAGATCACTTTTTGTATTTTCATCCTTGCCACTTGTGGAGAATAATGATTGTAATAACAAGTTATAATGGTAATTTAGTAAATATATTTCTCGATTATTTTATTAAGGACGAATATACATTTCGTACAATAATACGGTCACATTTTATTTTAGAATGGATAACTATAAATGAAATATTTCAACAACAAAAAATTAAAAGCAATAATTCTAATCAATACCAAAGGTTTTTGGGAATTTTTTCAATCTTAGTGTTTCTATAGTAATTCAATTTACAATGCTTTCATCAGACAATGATCAAGGCGCTTTTTGTATCCTTTTTTTTGTCTACTTAGCATAGTTTTGCTGACGTGGAACGAACTAGTAGGAATGGCATAACGTAGGTCTCGGAAACGTCAGCGCTTTGCAATGGCAACGTGGAAAGGGGGACATCAAACCCCTTGAAATCGTGTTATAAAGGTTAAGCCAAAGGTGTCAGAAGTCACATTCTGGGGGCTCAACCCCCTAAAGCGGTCGTTACATGATGTTAAAACAATAAAAATAAAAAATGTATAATGTATACATGTAATGTAATGATTTTGGGACTAGCCTATAGGGCACTGAGTAGATGAATGGAATGTTAATAGGCGCAAGTGCCAAAACCTCACATTTATCTGTATTTTTACTTTTCTAACTAACCCGTGTAATGGCCAGCCGGCCCTTTTCGTATTCATAATAGCACTCTTATATTTCTCAGGCTCTCTCCCCCCCCCCCCCCTTCTCTATAACGATAAGTTTATACACTCCTAGATACAATTTACGGTAAGAAATTGTTAACCTTGCAAAATTTATGATTTCTAGTTTGAGATATGCTCTTCCCTATGTGTATGCTTCAAGTAAAATGCATTCAAATTGCAATATAGGTAAATGTGGCGACTTGAGCCATATATCTGATTATAAAACACAATTAAATTCGTCATGGATGAACATGAAAGGTGACTTAAAGCTTATTGACGAGTGATGACCCATATTCAGGTGTAATATTATATACCTCCTTCCTCGCTGCAGTATAACTAACAAGCTTTTAGTAAAGTCATGTCATTGGTAAGTCCGCAAAAGTTTCGGAGTCAAAAAAAATGTATTAAGTAATGTATAACAGTATTCATATGAGGAATAAACCAAACTTGGGCTGAGATTTGTTAGCTTTCTAATTTCCCGAAATGTGCGGTACCTGTAGTAATATCTACACTATACCTTAAGTGTAACAGCAATCTTAATAATTCTGTGTTGTAAGAATATATAAATAATAACACATTGTATAGTCACTTTCTGTAGTGGCTAGCAATAAGTTATAGTTATATAGATCAGTGGGGTATAACAGTATTTAGTTCAAGCTGTTGCCACGGGAATACGGCCAGGTTCTATTTTGTATTACGGGTGACCTTTCAACGACCAGCTCGAAATGCTACATTTTCTCATGTTTATAGTAGTGTTACTCCCACAAAGTCACAACTTGTATTTATCCTGGAGGGGTTTTTAATGGAGAATCATATCTCAGAGGAATTCAATTTATATGGAAATCTTAACAGTAAATTGAAATGAGCTGTAGAGTCAGAAAACCATTAAGAACGAAATGAACGAACGAAAGTCCAAGATGAAGTATTTCCCTGCGAAGAAGATCGACGCTTTCGCCGCAGGAATAATTAAAATTCAGGGTGCCCTTTAATTTAGCTTTATTGAGGGCGGAGCAAATTACGAGTAATCGCTTGACAAAGGAGGTATAGACGTCATAATGAGGACTAATCGACAGTTTGCGAGCGGTGGTAATTGGAAATTAAGTCTGGGCACCGCGATCGACGCCAAAGATTTCTTCAAATAAATTGTGTTCGATTGTAGGTTCAACACAAACGAAGTGTAACCATTTCATTACACGTTTGTGATGTGTATGTGATGCTTCCTTGGCATTAACAAAAGCTTATGTTTGTCTGTTCAGAATTCAACACAATAATAAATGCAATACAATATAATGCATTATAAATAATATGAACATGTAGAAATTTCTACCTAATAATGCAAAATGAATTGCATTTTGTAATTTATTCTTCGTCGAACACATGATATCACATATCTACATTCTGAAATGGAAGTTTTGAGCTACACACCTGGGCCTGGATTCACAAAGGTGCCTAACTCTAAGTTGTCCTAAGTTAGGCAAATCATAACTAAATAAATCAAGATAAATCATCTCCGGGTATTACTAAACATTCACAAATAAAATACTATTAGTTAAATTGTTGATATTTTATTATATTTTATCTTTATTACATTGCAGAACGACATTATGCGTGATTTTGTCACTAAGATATGCCTAATCTAGGACGTCTTAGCACTTAGGCACCTTTGTGAATCTGGGCCCAAAGGGTTCATTTAAAATTACATTTTCTATTTTTAATGAGATTATCCTGTACATAAAAACATTAAACTGCGCAAACTGTGCATCGCATCTTATAAGAATATAATAGTCGCTTGAAAGACCCGAAATTCTGTTTCCTCCTTGTAAAGTGCACTGGTGAATAAACTGACGTTTGAATTGGCTTCTAAAAGGTTATTCCGTTCCCTAATGAAGATTTATAAGGTGCTGTCTCGAACGCCCTTCTTCATTAAAGCCGCACTCCCTACATTTATTGATTGTAAATATGCCAAGTTGGGTGAGGGCAATATAAAGACTTAAGTAATTGAATTAGATGGCATTGATGGAAATAACTGTTTTTATTGCAGCTAAAAGCCGTAATAAACTGGGACATCAAACAAGTGGCCATGTTTTACCTGTCATGCAGGGTTGTATATTCCGCACTGTAATATTCCTTGTTTTGTATCTCAACATATTTTACACTGAGTAGTCTTTTATTTATTCATTAAGTGTGGGCAGGGGTCGAAATTAACGCTCGCCCGCTCGCCCGAGGCTAGTAAAACTTTGATCGGGCTAGTAAAAATCTTATTTCACTAGCCCGACGGGCGAGTATCTTTTCCAGAGCTTACAATTGCCGTTCAAAAAATCATAATATTTCGCGTCGATCACCTTGCGAGTTTCCAGTACTTGTGTGGGGGCCAGAGGTGTGTATTCAAGTAAAAAATATAGTAATTTTCATAAATGTGTTTACAGATAGATACAGACTACAGCAGTATATATCTCACGCTAAGTCACAATGCATCTTTTTTAATATCACATAATCATATGATTTTCCATTTACAGTAGAACATACAAAAAATAAAAACCTTTTCATTTAGGCCAACAGGTTTATTATGGTAAACAATAGTTCCCACTCACTCCCTAGTCCCCCATAAAAACACGTCAAACCTGGCGAATATTGTGAGTTGTGATCCAAAACTTTCATGTATGAATAATGATCGTTTTACATCAATATAACCTATTTCATTACGGGCTTGTAAAAATGGTCTCGGGCTAGAGAACTATTGATGCAACTAGCCCGGAGGGCTAGTGGGCAAAAAAGTTAATTTCGACGCCTGAGTGTGGGATCGTTTGACAAGACTACTTTTGTCGGAAGGAAGGCAAGGCTTACGTCTGCATGTGAAGGCACAAACTTGTTTTCGTGTTGGAAAATTCTCGTATTCCACAATAATATTATAAAAAAGTACACCATAAACGAAACGAATAATTTATAGTTCGGTTTGTATCACTCCAATAAGTTCACAGCAACAGTGCTATTTTAATATAGAAAGAACACAAACACAAAGAAAGTGTAGACACATTTGTGGATCGTTTACTCCAGTAAAGAACATCACATACATCCTACTTTTTGTATATTAAAAGGTAGTTTAATTGCATTAAAAATCTTATTTTTATAAGAGTATGATTTACTTCGTTCAATAAGAGAACAAAAATAAAAACGATGTTTCGAACATTGGGACACTTGAACCATGAACATGTTTACGTTTTTCCCAACCGTTTGGCTTTGTGGCCATATCATTCAAATTCACGCTCAGTAGGTTAAATTAGAGAGAAATAATGAAAATTGGCCAAGTAGGTCTAAAGTGATCACCAAAACAGCAAACGTGTACGTTGCAGGTTATGGTTGTGGGTTTCCCATCTTGTATGACTTCAGCAGTGGGATAGATAGCTGGACCAAGGGCAACCGCCTAGCCCTAGCGCACCAGTACGCGTTCAACCACGGACGGTGCAAAACATTGTTTTATTCGTAGAAGATTGTACAGGAATATCCGCTAACAGTTATTGCTCCTATACTTATTATTACTAAATATATATATATTTTTTTTATTTAAATTTTTTTTCATATTTTTTTTTATTTCTTTTTTTATATATATTATTATTATTATTATATATTATTGCTACTATACTCTAAATACTGTAACATGCGAAGTTTTGAGGTTGTTTATTTCGAGGGACGGAACATATAGCGATGTCTCGCAAGCAAGGTGAGTTTTCTCTCCACGTTCAGAGTTATTCAGTTCACAATGTTCTTCCTGAAAGCGATCAGAACACCCTACGTGTTTGTCGTTAGGTTTAAAAATATCAAAATGAAATGACGATATTGATGGCAGAACGTGCCTCCCCACATATCGCGACTGATTGACACTGCAAAGTGTTCCGAGACGGCTGCTTGCCTAACTCCCACACCAGTGACGTGGCAGCTAGTGGGGCCGAGTGGCAGAAAATCGAGCTTACCAGCGAATATGTGGACCTGTACATTATGGGACTCATCCAACCTTATTTGAAGCCGCCGATTACATGACATAGCAAAAGTTTTTCAAAACGTTTGCATGGCCTTTAATACCTAATTGTTCACACTATACGTCCACTAACATAAGTTAGGCTGCTAACTGCTGTTAAGAATGTAAAAACGTAGTACTAACAGCTAACAGAGGTCAATTTAACTCTACCTTCCTAACATACGAATTTCTCTTAATACTGTTAGCCTAACTGCTGTTACTAGCCATAGATGTGATCAAGGTATAAGGTTACAGCCCAATAACCAGTTTCTATATGGAACTCTTTCGTTGTATCTTTCATTTATTGGTGCATATTTAATGCTTCTATTAAACAAACCACGGCCAAGTGACTATTTCATAATTGTAATCAACCCTGTAATTAAATGCGCGCGAATTTATTACGCCCACTTTAAAACATAAAGTAAACTTGCACTTGTCTTTGAATAAATTAAAGCGTGTCAACTTGCAATGTTCACTTTCTTCTTCTGATTTAGTGATCAATTAATTTTATTTCCATCTCGTTTTTAAATTAAATGAATTTAAAAAGCGTACTTATATTACATTTCAAAATAATTAAGAAAGGAGCTGTATATATGTGTACGCGTTTCGGTATTCCATGGACCTAGTTCAATTTTTGATATGACTTCCTTGTTATAGAATAACGTATTGCTTTTTTCATTTTTTACATAGATTAGGTTTTTTGTGTAGGGCGAGCAACATAAACGTTTAAGTTACATTTTATATTCCTGATACGAGTTAGAATATCACCTATATCGAAGGCTTTCACTGACGGAGTTTTTATTCCAACTTTTCGTTGGGTTTTGCCATGTCTACTAAATTTAATGTTCTGCAGTTTTGGTCCTACTACGAGGCCCAACTGGACAATATCGAGATATCCCGAAAGTCATCAGAACGTTTGATTCTTTGTACAATGCAATACCCGACACCAAAGTTCTAAAGAAGAAAATAGAATGTATTTTTGGTTGACTGGTCTCTACTTTTAAGCAGAGCACAAACTAAATATATTCAATGCAAAGCGAACTACAAGTGCGATAGTTAGAAGTTAAATTCACTGCGGGCTGTAGGATACAATAACAATAGATTGTACAGTAGTTTCCAGAGACGGGAACTGCGGATTGTCACAAAACGAAATAAGAATGTTGGTCACGTAATCCCCCCGTTAATGTTGCTGCTGGTCCAGGAAACGGCACATTCGAACACTATCATGATTTAGAAAGAACAATAACCCATATAACACGTGATTCAGAGCCATTTCATGCGTTCTTGGCAGGAAATAAATTCCAAACTGTGACACCATGTGCAATGGCAAAGAAACATGGTTTACTGTGTACTGTCACGTGTTTAATAATAACATTTAAATATGGTATAACCAGTTTCTTCCGTAACTAAATAATACAGTTTTTTTTGCCATGGGATTTAGCGAATCATTTATGATTTTTCTGGCGGTACAACATATTTTTTACATGGAACACGAGCTCGAACAACGAAATGCCGCCTTATCCGATAATATGTCATTTGTTCACATTTTCATGCCAATACTTTCTATACATTCTGATATGATAGATGATAGATGTATTTTAGATTTATGATAGATACATTTCACTATCAGAAAAGTGATATTCCATGGTGAGTTTGTCCTCAACGAGTTTTGTGGGAATTATGAAGTTTGAATGCTCTCCTAAAAGGTTTCTCCTATGGAAGATATGAGGTAGCCTACTGGCTCTACACAACCCTTTGCTTCTTTTAAAGAAATTAGATTTATAAAAGCACACTTGTTATAATCCTGCATCTCGGCATATATTAGTTTCACATCAAACCGTGAAACAGTAACTCAAGACGTGATCTCACGTCAACATCGTCCCACCTCATTGGCAAGTGCGCAATATTCACGATAACTTACATTTTAATTAATTAAGATTGACCATTTACTTTATAACTACGTAGTGAATGCTTGTAACACAAAACTCCGTAAATCATATTGTAAACGTTATTGAAATGTAATGTTTAATCGTTTTTCCTAAGGTTTGAGTATTTTGATCATTTCATCATTGCCAAAGGTTTTGTTGATGTCGGCGACGATGATTCTTCCAAGGATGGTTGCCTATGTAGCAGCAAGTGGGTGGTAGTAGAATTAGCATAAAACTCATAACAACATTAATTTAGGTCATAACGCTTCTAAAACCTTCGGGCAAGTTATATACATTTCTTGTTGGTTAACTGGTTCAATATTTACTCACGTCGGCTGTTTGTGATAATATTTACTACAGAATTTAATTAATTACTACCGTCTTTACTTAACCTCATATTGCAATTATGTATGGTCAGTGTTTTGTAAATAATTGTAACATAACGTAGAATTATAAGTGGAGTAAATGAAACCAAACATTAGAACGTAAACGTATACGCACAGTTTTGAGTAGTATTTACTTCGTATATAGATGGTGGACCCTATCATGTGTTTGGATTATTCAATCATTATATTTATGTGAGACTGACATGGCGTTATACTTCAAACACTTGTTTAAATATCAGACCATCAAACAGATATTAATACAGTAGGTTGTTCCGTAAATATATAAACGGTCTTGTCAAATGTGATATGTGAGGAGAAACTGTAAAAATGAGTGACTACGACGTGTCTGTATCCGTGTTAGATGTGTAAGTATATGGAAGACGCGCTTATAATTAAATACTCACTTTACCTTTTTTGGATGGCTAATTATCTACAGCAACGCAATTTCAAACCGAAGAACAGTTCCATAAATTCCGTAGACAGTATTTTCGTAGATATATATTGGTTTACGCAGAACCAGATTGGGAAATAGTAAAACAGATCAACTATCAGAATTACTTTATTAGACCATATATCTTAAAACCATTTGAAAAATAAAACGATAAAGTTGTTAGAGACGTCATTATTTTGGCAGTTTCTTCTCGACTCATAGCTATAACGTGTCTAAAACTCGATTCAAGTCACGCGCTTGGACTAGAGAGGTGAGTTAAACTTTAAAGCGGAGTGAAGGAACTCCTCTAAGGACGAAATGATTAGGACAAGTGAGATCTAGTACTATCTCACCTCCCGTAGCAGACACGGCTCCCTCGTTTTTATAGCTCCTACGTCAAACTCTAGATTACCGTCCCGCCATATGTGAACACATTTGTAGTTAGTGACATCGAGATGGATAAAGTTAAAAATCAAAGTTAAGAAGACGTGATCCTCCGGTTATGACCCAGAACATGTCCGTATAGTCTTGGTACATTGTTGTTATTCTTTGTCTTATCCAACTGTAAAAACTAAAAACACTGCTTATTTGTAACGCCAGACAGATACATTGAAGGAAACTACTTAAGTGCAAAGTTATATTTTATTACATTACATGTAATGTTATTACCCCACCAAATATAGTGATGTGATGTAGATTGGTTTTGAACAAACATAAACTGAAAATAGAAAACAGTTGTATTTGTTTACACAAAGAACAATTGCCAAAAGTACTTCATGTAATTTTAAGATCATGACGGTTCCTTCGTTGATAACATAGTACGTACGGTTACACAATTACAATAGTATTTAGGAAACTAAGAACTAGCCAAAGAAATAGTAGTCCTATGCTAGTCTTCGCATACCCATCTCAGGTCATTGTCTACTGCCCCCTTTCAACAATCAACCGATACCTGGCGTTCTTTCACACATTCGTAAATGCATGGTTCGGCTTAGTGGAGTGCACAGGCAATTCGGCCACACCCACCGTTACAGGTAACCAACGGAAGGTTTTAAATTGTCTTCAATGGACCTGTCTAGATTAGATGGTAGGAATTAGAGAAGTAGAACATTAAGTTGTCACCCTGGACTCGGCTTTGTCGTAAGCATCAGAATACTTTCTTTGGGACAACTTTAGCAATAATTTATTCATCATAATATATACGACAGGCTTTTGAGATTAGAATTTTGTGTGCTAGTGAGTCGAGTAATTTCTCTCGGTTATTGGTATTCAGAGTTCGTCACTCTACACTATCATTGTGTGTAACGTAAATAACGGCATCTGACCAAGATTTGCGGCACGTTGAGCTGGCGGCTCTAGAATTTCTCCAGTCCAGGCCCGGAGTAGAATTTGACCCAGGTGACTCTCCAATCGTGACGGCGAAATATGTCCACCTCCCTCCATTTTACTCCCCATAACCCCTTTAAATATGTCCACCTAATCGTCCTTTTTCTCCTTTCATACCCTCACGTCCGTCATAGACCGAATGGTTGAGATCGTGGGTCAACACTCGAAGCAGTCCTCCAAAAATGTATAACATAATCTGACATAGTTGCGTGAAAATTAGTAACATGGGCCATGCGAACAAGTTCCATATTTGCTTCTCTTATTCAGTACCAAACGTACAGCTCGATGAAAACGATTTGTCAATGTGATACCTCCTAAACGAAGACTTGCAATTTTTATATACATCATGAACAAGTTTCTGTCAGTGTGGTTTGGCTGCCTGAGATCATGACAAGCTCTGACAAGACAAGATGACTCTGAGATCATAACAAGTCTCGTGAAGATTAGTTCGCAGACAGAGGGAGTAAAAAAAAAAAAACCTAAAGAGTGAAAATATGAAAACCATTCACTATATTTATCTGCATATTGCATAGGAGCGTGTCTCGCAATAGGAACAACACACAACACACAACACACAACACACAACACACAACACACAACACACAACACACAACACACAACAAACAACACACAACACACAACACACAACACACAACACACAACACACAACACACAACACACAACACACAACACACAACACACAACACACAACACACAACACACAACACACAACACACAACACACAACACACAACACACAACACACAACACACAACACACAACACACAACACACAACACACAACACACAACACACAACACACAACACACAACACACAACACACAACACACAACACACAACACACAACACACAACACACAACACACAACACACAACACACAACACACAATTTTGTGCCCAGATTTTTTTCGAATGAATGAACTTGAAACCCATACGATATTGAAAATGGTATGAGCTACGTGCAAATTTATATATAAACACGCATCTTTCATGGTTGTAGATAAGTACGGCTGAATTATTGTTGAAGTATCTTGCCTAACATACTATACATTGGGCATAAGGGTATTTTATATTCTAAAAAATCTAGTGGATTTATTAAATTCAAACAAATATTTTGAAATATTTTTTGTTTTAGTGGCTATTTAAGGTGAAGGTATCTAGGTAACGTAACTTTTTTAAATTAAGTTTTTTTGATGAAGGTTGATAAATATTGATACTATGTCTGCAAAAAGAGGTTTAGAAAAAATTACACTTTTATTTTTTACGTGTAAAGATAGCTTCAAAAATCTTTACGTTCAGTACTAACACCTCTAGACCATATTTGTCAAGTAAACGAAAATGTAGTATGCTATAGGTTGCTATCTTCGGAATGATGGTATACAATTTAAAAACACAATTATGTGACCAGTTTTTTTTAATGAAGTTTTTCCTGTCCCGGTGAAAAGGCACTTGAGTATATGCTGTTTTAACTATTCCATAACTTAATTATGAAAAGAGTCACTTACAAGAAATAAAGTTCTTATCATGCGCTTGACCCTTATCTTCCCAAAATGCTTGCAGTCTCAAGCCTACGTAAAAATCTTTTCGAGTGCTGATGAAATACGTACACGGATGTAAAGCGCACCAGTTTGCTCGTGTCGCAGTCCAGCCGTAACTACTTTACTGGTCTAGACCGGTAATTTGCGCAAAGAAATTGTCTCCTTGTGTCCTAGTACCGCTCAACAGTAGTTGAGAACGCAAATGTACAGATGCAATCCAAGTATTGGAGGGAAACATGACACCAAGTAAGCGGAGCGGCGCCTCGCCGGGCATGACCTTGCTTTAACAAGAGCCTGCGTTCGACTGAAATCAGAACGAAGCGCGCGGAGGTCGGTCGGAGTTGTGGTAGTGGGGGGAGGAGGGGTACACTTCATAGTCACACATACACTTTTACAAGTAATTCCAAGCCAATGTGTTTTTCAGGGGGGGAGGGGGGGGGTTAGATTCAAAACATAATTCATCCACACAAGCATATATTTTTAAATGGATATATTTTTTCAAGGAAACCTCTTGTAATTGGATCTTAAAGCCACTAATAGAAGCCAAAAGCTCTTGAAAATCGTGTCAAGACGAATGCAGATACCAGCGATATTTTGTATTTCATTATTGTTTTATAAATGCATGCACGATTGACTAAACCCATCTTACAAACACCACTCCACTCAAGTATCCGTGTTACATTTGATGCGAGTGAAGTATTGTATTCAATGGTCATTTCAGAACAATCAATATGGATTAACATTTTAATCTATGCACTTTTCATTTGTATTTGGAATTGGACGTATTATTATTATTGTTATTATTATAATAAAAGCTTAGAAAAATGTAAACCCGACACCATTTGTTTACCTAGTACCTACCAATATTTTATTATTGCTATCATGCTTATTGAAGAGGTTGTCTACACTTACCACACATACCTGCACATAGCATATAACATGCTTTTAAGCCAAATAATATCAATTATCTGTAATATTATGTATTGAACCATTGAATTTTCTCTAGTTTTTTACTATTAACAAGTTTGTTGTTATTGAATTGTTTTATTACATGCTATTTCCATAATGAAAACAAACTCCATAGCAACCATAAACAAATCCTTTACCGAACTCCACTGTGCGTGTGGCCCTTATAACGTCATACTTTCTACCTCATCTAAGGTATCATATTGTTATCAACCTCTCCTCATATCTATTTCAAAATAACCGGAGTAACTGACTTCTTACTTGAACAATATCACCTTCGTGTTCTTCGTGTTACATCAGTATGGGTGTCATTGCACACACTAACATGATGCATATATGATGTACTCACTTTACCTTTGAGTCTCTTTGTCACCCCTTGTTACTGCGCAATGCACATGCATATATATACCACATCAATTCTTCTCTCACTTCCCAAAAAGAAACTAAATAATATTGAAAGAAAGCAACCACATCCCACCATAAAAACACATGCATGATAACGCTGCTCCTTATATGTGAGTAGCAAAACGTGAAACAACAACAACGTCAAAAGACGAAGAAACAAGTAAAGACATTTCTTGTGATATTTTGAAGTATATACCTCAATGGCCTTGAATAAACGCCATATAATATGTCTACAATGAATTAGGTTTGTATATTTTGTTTTTCTCATTTTTCTTAAAGATTCGTGAATAAGTAAATACCAAAACAGTAATCTTAACCGTATAATTAACGGATTCTTTTGGAAGGAATGAATTTAGAAATTATTACAATATAGTGACAATCTGTTTTGTGTGTTTGATATTATATTACGTTTTTGTTGTTGGTGGGGGGGGGGGGGGGGGGGGCTTTTTAAGTCTTGTTTTTTGTGTGTGGTTTTATTATTTATTGTATAAATTTGTATAATAATCTGGCGGTTTTCCCAAATCCCCGGCAGGGTACGTATAAACTTGTAAACTTTTGAAATGTTTATGTAATATTTCAATGTGTAAAAACATGTATGGTTTCCCTTACAAAAAAAAACTACTGGGCCTCAGTAGTTTTTAGTAGTGAAACTACTGAAAACTTCTCAATCTGTGTAGTATTACTACTGAAATCAGAAGTTAACTACTGAACACCCAGTAGTTAACTCTTGGTACTTTAGTAGTTAACTTCTGAAGACCAGTAGTTAACTACTAAGAACCAGTAGTCAACATCCAGAAACTAGTAGTTAACTTCTGGGCCCCAGTAGTTCACTTCTAAAGATCAGTAGTTAACTACCGAAGTGACAGTAGTTAACTTCTGAAGCCCAGTATTGAACTACTGAAGACCAGTAGTTGATTTCTGGGCCCGAGTAGTTAACTACTGTTTTTTTTATTTGTTCACTTTATTGTTTATTTGTTTATGCATTTGACGATGACAGTACAAACTGATATCAGAATAGCCAGTTTAAAACTTGCGACGTGCAAGTAGGCTACAATGAACAGCCAAAAGAAATATTCTCCTAGTAATAAATACCTGGCAAAACTAGCGACAAAATATGATAAGCGGAAAATCTGAAATAATATGAATAAACTTAAAAATGAAGAGAATAACCTATTATGTAAATGATAAATACATCAATGTTAATGAAATATCATTATTATTGCTTGGCTTTTAAATAAAGCGCGTTCTGTCACTGCCTTCTATACGTAGCGACCATTCGCCAGCCGCTCGTTGGAGTGTGGCAGTGAGTGAGTGAAACGCGTCAACAACGTTGGCCTACAACCACGGTACAACGGTTGCTTATGTACGTTTAGACAATTTTGTGCGAAGCCGTGGGTGTTTGTCCAGCATAAAGTGAAGAATTCCTTTTTCGAACATCATGTGAGTCACAGGTAAGATTAAATCAACTGTTTATTTTAACTTATTAATGTACGTATGGCCTATGCCAAGACGGAACAGGTTAGCATATAGCTATTTGAGGTTAGGTTGCCCATCATATTTGACTGAAATGGTCTTGCTTTAGACCCTAGGTCTTGAGCTTAGCTTAACCGTGGGCCTAATCACAGGTAATAGGCCCATACTATTATATTTACTGATGTAGGCCTAGGCCTAGTTAATGTCTCCGACCGTAGCCCTGGCGTAGGCCTAGGCTAGGAAATAAACATGTGCTGGTAGCATGTGCTGGTGCCCTAGCCTAGGGCTAGGCCTAGGCCTATTTGATCTTACTCAGACTTCGGCCTAGATTTTGGACAACAAAATATTCTCAGCAATTTGTAAATTGTCAGGATTATGCAAGAAGTAGGCCTTATCCTTACTAGGCCTAGTATAGGTGCTAGGCTAGGCCTAGTTCCAGCTTGCTTTCTTCTTGACAAATGGATGGTAGGCCTAGGCCTATATTATAACCATTGCACGAATAAGATAAAGGTCGGTGCACAATAGCCCGGTAACGATAACTGTAACGATAACGATAACGGGAAAGAAGTTCGATTTCATGTTAAATTACGATACGATGCACAATAAGAGCTTCCCGTTACCGAGCCCGGTAACGGTAACGGAAAGTTCGCCAAGTTTTAACTTAACGTTACCGTTCCCGTCCGTACGTTACCGGGACCAATCAGAATCAAGCGTCCACGGCCTGTTAAAAGTATTAGCAAATAGCCGAGCGTCTGCTTAGCGGGCAATTGTGCATCGAATGCCTTCCCGTTACCGTTTTATCATTATCGTTATAGTTACAGTTATCGTTACCGGGCAATTGTGCACCGACCTTTAGCCTACATCTGCCAGGATGGAAAACAAGCTAGCCTAGTCTAGCGTTAGACTAGGCCTAGGCTTATAGCCTATTTAAAATTATATTAACAGAAAAGCAACTAACATCAGGGCCCTAGCCTACTAACTCAAGCGACAACTTTGAAAATAGAATAATGCATGTTGCAACTTGTCGATCGAGGGTGACAACTTATTAAATTGAACCACATGGCTAAGATTTGCTCCTGGCATGCACTAATGTCAGACTACCGCACTGCGCATGACTAATTCTAGTCCTATTTACTAAGTTGTCATGGTGTCAAATGTCAATAGATAACTTGTCATCTGAGTTAGTATACTAAATATGCTCTTAGGCCTCGTAAGCTATGTAGATTACTCCTGTTGGCCATACCAGGCCTAGTGGTAGGGTAGGCCTAGGACTTGAGTATAATATTAAAGAGTCGTAGACTACTTTTACTACGCGGGAGCCAAGTCCAGACTAGCCAGTAGGCCTACGTACTTAGTTCGGACTAGATTTGACTGATAACACATCAGTAGGGACCAGGGTAACTGAGTTTTCCCCAGTAAAATCACAGTGCCAACACACTCGGTCCGAACTAGCGTGTAGGCCTACTAACTATAGGCATCCTACTACAGTACGCTACTGAATGAAAGTGTGATACACAGATAGGGAACTGAGGCCTTAGATTAAGTAGGCCTACTACATAACTGCTAACTATTACGGACTCAGCCCTGTGGTAAACGTAGTCGAAGCCTTGGCCGACTTACAAATAAATAGGTGAATGTAGGCCTTAATTGGTGTAAGCCTAGTTGTCATGGTCAACTAAGAGTTGGTCTTGTGAATTACATTTTCATTTTTGTATTTATGTACACCTATCATGAGTCAAAAACTATAGCCTAGGTCAAGCCTACCCGTATTAAATTAATTTCGTGTCCATATTCCTACAATGTAGTAGCCTAATAATTGTTTAATTAATTTAATATTTTATGTAGGTCTAATATATTTAAAAAAAAAACGAGAATGAAGTTCATTTTTTGGTGGGTGACCTAACCTTTTTCATAGTTATTTTTTTAAATGAACTTCACCAAGTATGAGGTGAAGGATATCACCTTTGGTAAGTAGACATTTAATCTAAAATCTTTATTATTTTCAGGGGCTACAGAAGGAGAGAACTGAAGAACTACCAAAAAACTATTTAAATAGACTCGTTCATAGCAAGACCTACCATTTTTAGTGAACTTTCAAAGAAAACAATCCTTTTTTTGTGCCGAATGTAGGCCTACCTAACTTTTGATTGAGATATAGTTCATACTTCCATCATAACTTAAACTTTTAAAACAGTTCTTAGATTGTAAGAGGATCATTATGTCTCTTTCAGTGGCACTCTCTTAATAATTTCTTCCTTTGTTATTTCATATTGCAAAATTGTTTTTAACTGTTGTTGAACCGATATATCATAACAATCTATTCTAGGGAATTGTATTTGCTCCAGTGGTTTATTTACAATACATAGTTATATTATATTTAATGTTTTTTTTTTACCTATTCAATGGTTCTCCCAATCTTTCCCTACTCTTATTTGTTGTTTAATATTTGTTCTGAATGGTTTATTTCCCAATGGATTTTGCTAATGTGTTTTAGCAATGGTAACAATCAATGGTTTTCTCCAATAGTTCTTGTTTGTTGCTCAATGATTTTTATCAATGGTTCTTGCCCAATGGTGTTTCGGACCTTATGAAAAAAAAACATTGAAATCTATTTAAAAACCCCAATGGTTTTTCCCCAATGGCATATTGGGACAAAAACATTGAGAAAAACCATGGAGAAAAACCAATGCGAAAAACCATTGACCAACATTAATTAAAACACCCAATGGGGTTTTTAAATAGATTTCAATGGTTATTTTTCATAAGGGCATGCACAACTAGGTACCATGGTCTGTAATGTTTAAAGCACACTTTTTAGTACCAACTTCTGTGTAGTTACTTTTGGAAAACTTCTGAGTAGTAAACTTCTCAAAAGTTGTCCAAAAAAACTTCACTTCTGTGCAGTTAACTTCTGAAAACTTTTGTGAAGTAAACTTTTGAGTAGTAACTTTTGAGAAGTTAACTACTCAGAAGTTTTCAGTAGTTAACTACACAAAAGTTGTCCAAAAAAACTTTTGAGAAGTTTCAGTAGTTTTTTTTTAGTAGTTTCCAGTAGTTTTTTTTTGTAAGGGTTACTGTGGGAAATAACTATCTATCTATTGCACTATGAGAAAAACTTGAAAATCTTAACTGCACTTGGCAGGTTGTGCGTAATGTGGCATATAAATTACGATACCAATTTGTCATTTAGTTATCTACTTTAAAATCTAATTTCTCATGCATCCGTGGCTCTTGCCAGCACTATTAGGAAAACGATTATTAACTTCGCAATATACCACAACAACAGTAATCTTGTACGTAAATTCAGACAGGTGCGTGTGCTGTAATAATATCCCACTTTATGAAAACTGCAATATCCTAGCATAACACATGGTATATAGTATACACCAACCCGGCGCTGCACTAAGTTTTAACCTTAAACGCTATTTCCCAACTTATTATAATTACTAAGTGAAACGTATCCGGTATTACACAATAATAAGAGAGACAAAGAGAACTCACCTCATGGCTGAAGCCCCTTTACACCATAAAATGAGATAGTATATATCTAATAGAAAATCGGGTAACTTTTGTACCATAAACCAAAATGTATACAATATGTATTATTTCATCATAGAGATTCAGATTCAGATTTGTTTTATTCATTTTATAAATTTTCAATTAATTTAATTTGAGCAATCTAAAATGTTATGTGTGTTGAGAGTGGCGTGGGTGTGATGATTTAATTTTGTATATGTTATATTTTTTGGTGAAGAAATTTGATAAACAGTTACAAATATACAATTATCAATCAAATAAATATAAATAACATCTCTCTCCATACCAACTATAGAGTCAAGCAGGGGGTGGGAGGTGGGAAGAACAACAAATCAATTTTAAATATAATTATAAAAACAGACAGGTCCAAACGATGACAAAATATATAAAGTTTTGTTAGTATTTTTCTGGGAATTTGACACAACACACTGAAAGCGTTTTTAAACCATGTTTTCAAAATCAAATATATGTAAATTGTCACTACTCGTTTCAAATTAGAAGAGTATGAAAAAAAAATAACCAACATGTTTAGCATTATAAATATAAAACTAAACAAACATATACACTTTTGAAATTAACTATATGCTGTTTGTTCTTTCAATTTGAGATAATCACGCCGTATTGCAAACTTTTTTTAGTATTCATTATTTCAAACAAATATATGATCCATAGTAATTTTAATTCTGGTTCATCTATCACTAGTTAGACACATGGGATTTTAAACGTGGTAATTTTAAACAAACAACATATTTCTACCAACATTCCTATATGCATAATAAAATCTTGCACAAAATGTTTATTTTGTTGTATTTTATGCAAGTGTTTATGAGTATACACATGTATTTTCAAACCATAACTGGATGGTATATATTATTGGTTTTCACAAAAAGTCCATTGAAACATAAACTTTATAGGTCAGTACTTTATCATGTATGTATAACGAGAAGATTTCTTTCTACACAAACGATTGCAAACTAGCATTAAAACGATCCGTATTTTTCTAGTTGGCAGTTTAGCTAGACAAATCTGCGATAGTCGCTACACAGTCAGTAACATCTGGCTCTCGGTTAGTTGCAATAATCTCTCACTGTCGATAAGTGCGCAATGTTTTTTCACCATCGAACAGATTTGGCAACAATACTAGCGCTTGCCATAAAAATACGCAACGCATGCGAACTTTTTAAAAGTTCCTTTAGTAGATGGTTAAAGGTTCCATGATTCTACTCATTTTTTAAATCTATCCACTAATAACAGCAATGGTTTGTTTTGTTCTAATATATGAAATCTGAATAGAACTCAACATACTTCCGTAACATAGTTAAGCTTCTTAACGACAAAGAAGACAACAATGAGGTTTCGATGGACATTGTCCAGTAAGATTGACTGTAAAAATTGCTATATGAATTTAAAAATCATGAAATGTGTGTATGCAGGCTAAGGAAATTAACTTATGTTAGCAATGGAGAAGCGGTTGTGTAATGTGATACAATTAACACTCTGTGTAGTTGCAATAACGCCTACTTTAACAGTCGATAGAAATAATATTACATAAAAAAAATGTATTTTTTTAAAAACAACGCTTATATTTAAATGCACTAAAAAGTAAAAAATAAATATTCGCCAAACAAATTTTTGCCTCACTCGGAAAATAAAAGCGTTGGGCGCTTTCGGTATTGACATAGATTGCAGTATTCTGCTGTTTAAGCAGGGAAAGCGCCCAACGCTTTTATTTTCCGAGTGAGGCAAAAATTTGTTTGGCGAAAATTTATTTTTTACTTTTTAGTGCATTTAAATATAAGCGTTGTTTTAAAAAAAATATATTTTTTTCATGTAATATTATTTTATACTTTTTAGTCTTAAAGAATCTTGCAATCGAATATATATCGAATATCAAAGAATCTTGCAATCGAATATATATCGAATATCGATTGATTAAGATGGTTTAATTGATTATTTAGTAAACATGACAATTGATTCATGTATTGTCATTAAGAATACGTCTGTGTGCAAACTTTCAGCTCAATTCGACGTTCGAAGGTGAGTGTTTTATCGATCCCCATATAAAACATCAATTAATTAATTATGATGGCTTGATTGATTATTTAGTAAATATGATAATTGATTCATGTATTGTCATTAAGAATACGTCTGTGTGAAAACTTTCAACTCGATTCGACGTTGGGAAGTGGGTGAAATATCGATTCCCATATAAAACATTAATTGATTATGATAAATTAATTAATTATTTAGTAAATATGACACTTGATTCGTGTATTGTCATTAAAAATACGTCTGTGTGAAAACTTTCAGCTCAATTCAACGTTGGAAAGTGGGTGAAATATCGATTTCCATATAAAACATCAATTAATTAATTAATTATGATGAATTAATTGATTATTTAGTTAATATGACAATTGATTCGTGTATTGTCATTGAGAACACGTCTGTGTGAAAACTTTGAACTCGATTTGACGTTGGGAAGTGGGTTAAACATCGATTCCCATATAAAACATCAATTAATTAATAATGATGAATTAATTGATTATTTAGTTAATATGACACAAGATTCGTGTAAAGTCATTAAGAATACGTCTGTGTAAAAACTTTCAACTCGATTTGACGTTGGAAAGTGGGTTGTACATCGATTTCCATATAAAACATTAATTAATTAATTATGATGAATTTATTGACGATTTAGTAAATATGACAATTGATTCGTGTATTGTCATTAAGAATACGTCTGTGTGAAAACTTTCAATTCGATTTAACGTTGGAAAAGGGGTTAAACATCGAATTCCATATAAAACATTAATTAATTAATTATGATAAATTAATTGACAATTTAGTAAATATGACAGTTGATTCATGTATTGTCATTTGAAATACGTCTGTGTACAAAATTTCAGCTTGATCGGACATTTAAAAGTAGGTGAAATATCGATTCAAAGATTCATCGATTTCCATGTAAAACATTAATTAATTAATTATGATGAATTAATTGACAATTTAGTAAATATGACAGTTGATTCATGTATTGTCATCAAGACTACGTCTGTGTCAAACATTTCAGCTTGATCGGATATCTATAAGTAGGTGGAATATCGATTCAAAGATTCCGTCCAGACAAACAAGGCAAGTTAATATAAGCGTTGTAAAAACCTGGTCATCAGCTATTAAAAGAGGTGCATATTGCATATCAGTTAGGTTCACACCAGACAGATGTTTTCAAAATAGTGTGTCGCTTACTTTTTAGTGATTTTGCGGCAAAAATGTCGACAGTGACTCTTAGAACAAAAATAAAAATGATGTTTTAAGGTAAATATACATTTTTAACAATTTACATAATCTCTTAACCTCAGTCATCATAATATCACCGGTCGAGGTGGGGATCTCCTCGTGGTGACCGGTGTCCGCAAAAAGGGCTCTCGTGTATCGTTTGTCATTTCTTCATTCCCTCATATGGCTTGCATCATCTTTCCTCTTTCAACTTGCTCATTTTTCTTGTACGCACGTGCCGACTCTCTTTGCGACCTTGAACACCCATAATCCCCCAACCCCCTACGCCCCTCCCCACCTCTACTGGATTCGCCATATGTCGACCTGACGCTATGTGACTGAGTTGTTAAATGCGTCGTTAAACAAAGAAAATACTGTGAAACACTACTCGTAATACCAGTGATAGTTTTAGCTAACCAGCATGTTACAGTCCTATGTACTTCTCTATTTGACCTTGAAGAATTTTATTATTTTAATTTGTTATGAGGTTTGAGAGTTGCCAACATTACAGTCAAGTTCCCAGTATAAGATTTGTGCACAGAAATATTCTCAAATTATACTTTAAACTCAAATAAATTTGTCAATAGCTATAGCATAGATAAGATTGAATACGTTGCATGAAAAGTCGAACAAAAAAATGTTTGCGTAATATATTCTTGGAAAGTGGCGCGCATGAAAAGTAATATTTGTGAGTCTGCCTTGATGTTATTTTTCCTTAAAAGTGTCGAGCAAGATATCATCATACAAATACAAGTCTCCCCAACTTCTCGATCAGACATCCAGAGAATTCAGGGATATTCAATATATTACAATAATGTGTTTTTCGTTTGGGTCGGAGTTTACATTCGTATCTTTCGAAAACCATTTTTTATCCCACGGAATTGAGTTATGTGGTGGTTGGTAGTGCATGGATTCTTTTCGCTTACATACAAAGAGTAAAAACTCGAATTTAACCCAGGATGACTCTGCGAATCGTAAGAGGCGACGAAATTACGTCTTCATATTTCCCTTTTCTACCCTTCAACCCATTTTATGTATTTATTTATTTATTTTTTTTTTTATTTATTTATTTATTTAATGTCTATCCTATTCAGTTATAAAAACTGATTTACAAAGGAGGACCTTAAATAAAACTAAGCTATGCCAACAATGAATAGTAATGAAATCATAAATAACAATAACAATAAAAACAAAACAAACTACTGAACTATATAAAAATATAATCAAGAACAAGAAAAAATAATTGAGAAATGAAATAAAATCAAATGAAGTGGTAATTCAACATATTAAAAAATAAAAATAGAAGTATGCAAATAAGAAAGAACATGAAGAAACAAAAAAAAAAATTGTGGGAAAAAATTAATATATATATATATATATATATATATATATATATATATATATATATATATATATATATATATATATATATATATATAATAGTGAAAAAGAAGAAAAGAAAATAAAAAAAGAAAGAAAAGAAAAAAGAAAAAAGAAAAAAGAAAAAAGAAAAAAGAAAAAAGAAAAAAGAAAAAAGAAAAAAGAAAAAAGAAAAAAGAAAAAAGAAAAAAGAAAAAAGAAAAAAGAAAAAAGAAAAAAGAAAAAAGAAAAAAGAAAAAAGAAAAAAGAAAAAAGAAAAAAGAAAAAAGAAAAAAGAAAAAAGAAAAAAGAAAAAAGAAAAAAGAAAAAAGAAAAAAGAAAAAAGAAAAAAGAAAAAAGAAAAAAGAAAAAAGAAAAAAGAAAAAAGAAAACAGAAAGAAGAAAAAAAAGAAAAAACTGATTTGTTAACGGTCCCAGCTCAAACGGAATGAGGATTGCAAAAAATCAGAAACTGCAATCTGGGAAAAATAAAATTTCACGTAAAAGCAACCCGGGAAACCGTACACGCCTTCTATCTTCACTTCGAATCTTGAAAGTCAGATGGTCTTGAAAATCTTGATCCGAAAACCATTTATAAGTAGAGATCAAACTGAATCAAGAGAATTCAGGAAACCGGATGTAGATTCCAGCAGACCAACAAACCAACCATCTAAAACAGATGAAAAACCACTTACAGTAGATCAATCTTAACTTAACACGCCTAACTCTCTTCTTAAGAATTACAGATTCTATCCTATTCCTAAATTCTAGGAGCCGCAATCTCACAAACTGGCTTCGAAGATCATGCGGAAGTGAATTCCAGAAGTGTACACCTCTGTACAAGAATGACCTGCGGAACGACTCGGAATTCATTATAGGAACCTGTAAAGTAAAAGTTAATATAGAATCACAAGTACGCTCAACAAAATTAAACATAGTTGGCACAACATCTAAATACATACCTTTCAACATCTTAAAAGTATTTACCAGCACATGGAACTTCATTCGCTCATCAATTGTCAAAAAATTGTCCTGCAAGTCTTGGTGGAAAGGAACTTCATCAAATAAATGGTCTATTCTTCTCTGCAGCACAATATAATCTGCAGATGGTCGAACAGCCCACACAACTAAACAATAATCAATTATAGAGTGAACATATGAATCAACAAGCAATCTCAGCATTCTCTCAGTCACAAATCTCTTCATTCTTACAATCATACCTATTGCTGAAGACACCCTATTACAAACATATTCATAGTGTCTTTTAAAAGTAAGACTACAGTCTAAATACACACCAAGATACTTAAATTCAAACACTCTAGAAATAATGTTACCATTACAAGTTAACACTTGAGGAAACCTATTCACAGTATTATCATTAGCCTTATGAAAAATCATAAAATTAGTTTTACTATAATTAATATTGAGTTCCTGACTCAGAAACCAGTTATCCATTCTTCTTAAAATTTCTTGAAGCCTCCTGACAATTTCTTCGGTATTTGTACCTTCTAAATAAAAAACCAAATCATCAGCATACAACAAATAAGATATACCAGACATTATATCAGATATATCATCAATGTAAAGAATAAATAAAAGTGGCCCCAAAACTGAACCTTGGGGAACTCCACACAGAATATCTATAAAATCTGACGAATAATTAGGTAGATTAATAAACATTTGCCTATCTAGAAAATAATCTGAGAGAATAGCTAACAAATGTGGGCTAACACTATATCTAGCTTTCAATTTTTTTAAAAGAGGTAAAATGGGTACCGAATCAAACTTTTTCCTTCTTCTTGTATTTTCCCTGAAACCTGTTCCTCCAACGTCATACGATCCTAGTTGTCGAGTACGTCGTTAAACTGCAAATAATGGTAATCGTTTGTCACTCTGAGCAGTTCCTATTAATTTTATAATAAAATAATTGAATTGTTCATATCATTTTCTATAAAGTAATGCACTGGCGATTTCTTAAACTGTCTTTGGGATAATTTAAGGGCTCGAGGGTATAAAAGTATCATTGCATTATACAAATAATACCCAGATAATTCTATCAATTAGAATATAATACCACATTATCGACTTTTAACTCATATTATTTCATACAGTGTGCAACATTCACTGAAAAAATGTCTAACATGCTTCCTTATAGACATTATGTACACGCAATTGTCACTTGCCATGTGTGCATTCAAAATATATATATATATATACAGTGCTTTTTTTCTAAAATAAAGTTAACTGGTACGTTCGGTATAATGTTTCATGTGACTGGCGTGGTATAGCTGGGGTCTGGGGCTAAGCCCCAGCCGCCGGAGGCAATGTCGCCGTAGGCGAAATTTTTTTGGGGTACTGCATTAAGTTTGATGGCCAAAAACGCATTTTTAAGGCGGATTTGTATCGTAGATATTGACGAAATATGAAGCTTATGTTGCACAGCTCATGATTGGGATTAGATCCTGTGTCCACACGATCGAGCAGCGTCCGCAGAAAACATAAAATATCTTTTTTAAAAACGTGCTTATAGTGATGGTTTCATTGTAATAAGACGGAAACTAAAATTATAGTTACAGCCCCCCCCCCCCCTCCCTCGCCTCATGTTGAATCCGCCCCTGTTTAACGTGACCCAAACACGAGACGTGCATTTACTCACTACAAACTTAATAGTTTATATTTGTTTTAAAATAATTTATAGCTCACCAAAATCGATGACATCGAATGCAAAGCAATTTCCAAACATGACTCATAGTCGTGTTCTCTTCAACAACGCGTCGGTCTCTTGCTCTGTTTCGGGTATAGGTGGCGAGGTGACGACCCAAGAAATTATTTTTCGGTTTATTTTTATTTTTTACACTCTCACTAAACACACACACAGTCGCTAATCACGACGAAATCTCCACTCGTCACCAGAGAGGAAACTAACCCTGCCACACACAATCCCTTGACCACCTATCTCCACCCCTCATTCATCCCCCAACACAACCCAATCGTTGTCTGTAAATTGAAAAGGCGCTTTCCAGGAAAACAGAAAAGTAAGAATGGGTAAATTGAAAATTCTCTTTTGCGGTTCCCAGAAGCTACTCTTGACAGTTGACATTTTAGTCAAAACAACCCTAATTATCTTTCCTTAGAACTGATGACCCAAGTAATAGATAAGATTACTGTAGTGAGTGGCCGCCATGAGTCTAAAAAGAAGTGATTTACTACAATAGGTCACACCCATGTCACCAGCAGGTGGCAACATCCTTATATTTCAAATGAAACATATTTTGCAGTCACAAGCCTGTCACACTGCACTATTCAAAGTTATTCACGCGCTTCAAGGCTAATCGTAGCGTACCTGCTATAGTGTGACTTTATTGCCTTTTACCGGTACGCCTCTTGTGTTAGCCGGTACGCGTACCGGCTCGTACCGGCCGAAAAAAAGCCCTGTATATATACATTTCAAATTGTTTTCTATTACAATGTAATCTGTTTCCAAACTTGTATCAGTATGCATCGCATCTTTTTTATGAGTAAACTTTAAAAAACAGTTATCGCTAATTTTCGTGCCCCTATAACTAGGTACTTCATTTTAGATAGGTTGATAGTGGTTTATAGTTATTGCAATTGTGTTTAAGTTTGGGTGTGTAAAGATAGCTTCAAGTAATTTGTTTTAATGTTATCTCGCAGTCACAGTAAATCCAGGGGTTCGAATCTATATCTATATAAAGTAACAACAATAAATATAATGTGTAATAATACTAAAATCTGAACAATGAATAATTTTGTATGTGCATATAAAATATTACATTTACATTTGCGTAGATTTAAAAAAGGTAAGCACATGATTGGGTGTCACGTTATGTCCGTACAACAGTTTGGATGTAATACAACAAGACAATAATGAAAGCACAGTTAAAATATGCTAAAGAGTGACTATGGAAGATTTAGAATGTATGTAATATAATTAAATGTAATGCCGTATAAGGCATTCATTAACTACATTGTAATAATAGGAACCATTCTAGAATACACTGTCTTCTTCAGCCAACCAACTGCATTTGTACTCGGCGCTTTTTGTCTCAAAGCCAATGTAACGATCTGACTTGAAAGAAGAAAGTTTCTAAAAGTTCTGTTTCCATCCTATAGAATCAACACGTTGCCGTTTGTTCTCGTATCTTTTACCCAACGTATACAAAAGTATAGCGCGAAGCTGTTGCCAGCAGCTTGGCAAAAACTTACATTCAAAACATGCTCCCTCTCATTAAAATTGTTTCTTGAAGAATTCACCAAACTTTTTAATCGGCCGATTTACTAATCTCAGATTGGTTACCATGGTTTCAACAAACTTTTCATACAAAATGCAAAAAAAAAACCCGGCATATACCGGGCACCATTTTTGATCTCCGATTAACAAAAGATAAACTGGCCGCAAACAACTTGAGATAAAATCATCTAAATGTGTCACGTGCATATCAATATGATCGTTCTGTAATATTCGCATAGGGGAGTTGAGCACTAGTTTGATTGGGGGGGTGTAACACGCATGTCATGTCGTCGAATGGACTGTAAACAGCTTTGTTTGCATGGGCGTGTGGCCAATCAATCATGTTACCGTGGAGATATCAACATGTTTACAGGCCATCTGCCACGCGTTGACTGATTGTGTAACTACCTGTCAGTATATCTATCGGTGGACCACAGTTGTGCAATGAAGGTTCCCTGACTCGGAAAAGATTTCCATTTGAAATGCGAGGAATATCTTAGGTTTCACGTGAAGTCACCAGCGGCCATCTTGATGTCGTGTATGTCGTTTACATAACCAAGAAGATGAGCGTGAGTAGGTAGTACGGCACTATGGAGTCAAAGATGGCCGCCGAGGTTATTGACCTCAGGGCACGTGCCACAGACACGTGCCACAGGCACGTGCCACTTCCCCTCTTGAGGTATGTCATTAACCTAAGGGGAGGGGGAGGGGAGGGGAGGGGAGGGGCCACGTGACCACTTACGTCAGACCCCCCGCCATTTTGTTTTCATGGCCGCCATTTTGTATACAGCAGTGCGCTCTAGTAGCTATTGAGAGAACCTCTGCCGCCATTTTGAATATTCAAATTTTCCCGCTATACTAGCGCGCTCTAGTAGCTAATGAAGGAACTATTGCCGCCAAGTGAAGACACTTTGTAAAAAAACTTGGCGACGAGTGGATTCGAACCATAGCCAGACCGGACCTTCAGTTCCATAAGCAGACACGCTAACCATTCGGCTACCGAGACAACTTACTGAGTACGTGTTAAAATGTGTATATAACTTAATAGCTTGCTGAGCTCGGCTATTAGTTAATAGCTTGTGTTAATTGTTCGTTCAAAGTCCAACTCGTGTACAAATAGCAAACGTCAGTGTTTTATGCAGAGCTTAATAGCTTGATGAGCTCGGCTATTAATTAATTGTTTTTGTTAAGTGGTCGATCAAAGTCCAGCACGTGCAAATGTCAGTGCTCTCAGGCGACTGACCGTTGCTACATGTGATTTGCAAGGTTTGCTATATTCATGTGACCAAGTCTCAACATGCTTCATTACACTTCTTGCATTGATACAAGTAACAACTGTAGCTCGGCAGTCTTGTAACCTGTGTTATAGTGTTTGTGTGCGTGTGTTAGTGTCAGTGTGGGTTTTTGTGTAATTTACGTGTGAATTGAAACAGTCCAATTCTTTATTTGTATTTTTAAATAATGTCAACATATCATGGATTTTAACATAGAGAACTTATTTCCCATTTCAAAGGGTACATGTAATAAATCTCATTATTATAAATTAGTTCGCAATAGACTTCAAGAAGCTATCGTACTAAATATCAGTGAAATCTCTCATAATAGACGGCGACAGGTCCGCAACACGGTTTGTGAGTTTTATTTGTTTTTATGTTTAACAATTGATCGGGAACATTTTAATTTTTCGTGTGACGTATGTGGCCAAGAGTTTGTTGAGTGGGACGACGACGACAGCGTTTATAGGCCCAATTTCAATGTTCAACCTCGACCATTCGAACACATGGACTATGCAGAACAAGTCTCATACATAGAAGAGGTCTCGACAACTATCGATACCCCTTTAAATCTTCAAAAAAGTGCATTGCTTCATTTATTGGCTTGTATCAATAAATTGCATCCTAATATTTCTGAACAGTGCTTAGATGCAGCACAACGAGGTGCGTGTGCGTTGCTTACAAGAATTAAACTTCTATTTCAAGACACATCAAGTAAGTGTGAATGCGAGCAGTGTAGGGAAATCGATGTAGGGATTTATAACCCTCCTCCTACAAATCGCGTAGATGAAGACGATGATGATGACATTATAATGCTTGAAGAATAAACTTTTGGTTGGTTGTGTTAAAAACGAGTAATTATATTTGATACATTTAAGATGGATGAAATTTTGGAAACAATCTTACCTAGCTTTGTGCCAGCCACTGATTCACAAGTATTGGATGTATTAAATGATCTTGAATTAACTCCTGTAAATATAGAGAATGTAAATATTGAAGACTTGCTATCTAATACGCAACAAACAAACTCTCATGATACTTCATCGCAAGTGAACCGTGTGCCGTGTGATATAAATATTGAAGAGCTGCTAGACGGTACACAGCCAACAAACTCGCAAACGATTAGTGCCGTAGAAGCAATTAACTTAAATTTTTTTGATACTTCATCGCAAGTGAACCGTGTGCCGTGTGATATAAATATTGAAGAGCTGCTAGACGGTACACAGCCAACAAACTCGCAAACGATTAGTGCCGTAGAAGCAATTAACTTAAATTTTTTTGATACTTCATCGCAAGTGAACCGTGTGCCGTGTGATATAAATATTGAAGAGCTGCTAGACGGTACACAGCCAACAAACTCGCAAACGATTAGTGCCGTAGAAGCAATTAACTTAAATTTTTTTGATACTTCATCGCAAATAAACCGTGCGCCATGTGATGTACTTGACAGTGAACTACAAGAATCTTCATTGGATCAACAACAACAACAACACTCAGGGTAAGTGAATATTTTGTCGCTAGAATAAATTAACATGTAAACAACAAAAATAATGGTATTCATAAACTGAAAACTTATTGCTTTATAATTATAGCACCAATTATTACTATTTCGAATTATTACTGTGTGCAGGCATAAGGAAATCAATTCGTTTGTTATGCAATAATAAGTGCAGGTGTTTAAATTATACACATTTAGTTGGATATATGTATTCTTATAATGTAACTATTATCTCAGATATCAAGAGAGCGGCAGGCAGGCCTCGAATAGTGGGGGCGAAGATGAACCTCGCACGAACACGTCCATGTGGCGGCCGTGGCAGTCGCCGCAGCAGACGGACCCGCCACAACAGCCGCACCCGCAACAGTCGCGACCTAAGAAATTGAATCGACTGCAGCTCCCACGGTTAGTAAAAATGCATAGAAATTATAATAATAATTAAAATGATAATCGTTTAAATAATAACTGTGGTGTTATGTGTTTTCTTTTGCAGTAAGACTCAGGTAGAGGAAACAGGTCCACGCAAGAAAAGAAAAAGATACACGTCAGATTTCGAATTATTTGATAGAGTGTTGAATGTACCATATGGCGACAGTTCTGAAGAAGAAGAAGAACCACGTGAACAAACCTCAATTCGTACAACTACGGAGCAGCATCCTATTGACGAAGACGGGGCTGTCCCTTCCACCTCTACGGCCCAGTCACCAGTACCTCTAAAACAGCTACATCAACTGCAAATGCATCTTGGGTGAGTCATTATTAATGCAATATTTATTACATTTACAAATGAATTTATTTATGTACTCAAATTATTGCCCACACACACACACACTCAATCATATTTTTATTAATTAAACATTCAAGCTTAAATATCAATTGGCTTTATATTTGAAATAAGTAAAATAAAGTAAAATAAAATAAATAGATAATTATTAAAATCACACATTTCCTTGAATGTGGTCTGTTTTTCTCATCATCATATCTAATTTCATGTAAAATTTTTATAGCAGTGATCAAGCTGGAGGTAAATGGAACCTTAGGCCTCAAATTGACGGAGCCATCGCATCCTCATCTCGTCAGCAACTGCAACACGAGGAGGAACAGGAACATCGACCAAACATCACAAAAGGATTTTCAATAGTAAGTGATACTTCAGAATCCAATAAGATTTTCCGGCATACCCGAAACCGCCACACCATCTTATTTGACAATATACCGTTCGGTACCGATCCGCATCAATGGTTAGAAAGAACACTCAACAACCTTATTGAAAGTCTTACGAGTGATTTACAAATACATCCAGTCGATAAAGTAAGTTTCAAATTTATAAGCGAAGCTTCTCCGGACAAACCCGTATATGTCTCATTTCGTTTATTAAACCAACTTAATGGTGACGTAATTTTAAATGCAATTGAGAGCGTAATCCAAAGTAATGCCGACTTCCTCACATCGGGACCTCTCACGGCTACGCTAACACACATTGAAATGCCACATGGTGCCGGCAGGAGAGTGGCTGCAAAATACGTGTCGGACAAGGATTATGTAAATGCCAAGAGAAAAATAATCTCCATTAACAATAATAACGAAGAAAATAAGTTATGCTTGGCTATGGCTCTTGTAGTAGGCATAAGCTTAAAGGATGGCACAACAAAAGAAAAGCGAGCCAGCTTGATCCGCAGAAAGAATACTCTTATGCTCAAAGCACAAGAATTGTGCGCCAATGCAGGTGTAGACCTTACAAATGGTGGCGGGATAACGGAAGTACGTCAATTTCAAGACTTCCTTGCAGAATATCAGATATCTGTTTTCACGGACCGTAGAGGACGTGAAGTCATGTTTCAAGGACCATTTACCACAGCCGCCCATCCGAGAAAAAATATTGACCTGTATTTATACGAACATCATTATAATGTGATTACGTCGGTGACTGCAGCATTTGACACAACCTACTACTGCCGTCCATGTCGTGTTTGTTTTGATCATGTTGGTGGTCATTCGTGTCCAGACACATGCAGCCAATGCCACAACAGCAACAAATGCTCTGATGCAGTACCAACCATAAAGTGCCAAACCTGTTGGCGTACCTTTAAAGGCCCTGAATGTATGCAGAACCATCTAAAACCAACGTACACAAATCAACGCACTGTCTGTGACGTACATCGTATATGTAACATATGTTGCAAATATGTTAATTTACGGGACCGTCAAAAGCATACTTGCGGGGAAACATACTGTCACCTTTGCCGAAAGTTTTGTCCTCAAAATCATCGCTGCTATATGTTACCGACCAAACCAACGAAGAAGAAGAAGAAAGATGATAGTGACAAAATGATGTACATATTTTACGATATTGAGGCCACGCAATGCACGCCATTAGAAACAAATCCTCGTGTAATGGAACACGTACCAAATCTTCTTGTTTCCCAACAATGCTGTGTTCAATGTGTTGGTCTACCAATAGAAAACGAATGCAATGTATGTTCACCTGGTGAAGACCGAATGCAAATATTTAATGGTGCCCAACCCGTCAATGACTTCATTGCCCACTGCAGGCGAAGAAGGCCAAGTATAAAGAACATTGTTGCCCTTGCCCACAATATGAAGGGATATGACGGTCACTTCATTCTGCGTCACCTTGTGGAAGACCTAGATTGGGCACCGGAAATCATACAAACTGGTGCAAAACTGCTTTCTGTTTCATGCAATGACATTGATTTCAAAGATACACTGAATTTTATACCAATGCCACTTAAAAATTTCCCTAAGACATTCAGTTTGGCCAATATAAAGAAGGGTAACTTTCCGCATCTTTTTAATCGGCCGGAAAACTTTGACTATGTAGGTGCATTGCCTGAGCCGGAATTTTATGGCGCTGATCAGATGTCTAAAAAAGATCGCTCTGAATTACTAACGTGGCACATCGAGCAGATGAAACGTAACACTATTTTTGACTTTAAAAAAGAAATAGTCGATTATTGTATTGACGATGTTACGATTCTTAGACAAGCCAGCGTGAAATTCAGGGATGAATTTCTTGCGTCAACAGGTATTGATCCTTATTGGGATGCAATCACCATTGCTGGCGCCTGTATGCAAGTTTACAAGAAAAACTTCCTTGTTTCAAATGCAATACCTCTTCTTCCGCCTGGAGGCTACAGGATGGCTGATCGTCAATCGTTTGTTGCGTTATGCTGGTTGCGTTGGGTGGCGCACAGCGAGGGGCTTAACATCCAAACTTCCGAAAATGGTCGTGAAGTGAAGCTCCTAGGGCGATTCAAAGTGGATGGATACCACGATGACGGCAACGGTAACAAGACCGTGTATGAAATGCATGGCTGTTACTGGCATGGTTGCCCTACCTGTTTTCCTGAACAAAATAAGGTGATATGCCCAGACACACAGCATACGATGGGGAAGCGGCTGGAGGCGACTAGGACCAAAGTGAATCTTCTACGTGATGCCGGCTACAAGGTGATTGAGATGTGGGAGTGTTCATTTAGCAAACTTAAAGAAGCAAATACGGATTTAAAAGTATTCCTCGCTCAACATCCACGTACCCATGAAATGCCGCTTCAACCGCGAGATGCATTCTTTGGTGGTCGCACCAATTGTACCAAAACGTACTACAAGGTAAAAGAGGGTGAACAAATTCACTATTTCGACATTTGTAGTTTGTACCCCTTCATAAACAAATATGGCCGCTATCCTCTGGGGCACCCAACAATTTACGTAGGCACACAGTGCAAGGACTTTGTGAATGGCAATTTCAACAACCTAGACCATGTTGAGGGACTAATTAAATGTAGTATTTTACCCCCCGACGATTTGTACCACCCTGTACTGCCTACTCGTGTTGATGGTAAGCTGCTCTTTGCCTTGTGCAGACGATGTGCAGCAGAAGGAAGACAAGTAGACTGTATTCATCATGACGATGACCGTATACTGACAGGCACATGGATAGCTGCTGAAGTCAAGAAAGCTGTTCAGCTTGGCTACAAAGTGACAGAAATTTTTGAAATTTGGCAATATAGGACCACGTGTTACAATAAGTTAACAAAACAAGGTGGCTTATTTGCCAACTATGTAAATACATTTCTGAAAATGAAAGTGGAGGCAAGCGGGTGGCCTTCCTGGTGTACATCCGACGAAGATAAAACTAACTACGTGGCCATGTTTGAAGATCGTGAAGGAATACAGTTGGACCCTACGAAGATTGAACTCAATCCAGGACAGCGAGCTATGTCCAAGCTCATGCTCAATTCTTTATGGGGAAAATTCGGTCAGAGAAATGACCTGACAAAGCATAAAATAGTGGAAACATATGCTGATCAGGTAGAAATACTTGGAAATCCACGCAACGACGTCATAAGCTGCGAACCTCTGTCGGATACAAAAATGCTAATTTCGTGGACAGAGAACGTGAACGACGAGACTCCATCACCATCTACCAACGTAGTTATCGCAGCTTATACAACAGCTCTCGCTAGACTAACGCTCTTCTCGTACCTTGAAATGCTCGGCGAACGTATACTCTATTACGATACAGACAGTATCATTTTCGTGAGTCGTCCTGGCGATACCAACCCTACAGTGGGTGATTTCCTAGGTGATATGACTGACGAGTTAATAGAGTATGGAGCAGGGTCATACATTGAAGAGTTTGTCAGCGGTGGACCCAAAAACTACTCATTTAAAGTGAGATGTGGAGGAAACCCTGAAACTACAAAGACAATCTGTAAAGTAAGAGGTTTATCTCTTAATCACTCTGCATGCAAGATTGTTAACATGGAGACAATGCGAAATATGATCTTGAACAATGCGGCACCCGTAACTGTGCATAATCCACACAAGATCGCCAGGCTACCGTATTACAAGATCGTGAGCAGGAAAGAAGATAAGCTATACCGGACGGTAGTAACGAAAAGACGACACATTGAAAACAACGACACCCTACCATATGGTATTAAGCGTGCTCGTCAGACGTGAAGAGAGTAGATACACTCTTTGCTTGTGTAAATATAGTGGGTTTTGTAAGCCTAGAGTAACATCACCATACTCTAAGTGGATCTTTCCCTCTAAAAAACAAAAAAGGTCCCCATCGATGACTGGAACTTTGACGTAGTGATGGGGCTTTTCTAACTAATACCAGTCAGGTGATTGAAAAAACAATATGTCATATAAAGAAGCTTATTTTCAATACATCAACAGTTACAACAATGGACCCGCAGTGGAAACATCCATTCACAGCATTAATCTGTGGTCCTACAGGATGTGGTAAATCACATTTTGTTACAAAATTTATACATAATCTCCCTGCACTTGTCAATAAGCCAATAAATGAAATAGTTTGGTGTTATTCTGAATGGCAAGATCTCTACGAAACAAATAAGAATAACATTGTACGTTTTCATCAAGGATTACCTCAGCTTGAAGATTTCTCTCCTAATGACTGTGCCCGATTAGTAATAATTGACGATATGATGCGCGAAGCTGACGAAAAAATTGTAGATTTATTTACTAAAGGATCACATCATCGAAATCTGAGTATCATGTTTATATCGCAAAACATGTTTCACCAAGGTAAAGGTAGGCGCGATATTTCTCTAAATTCCCACTATTTAGTGTGTTTCAAAAATCCACGGGATCGTGCACAAATAAGTCATCTGTCAAGACAAGTTTATCCAGACAACCCTATATTTGTGCGAGAAGCCTTTGAAGATGCTACATCTTCTCCTCACGGATATCTTCTATTTGATTTTAAACAGTCTACACCCGATATTATGCGTTTCCGCACTTCAATATTTCCTGACGATAAGGCATGCTACGTGTACTTGCCAAAAGTGTCTATAAAACATCAGGTCGCAGCTCATTCTTCTTCATTCGTACACCATGTCTAGTACAGTACTCAGTCAAGCAGATTTGCTCCGTGCACTGCACCGTGCAAGTCCAAGCATGCGAAAATCAATTATCAATGCTGCCGACTGTGGTCTTATTAAATCAATCTGCGAGTGTGCCGACAACACTTTAAAAGGACGTGTAAATCTAAATAAGTCTCAGAAGAGGAAACTTGCTCGTCACAAGAAGATCCTGAGGAAACTTGTGCGCAGAGGTGAAAATTGGAAAAGAAAAAAGAAGATTCTACAACAGCAAGGAGGTGCACTTCTTCCGCTTTTAATAGCTCCTATTTTGAGTGGTCTTCTTGGGAGTATTTTTAAATCATGAATCATACAAAAAAAATGATACTCATAGATCCCGATTCACTAGGGAGAATTCAACAACGTACAGAAAATCCTGTGAATAATACCATATCTTTACTTGATCAAGAAATGGACCGTATACTTAAACTGAAACATCTCACAGATGATGAAAAATGGCTGCAGTATAAACAAGTACTCGCACGATTCTTACACTTTACGAGTGGATTGCGTAATCCTCTTACACTACCAATCATTCATGAAAATGTACAAGAAGAAAATAAAGTTGATGTAGGAAAATTTTTGAAAAAAGAAGAAGAAGAAGAAGAAAAAGAACATGAAATAAAAGACTTTATAAAAATTCAAACTTTGAAATCAATTCCCAAGATGAGTAAAAATATTGCCGAACTATTGTACGATCACCTTAATAGTGCAGACATAATAAATTGGGATAAACTTGGAAGTGTTAGTGTACGAGGTGAAAACATTCATGGGTCATCCATTACAGATCTTATCTCTGATGTTGTACGTAATAGAAGTGGTACTTCGCCAATAGGTTGGGAGACCTTTGCAAATGTTTTGGCAGAGCTCAATATACCTCAAGAATATATAGTTAATGCAAGACGTAAACAATTCATTCAACAAGTGCAGGCAAAGCAGCATACATCGCCACAGTCAAAGAATAAAAAATTGCGACTTGAGCAGCCGTGGGAACGTTTTAAATTCTGAAACATGAACCTCAAGACTCGAAAACTACTTTCTAAAATCTACAATGATCCTTCACACCCTGGAGGGTTTTCAACAGCTGATGCCTTATGGAAAGCTACTGGTAAAAGTATTCCTTTAAGCGATATTACAAAGTGGCTTCAAACTCAAGAAGCATACACACTTCATCGACCAATAAGAAAAAAATTCGCACGCAATAAATACAATGTGAACAATATTGATGATTTATGGCAAGCAGATCTTAACGATATGCGATCACTTGAGAAAAACAATGACGGGTACAAGTATCTCATTACAATAATTGATGTATTCAGTAAATATGCATGGGCAGTTCCACTACGTAATAAGACTGGTGCTAGTGTCCGCAGAGCTTTTGAAGAAATTATGACACAAGATAAAAGAAAACCGCTTAAACTTCAGACAGACAAAGGAAAAGAGTTCTTAAATAAACCATTCCAATCATTTTTGAATACAAATAATATCAATTATTATCATACCAACAACCCTGATGTAAAGGCAAGTGTTGTTGAACGATTTAACAGAACTCTAAAAACAAGAATGTGGCGCTACTTTACCTACTACAACTTGTATCGTTATGTTGATGTACTGCCTCAACTTTTAACTGCATACAATCACACTGTGCATCGATCAATAAAAATGGCACCTGCAGATGTCAACGAAACCAATATTTTACGAGTGTGGAAAAATCTAAGCAAGTCTTCTACAAAGGTATCGAATAAAAAACCAAAGTTTGCGCTTAGAAACTATGTGCGAATCAGTAAAGAGAAGGCAACTTTTGAAAAAAGGATTTGAAAAAAACTGGTCTGAAGAAATATTCCAAATTAAACGTGTAATTAAACGTAATCCTCCGGTATACATCATCATGGATTTACAAGGAGAAGAAATTGAAGGCACATTTTATGAAAAGGAGTTGCAACAAGTCAGAGTACGAAAAGAACACATGTATAAAATAGATAAAATTGTGGATACCAAGGGTAAAGGTGTCAGAAAGAAAGTGTTGGTCAAGTGGAGAGGTTACCCTGATAAATTCAACTCCTGGATTCCCGCATCATCACTGAAATAATGAGAAACCAATTTTATTTAACTTTATTAAGTAACAGTTCTATGCAGTATTTCCCTGATAATACAACAGCACGCTTCTCGACAAAATTACCGCGCGTCATCAAATTAAATGGCTATTGGGAAGTGGCCATAGTCGAGTTTCAATATCCATCAACGTTTTCGACAATCAGCGAAGCAAAACACATCTTGAGTATAAAGAAACAAGGAGATGTCATCTTTGAAAGACAAAGTGCAAAAGTGAAACAAGAAAACTATGATACTGCAGAAGATCTCATTTCAATACTTAATAACAGTGAGATTTTGGAATCTAAAGTTTCGTTCACCTATATGAAAACTACAAAGCATGTAAGAGTGGAATTGAAGGACACTTCACTCACACAGCTAACTATTCCTGATAACATTGCGCTTCAACTAGGATTTGAACCCGGTACAAATTTCGCTTCTATAAAACAATCTCCTCGCATGGCTAATGTATTGTTAGGACTACCATCGCAATTGTTTATTTACTGCGATATCATTGAACATCAATTCGTCGGTGATGTCGTAGCACCTCTCGTGCGTATTGTTAATATTGAAACTAAAAATTACACATATGGTTCCCAAAAAATGCAAATATTTAGTTCACCCCACTACGTGCCTGTTCTTCGTCGTGAATTTGACAGACTTGAAATTGATATAAGGACCAACACTGGGTCGCCAGCTCCATTTCTATTCGGTACTGTGTGTGTGAAACTTCATTTCATTAAATCGTACACGGTATGACTGTTCAAAACTAATGAAATAGACTTAAGGAGCAGCACTGGTGTTTCAATGCCATTTCAATCTGGGATCTCAGCAGTGATACTACACTTTCATCGTTCATCGTTGTGAAAAACATTGAATAAAATGGGTCCAAATAAATTAAATGATTACATAAAATATTATTCTGACCAAGCTGGAAGTGGAATAAGTGTTTATAAAGGTTCAAGTTATCAAAAGGGTCATGGTATCGGAAGTTTCCTAGGTGGTCTCTTTAGGTCTGCATTACCGATATTTAAAAGCGGAGCAAGAGCCATAGGACATCAAGCATTAACAAGTGGTGCAAGCTTACTCGGAGATATTTTGCAAAATAAAAATGCCAAGGAATCATTTAATTCAAGACTTAAGGAAGCAGGTGCCAACTTGAAACGAAAAGCTACTGAAAAATTAGATCGTATGGCTGGTGGTGGTCTTAAAAGAAAGAAACAGCGACGTCTACTTCATTCACTTGCCGTCACTCGTCGCAAGAAGACCACAAAGAAGAAGAAGAAGCTGTCTAGGAATAATCAAGCTATTACAGACATATTTTCTTAATCATGTCGTTTCTACACTCTCACTCCAGCGATTCGGTCAAGTCAGAACTTGATTTGTTTGGTTTGCCTGTAACACAAACAAGTATTGAACGTGGTGAGTGGGTTTACTATGAACCAATTGCTGCACTCAATGATTCTGCACCTCTCGAGTTTGTTGTCAGCGGCCAAGGTGAAGACTACATTGATTTGGCTCAAACTCTAATACTCATAAATGCAAAAATAACAAAAGAAGATGGATCAAATTTGACTGACGATGCTTTTGTAGGGCCTGTTAATAATTGGCTACACTCACTTTTTAGTCAAGTTGATATATTTCTAAATGGAAAACTTATTTCATCGACATCGCAGACATATGCCTATAGGGCTTATATAGAAACCCAGCTGAACTACGATACCCCTGCTAAAAATTCACATCTAACTACACGTCTTTACTACAAAGATACTGCTGGGAAAATGGATGACTTTACTGACAATGAAGGAATGAGTAAACGTATGGCTTTTACTAAATCTAGTGCTCCAGTAGAACTTATGGGGAATATTCATCATGATTTGTTTAATCAAGATCGTTTCTTGTTGAATGGTGTTGAGATGCGTATAAAGTTTATCAAGACTAAAGATGTATTTAATCTCATGTCTAAAGATGGCACAGCTGTGAAATCTAAGATCATGGATGCTCAATTACTTGTACGCAGGGTTCGTGTCAACTCATCAGTGCTTCTTGCACATAATCGTACACTTGAAAAATCCAACGCTAAATATCCACTTACACGGGTGGACTTGAAAACAGTAACCATACCGGCAGGTCTACAAAGTAAGACACTGGACAACCTATTTATGGGTCAATTGCCAAAGCGAGTAATTATCGGATTTGTATCAAATTCATCGCTGAATGGTGATTTTAAAAAGAACCCTTTTAATTTTCAACATTTCAATTGCAATCATATTGCACTCTATGCAGACGGCCAGCACTATCCTTCTAAACCACTGCAACCAAATTTTGAAACTAATCAGTATATGACAGCATATCATACTCTGTATTCGGGCACTGGAATACATTTTCAAGATGAAGGGAACGGTATTACGAGAGAAGACTACCCCCTTGGCTATTGCCTTATGGCTTTTGATCTCACTCCTGATTTATCAGCTAGTGCTGATCACTGGTGTGTGCAACGTACCGGAAGTCTACGTGTAGAAGTTAAATTCAAGACATCTTTAACCGAAGCCGTGGACTGTATTGTTTATGCGGAATTTGATAACTTGCTTGAAATAGATCAACATCGGAATGTTATTGTGGATTACAACAACTGAAATAGATGCTATGCGGCCTAATTGCCTCAGTCTTGTTTAATCAGTCATCATGAGTGCCTCGATTGACTTTCAAGCTTTCACTACAAACAACGGTGAATTCATCATCAAAGAATTAGCTATTATTAGCCATGACACAATGAAAGTAGAACACTGGATTTTCAAACCGCCATATGAAGAGAGTTGTATTGACGCAGCAGCAAGAAAAATAAAACAATGGCTGGAGATTAATCATCATGGACTACCTTGGGCTAGTGGCACCATGGAATATACAAGATTGAAGAGTATTCTACTTGTTGCTACCATGTCCTACAACACTATCTATGTTAAAGGAAAAGAAAAAGCTGTGTATCTACAAAGTCTACTTGAACGTCATGTTATTGATTTAGCTGATTTAGGCTGTCCGAGTCTCAAAAAGTTGCCACATCTACCCTACTACTGTGAACAGCATAAAGAAACAAAGATGCAGTGTGCATTACAGAACGTGTTTCGACTTGCCAAATGGTGTCTCGAAAATCCCCATGTCACTGATATGAAACAATTTACTGCAAGACTAAATTCGTTTGAACAATTTCCAAATGAAAATGTTAAGCCTCAAGATTTAGCTGATACAGGTTTATACTACTGTCATAGAAATGATGTTGTTGCATGTGCCTATTGCAACGTAGAATTATGGCAGTGGTTGCCTACTGACGTACCACGAGAAGAACATAAACGTTGGAGTCCACGTTGCCCTTTCATTACCGGTCAGGATCTTACATCAGACGTTTGCGGAATAGTCTAAGAAAATATGTATGCAGTTGAACTAGAAGAAGCGCTTCTTAATGATGCATACACTCTCCCACTTTTTGCTGGAATTTTTGCTGCTGATACATTACCAAGGATCGTCACACGTCCATCTCTACTCATCGCAAATACAGACCGTCAAACGAAACCAGGAACTCATTGGGTAGCGTTTTTTATTGATAAATTTGGGCATGGCGAGTTTTTTGATAGTTATGGTCTTGCTCCATATGTACAAGAACATTGCAACTTTCTCAATCGTCAGTGTACTACATGGACTTACAATACAGTGGAACTTCAAAGTTATACGTCGCAAGTGTGTGGTGAATACTGTGTGTTATATTTGACTCATAAAGCTAGAGGATTATCTCTTCAAGAGTTTTTAAGACATTATGGACCTTCGACTCTTTATAATGATGCAATTACTAAGACAGCTTTTACAAAACAATTTGGTAAATGTGTAAAACTTAGAGAAAACATAACATGTAATAATAATCAATGCTGTTGTTCACGTGTATGTTAATTAGTATTAGAATAATAAATGGTGTTTTTTTTTTTTAAATATTGCATTTGGTTTGTGTTTATTTCATACCCTTTATTACTTCCCATTCACAATCAACGTCATTGCTACGGGTTTCGACATGCATTTGCAAGTCTCGACAGGTTTGCGTGACGTCACGCTGAACAAGTGTGGGCGGGGCTTTCTTTGTGTCAACCAATCAGGTAACTGTTTCGCTGCATTACCGCTAGCCGCAGTCAGCACCGGAGCGGAGCGGAAGAGCCTGCTCATTCAAGTGCGAGAGTTCTAGGGAGCAAGTTCTGTTTGTCAGTGTGAGCTATAACCATGTTTTGGAAACCTACACATGTTGCCACCGAGGGGGAATCTCAACTCAGCAACAGTAGCAGACCGAAACCATACTCGAGGCCTCCTCCTGCAGATGTCAAGCAGCCCAGCACAAACAAGATGGAATCTCAGCATGGTTACTTCACCGAGGACAGTCTCGACAGTTTCTACAGCGCAGTGACTAATGACTCGAGGCCTCCTCCTGCAGATGTCCAGCAGACCGGCAATCTTCACCGGGTCAGCAGCAGTATAAACAAGATGGAACCTCAGCGGGGATACTTCACCGAGAAGAATGTGTTCAACGCAGTGAGTGAAATTAAAAAGAAACCTAAAATTGTCCTGAGAAAAAGCTTATTTGAACTTAATGATTCTAAAACAAAATGTATTGTGGTTGGTTTACACAAAGATGCATTCTTTCAACCTTTTGTTGAGATCAGAGGTTTGAAGGGACAAAGTGTAGAGTTCCACACTGAAGCATGGAAAGAGTTTGCACGTGAAATCGAACTTCTTTCATCGTACGTGTTCACTCTACAAGAGGATGAAGTAGTCAATATACCAGACAAATATTTGTGTACCACTGTGTTGTTTGTTAAGATGTACATGGGAAATGTAGTTATAGGCTTGAGATCGTTATGTGATGATCAACATGGTATTTACCTGAGTGAAATTTCATGCATAAATTTAATCAAATATTCAACAGTTATAACATCTATTCTGAAAGACCATGAATGTAGGTACCGTCAACTTTATGCATGGTACTGTGACTTTGTGGTAGATGTCAACAGTAAATATGGTGCATACATACGCGATTTTGAAGAGGAAGAAGGTGTGATGCCCATTTCAATTCAACAATTTGTGCGAAAACATATGCATAAGATGAACTGTGAAAACGAATGTGTATCGTTGGATTTCGAATATATACTTTATGAACTTGGTGCATCCAACATTGTAGATGATCTTGGAAATATTCAATAGTCTACATGTAAAAGTTTGTAAACTTATTGCAATAAATGTGAGAATTGGGTAAACTTAATATTTGCATTTGTTTTTTCAACCTAATGTTTTCTGAATTTCCTTACTCTATATTATTGGAATAGATAGTAGTGTATTGTACTTTCAACTTGCAGGTTACAACTTGCAAACGTTTTCTTCTCACGTCTAGTAGAAGATGAGAATACTGACGATTGCTACTTGTTGAAACTTGGTCACATGAATATAGCAAACCATGCAAATCACACGTAGCAACGGTCGGTGCCCTGAGAACACTGACATTTGCACGTGTTGGACTTTGATCGACCAATTAACAGAAACAATTAATTAATAGCCGAGCTCATCAAGCTATTAAGCTCTGCATAGAAAGTTGGACTTTGAACGAACAATTAACACAAGCTATTAACTAATAGCCGAGCTCAGCAAGCTATTAAGTTATATACACATTTTAACACGTACTCAGTAAGTTGTCTCGGTAGCCGAATGGTTAGCGTGTCTGCTTATGGAACTGAAGGTCCGGTCTGGCTATGGTTCGAATCCACTCGTCGCCAAAGTTTTTTTACAAAGTGTCTTCACTTGGCGGCAATAGTTCCTTCATTAGCTACTAGGTGGCGCTAGTATAGCGGGAAAATTTGAATATTCAAAATGGCGGAAGAGGTTCTCTCAATAGCTACTAGAGCGCACTGCTGTATACAAAATGGCGGCCATGAAAACAAAATGGCGGGGGGTCTGACGTAAGTGGTCACGTGGCCCCTCCCCTCCCCTCCCCTCCCCTTAGGTTAATGACATACCTCAAGAGGGGAAGTGGCACGTGCCCTGAGGTCAATAACCTCGGCGGCCAAGTGGCACGTGCCTAGTGACACGTGCCTGAGGTCAATAACCTCGGCGGCCATCTTTGACTCCATAGTGGCTCACTACCTACTAGCGTGTATGATTCAAAAATTGCATAAAAGCAGTTGTATATTTATATAGCACTATGGATACTAAAGATAAAAATTACAAATTACCTATAATGATCGTTCACAATCGGTTGTAAGTCTTAAGGTGTAAGTCATAAGGGGTATGTGTATATTTCAATTCAATGCAACCTCTCACAACCCGTCGTATGGCCTAAATGCTTTCACATTTCCTCACATCTTGATCCATAAACCATACACCACGCCTTTTAAACGACTGTGAATGATCCTTTACTTCAAAAACCCCAACAATCTCAACGAAATGAGATGTTTGGTTGGTATGTTTCATACATGGAAACATACTCAAACATATCACCAAGATGGCCGCTATGCGCATAGTTTTATGATTCGTGAAAACTATCAATATTCTTAGATTTTAGTCAATATCAAGCCACATAAAGTCATTCACAAAATTGTGCACATTAAATTACTTTGCCGTTAATGCATGTGATCCCTGAATTGAAAAATAGGCATTAATCAAAACATGTGCATTTGTTATTTATTAAAACTCGATTTATAGAGTGCAGGTTGGACCATGTTGCTGCAATGGCTCCAAGGTCACTGATTTTACATCGCTGTAATTATGCTTAATATCTTCTTGAATTCGATGCTTATATACTAAATTCATTTTTTTGGATGATGCCATTCAGGTATTTTTTCGGATTCAGCCCCGATTCGCACCAAAATGTGTGTGTAGATAGTGGAGGGCTATTCCACTACCCTCATTCACAAAAGTCGGTACGAGAACGCTTATCAGTCACGAGGCCGCCGTGTTTGAGGAAGGAAAAAAACAAAAATCTCTATTTAAAAACAAAATTGGCTTAAAACTTAGCTGGCAACAAACCTTTGTACTAAAGAAATAAATATCGCCCTGAAACACATTATTCTCGTAATCGTGTCGTTCCCATGTTCGAGCAACAATATGTACTACCGTGTACCTGCCCAAAATTGCCCCAATTTTTTAAACGTTTATACGCCTGGCATTAGAAAATATAGATCGTGTGTTATGACCAGTCTAGGGATTCCCATAAACCGGAAATTTAAACTCGGAACCAGTGCATTGAAATTATCCACAACCACAGACCGCTAAGCACAAACAAACTTAACCTTGGAAGATTGAATACTTGGAGAACATCCATCTTACCGTGGTTTTCGTGGGGTTTCACTGTGCAAAGAGAAAATGATAGGATGGACTCCGTACATTCAAGAAACACAGATTTTATTTATGAAATGAAATCTATAAAAGCGAACAATTACCTCAACAAAATACCTTCGTACAACGTGTAGTATAATGCATATAAACTGTTACTAATCAAACGATTTGTTTACAATCACCATCTATACAAACATACATTTTTTCAGTAAATCTGAAACACTAACGAATTTAAAATTGTATAATACAATATTGAACTAATGATTGTGTTCTAAATGTTCATCAATAACAAAAGCATAAAAGAAACGTTAATGCTTCATTTCTACCTATAGGCCTACTGACACATTATTATAACCCAGAGTCTGAGCGGTCGAGTGTTTACGCGAGTGCCTCTTTTATACACACTGTAAAGATATGAACTATACATTGTTTTGATGACAACCTTAATTTATGCGTTACCTGCCTGACTTAAAAGTGCAACAAGAGAAAAGACTGCTGCTAACGTTCGTTCAGTGTTCACTGTGTACGTATTGTTGTGTATGTATTGTTATGCTATTGTTCCTATGGAAAACAGTGGCTGCATCGCTGAATTGGCATTGGACGAATTTAAATACCCGTGTAATCTCTCGACAATGAAGCTGAAGAACGTTCGTTTCACGAATATGAAGGACTTTACAAACTTGTCACTAATCCTATATGCAGTTGTAACTTGTTGCCAATTTCGTAGAGCGCGGTTTCTTTGCCGTCATTGTCGAATAATTAGACGCGTTACTAAATTCGTTGAAAGCTGTTGTTATTGGATAGACGGACTGACAAAGAGACACAGCGCCATAGCCAGTCTCTCCCACAGACGAAAAGCAACAACAGAAACATTAACGGCCTTTACACGTACACTCTTGCGCGCACGCTTGCGTGTCGCGTTCCTTCGCGAAGAAAGACAGCGCGCAAAACCGTGGGTTGGAGCGCCGCGCAAGAGTGGGGTGTCTAAAACTGCATCACACTCTTGCACGCACGCTCCGCAGTTAAACGAAAGCGCGCGTTCAAGAGTGTGCGTGTAAATGCCAATCCCTTCATCTTTACCACACTTTTGCGTGGTGCGTGGAGTGTTCGGAGTGTTCAGATGATTCACGACGTTCTTTCCCTTGCAAGCTTGCTTTTACACGGACAGTTTTACCTGCACTCTTGCGCGCGCCCAACCCTCAGATGATTCTTTCCCTTGCAAGGCATTTGCTTTTACACGGACAGTTTTACCTGCAGGAAAAGAACTCGCGACAACGAATCCCGCGCGCAAGAGTGTACGTGTAAAGGCCGCTATTGACCTTACTCTTTAAAACACTTACCACAAAACAGATCCATAGTCATGGAGTAATGTCTACATTGTAGGTAGTAGAAACACCTGCTTTGTCAACAACATCCCTTATTCCCGACGGGGCAATCAGACTTGAGTACTACATTACAAATATAAAGGTTTCTAAACACTTTCAAGAAGGGTAGAACAGATAAGCCGGCGCTCCAACAAGTATACAATGATTGGCAGTCACGTGTGTTCAAGATAAGTGCGTGCGACCTTTCGCCATGTTTTGAGAGTGTTAAAGCCTAGCGGCGTCGCGTTCGCAACTGTATTCACTTTTCTCTTTCGTTTAGTTTTTCTTTGTGTGTGAAGCTTAATATTATCAGTGTTGTGAGCGTGTGGCTTTGTTACCTGCGGCGTTTATTTTTTTATGTGTTCTGTGTTTGCTTTTGCTTTTGCTTCCCTCGTGTACGTTTGCGGACATGTGTTCTTGCCTAGTGCCTTTTGTTGTTTTACTGTCTGTGGCCTTCTCGTTCTGTCTCTCGCTTTGCTTTGTGTTTAGTCCATAGTTTAGTTTATACCGGCTACAGAGGTCTCTTTGTGTCCATCCAGCTCTCCTCGGACGGGTAATCTCAATAGATATATTCACTAGGTGAGTGTCAAGGCCTACTTGATGTCCGCCTAGCGGAATACCCAAGTCAGGTAGTAACGGGATTAGAAGCCATTACGAATCTCACTACAAAAATAGCTAAAATTTAATATAAATTGTAGATCATATAAAATAATACAAAAGAGACATGTTTATAGATTAAAAGGCTTAAAATAGTAGGATTATGTCTGTTTAGGCCATAAGTAATTTTGACAGATCACTTCATTTGTTGTCTTTCACGTTTCTCCCATTGGAATAACGTGATTTTTAACGTTATGGAACGGATTGCGACGACGCCGCTTGGCAGTTCGACGAGCCTCCGCTAGGCGGATATCAAGTAGACCTCGTTGAGTGCGTAAGACGCGTTGGGAGTGACGCCCTAGTAAGGCAGTGCGCTGTCTAGTGTCTATGCACTGTGCACGAGGCGCGGTTTGCGTGCATTGAGTCTAGACCACGTTGATAGATCTAGTCGGCCGGCTGGTCAGACCGGTATGTGAGTAATGCGTGCTCAGTGATTGATGGTGACGACACACGGTACCCCCCCCCCTTCTTTACTACGTCACCCCCTCGATAGTCATACGCCAGCACGAAATAATCAAACATCGCACGGATTATACTGTACAAGGCAGGTGAAACATGCATCACTTATTTAGCACGTAACATTGTGGTGGTTGTTTTCCACTACAATCGCGTTGATAATAATATTGACAAACACATTGCGTGTGGAAAAGCGAAATTTAAGTCAAGAACAGACAACGAGGTTCGTGTTATTGTTACAAGAATTGAAATTGATTTTTGGAAAATAGATGTTGAAGATACAAACATCTGTTATAATTGCATTTCTAAAGCTGACAAACGGGGTTGTTAGTCTTTGAAGAGGCCAAAACCTTGACTCTTACTCCTACATCAACAAGATGAATGTGACTCATTTTAATTAGCTATATTTTTTCACAATTAGGTGGTGGAAAATTGTGCCAATATGTAGTGTCGGTCACGACATACTTGTCTTCGGAAATCTGTAAATATAGTATTAAGACAAATTTGAAAATCGAAATTGTGAGAAGATACACCAGAAATATATTAGTAGGGTCTACATTTAACGGAAAACATACATGCAAAATTCGTAACGAATTTATTAAATGCGATACTATACGATCATGTCCCAACAATATCTTTCCTTAGATTATTTTATCATCGTATTTAGCAGTGTTGTTAAGTAGCGCGCTACAAGTAGCATGTTATTTTTTTGTTAGCGAGACTGGTAGCGCGCTACATTTGAAAATGCGGTAAAGTAGCGAGTAGCAAGCTACTATATACGAGTATTTGTAGTGAAAAATCGCCGCTACTCTATTTTTGCAATAAACGAACACGCGTTTGCTTCCCCGTTTGCACAATTCCCACTGTCACAGGTTCGAAATGACGACTGTCCTTGCCCTTCTTTCTCTATAGTCCCAAAACCGTCTCCCCAGCGCTGAGTTTGTTTTTCACCCCGTGAGCTGTGATATGAGTACGCTATGACTCAGTTCCGAACCGTACCACCGTTTCAATAAATAGTACGTACTCTTTGTCCTTTATAAAAAATTAAAGTAGCTGTAAAGTAGCGTCACTACGTTTTTTGAGTAGCTGTACAAGTAGCGAGCTACTTACAAAATACAGTTGCTGAAAAGTAGCTAAGTTACTTTCAAAGATCAAGTAGCTGTAGCTGTAGCAGTGCTACTTTTCAAAAGTAGCTTTAACAACACTGGTATTTAGTCAATGTGCGTTTTGTATATTAAATTGTGTATCTTCCCGCAGTGTCTCGATAAATACGAAATACGAAAGCGATAATACGATATTATTGTATTATCGTATTTAATGCAATAGTACTGAATGTTGCATATATATGTTTGATATCTGTTTTGCGTTATTCCCACAATTTCGATTAGGAAAGCTTAAATTCTCACATCTTCTGCCCCCGCAACTTTTATTTTCGTTTGTTGAAAAATCCAAATAATGCAAAATTGTGGACAATTCTGCGAAAATGTAATCTAATTAAAAATATGTAATTAGCGCAATTAGCGTAGGATTAGCGTAATAGAAGTTGGTTAGCGTGGGGGAACCAAGTATGGTCTGTCTTTGATGCATGTTCACAAATGAAAAGGATCGCAAACTATCTGCAAATATATCAAATCTCTCATTCCAATTGAGTCGTACTCCTACTATGACTTTGTCACAATCTTTATTAAGATTTAAAATAACATTATGATTATTGAGACAACAAATTGCATGTTGTTCTCAAATGAAAGTAGGCGTAAAAATGAGAATAGCCCCAACAACGCATGCCATGTTTTGTGGACACTTTCAATACAGATTGTTTTTTTTACAAAAGTATTCATCTTATAAAAAAATACAGTACAAATCTCATAATTAATAGAGAGAGAAAATAGTTAAAATCATTAAGCTTTTGTTTTATAATATAAAGCTAACGCTGACTTATTATTGTCCCTAGTTAAACCGATATTAAATGACACAAAGGCCAAGGTGCATTATATGCACCTAGCAAAGGTACGATTTATTTATATCCTAGATTACTGCTAAACAATGGTAAACTAAATTTCTACTCTGTTCCATTTGTTTTGTTTGAAACACAAACCAACCGGCATCTTGCTTATGTTTCTGCTTGACCTAGTTTTCGAGCAGAAACGTTGTGAGAATAACACTTTTTATCTCGAGTTTATAAATACGCTCCGTGCAGCCAACAAGTATTTAGCGTGTTTCAATGTTCACGTTAACGTCGGCCAGTGCGGGACTTACATCGACATCGATTAAAACTACTTGTTAATAGTTTTATCCGAACATTTAAACGCATACTTCAGGTAAAAGCACACGCACTAAAAGCAATACTTTCTGGCAGCGATGGAAAACTCAAATCTACGATAGAGTGGCGACATGACAGCCAGTAAAGTCTAAGGAAAGACATTTTTGGTTGGAAATTGCTCACTTCGCAGCAGAAAAATAAATTTTGTCTTTGAAAGCCCCAGACTATTGCTCTTATTTATCGATCAAGAGGCCGACAATTTCATAATAATGTACGTTTCCTGTTAAAATCAAGATAACACATATTTATAGACTATTGTGATCATAATTGAATAATGACAATTGAGTTACAATAAAATTGAGGTCCAAGAAAACTATAAAGTGAGTATTGTTTAATTTTAAACATTAACTTGGGAGCTTTTTTGTAACTATTCGTTATCATTGGCGGGATGTATACACACGTTCCAGATGTCCATACGGAATAATTTATTGTTACGTTGTTGGCCAATTTTGGAGAAATAAAGTATACAATCACAAATATGGTGATTTTTAGTGTGTCTAAAATATGCGTTAATGAATTGACATGCTATTAAATATGGAATTTAATTATGGGCTTATAATCAAATTAAAGCTCCACAGAAAAATAATTGAAAGTAACAAATCCGTCATCAGAGAAACAGACAACTGCAATCAGAAATAGTACAAATATTACATATTGCATAAGTTTGCCAAAACTGTATTATTATCACAGGATGAAAAGAAACTTAACTTTAAATTCAGTGTTACGTTTAATAAGGGAGCAAAACAGCTTGGTGTGAAAAACCCACACATTTTCTATACCGTCAGTTCTATAAAAATAACAGAAAAAGTCCAATATCCAAACACCGGGTAAGTAATTAATTTGAACTATCTCTCACAGTCTCAGCATGGGGCCTACCATTAATAAAGATAGCGTTTTATTTTTATTGCACTGTATTTACACGTGATGCGATTCTCGATTTGACATTCATTGCATGAACGAGCAAGAAGAAAATACACAAAAGAGTGATAAATGAGTCTTTCAACACGATCCAATTAATGCAATTGCACGCTCTATTTATTTATTTACAGCGAAGAATTTGTGCAAGCAAATATTTCGTTGCATCACTCATGGCAGATTTACAGAGGACATAACCACTAGTTTTTCTAAATTTGTTTTAAAGATAATGGTTGTTATTATGACATTTAAACTGTTGCATTGCAAACCGTTAAAATAGTGTCGCAAATGAAGAAAATATTCTTCAAAATCTGACGATCTTGCAAAGAAATATTAGAATTATACAGATTCACACGTTCAAGTTAGTAAATGATCAATTTAACAACTAAATCTCACTCGAACCGCTTGATGGTGAAGCAGTGTGAATTCGTTACAATACGCGTCATATAACTATGGACTCAATTTACACCAAGAATTAGTTTCTACTTAGATTGGCATAAGATATCACTTACACTAGGGATTACATTGAAACCTAAGATCTAGTTTCCAAACTACTTGGAGACAACACTTATCACTTATAAATAAGGCTGTCATTAGTCATAAAGTATCGGCTTATCAGTATGACTTGGCTTTTGAAGGTTGACATAAGAGAACATAATCACAATTATTACTTCAAAGCGACAACCAAATTGATGTAAACTTTAACATTATTTATCCCCCTACGTAACATTTTACTGCATTCATACTCACATGAAACGTTGCTGCAACTATGCGAACCATCACATGAATGCAAATTTCAAACTGTTTCTGGAATTGTCGAGATTGTTGTGGCATTCTGTTCAGTATTTATTTTGTCAAAGTTATCACCCTGACCGACCATGTTTTCATGAAAAGCAACAAACCACGTGATTTTGACCCAGTTATAAGTAATGTTAACCAGCTTATTTGAAGAAACAAGACTGTGTCTTCTTACGCTAGCCCTCTCATTAACCCTATATATGATGGCACTCATGACGATATTGTACGTTTATTGATGGAAATACATATCGAGTACAATTGATAATTATCAAACAATCCGGGTTGTGAAGACTCCAAACATAAACATAATAATCATAAAGTAAAATGTTATCATGCCACAATATATAATATTATACTAGATCATATATAGGGACCGTACCGCCGTAAATGTCCGTGCATCTTCAGCCGGAACATATACAGCCGCTGTCAATGTCGCTTCGTTTCCGACAAGTGTGCGGAGTCGCATTGAAATGCATGTATTTAATTCGATCGGAGAAATAGCTTTACTTTTGCCGCGCTTTGTGACGGAAAGTGCGCGATCAAAGCGCCCGGCTCAAGATCGGGTCTGCAGGGCGATTCTCTAAGGTCCATGGTAAATTTAACGCCCGTTTTGGGCGTTACGACCCATACCGCATTGAGCAAGAGATTCTCTACCGTGTTTTATCGACAAAGACCGTTACCACCTACGTTAAAAGTAACGCGCTCCATACCCCTGCCTTTTGAAGTGATGCGATAAGAAAATATGGCGGACTTTTCGAGCCGTTTCATGTTCACTTCAGCTTTTGACCTGATTGATTATAGTTATTTGTTGTGAGTCTCTATACAAATATACGATATTTAAAAATAGATATATAAGTATAAGAACATAATTTGTAGTTTTGTAACAAAAGTCGAGAAGTAATTTTATTATCATAACCCTACTTTTCTAGTTTGGCCGTGCCATCACGTCAAATAGGGTTAGCCTAGAACCCTGGTTTATTTAGGCCTAGTTCTATTCAAACACTGGACCGTTTGATTTGGCTACACCTTTTGTACTTTTTGCACTCACTCCATGTTATTTCATGGGATAAATGGCAAAAAGAACAAAATGGGTCACGGTAAATCAAACGAACCTAATGGCAAACGTTCCATTTATTCACGCGTTGTCATTGGTTAACTTTCTATAGTGTACACAGCCGTCTCGATAACATACACAAACAAATATATAACAGGCGCTGCTCTGCTGCAACGGCTACGTCCTTTCGATCCGGTTATCGAACGTTATGAAATGGTAGTTGGGAATCGCGCGGTAGCTTATCGTGTGGTAGATTTAACACAAGTGTCGTTAAAGTTAAATTTACAGCGTATCTTAGAGAATCGCTTTGCTGGTGGACGAGACCTCTGGCCACTGGCCTCTCGACTAATTTACGGCTGACGATCCAGGCCCTTTACGGTACCCACCCAAAGTACCGAGATGGTTTTGAAAGTGATTCGATAGGACGAGTGCATGTGTTATAATATTATACAATGGCGTGAATATCTGAACATAAATCTTACACGTCACTGGTGACATGTATTGATTTGACTAGATCAATAAAACCATAAAAACCCTTCCAAGACCTCTACTTGTAGACACACGTTGAGCACAATCAAGAATTACAGCGTTTGTTACTTTGTGCGTCGTACGTTGTAATATTATTTACATCGATTAAGATTAAATACGTTGTAGGGGATCATTATATTATTATTACTACTTGATAGTATTAGTAGTACTCACTTTTCAGCCAGCAACGGAAACCCCTTTATCATAAAATCTAGAGGCATATTTGATTGATCTAATTATTAGAATAGATACATAATAATATAGAACATTGAGCCATATTTTGGGGGCCAGATTTTGGGTAGGTTACACTGCCAATCTACCCGAAATATTCAGCCATAATATCCGCCATGAGAACATTCAACAGTCAAATTAATGATCCACTCTTGGGTCGCGAAGGCCTAGGACAGTAGGATCTCTGTCTAAAAACATACGGATACATCTGGATATATCTTTGAAATAAATACTATTATAAACGAAGGGTGATCTAAAGGTGTATTTTCTCAAAATATGCTTTATACCTGTTTTACTTGAATATTTTACTGAACTTTACCTGGCATATGATAGCAGCCAATTGCCAATTGTTTTGTCTTAGGGCCGATATCATTGTTCGCTAAAGCGAGGCTATCCCCAGTGTGGTATTGGTGGGTGGGTTGGATGGCGGGGGGGGGGGGGGAGTGGAGGGGGGGGGGGGGGGCACAATAACAGAGCAGTGTTCGCAAACACACGGATCGGTCGCTACGATTGTTTTACGTAATAATTCCATTTATCAGACTTCGTCGTTTCCAATCGTAAATCAGGCAGGTAAATGAATTCAATTGGGTAGGCGCGAGCGGCGTCGTAAATTTCAACATTGGCTTCCATGCCGAATCCAAGCGTGTTTGCGTATTGTAGTAAGAACTTGAACGAGTGCTATTATGAAAGCATAGCGAGGCCAATTGTTGGAGAAACACTTGATTCGTTTCACTTTTATTGTGACTCGAGTACCGGTTCTCCACTTGTTACCTGCCTGTGGACACAACCTCAGCTAGCAATCCCTCACCACCACCACCACCACCACCACCACCACCCACTACTACTAATACTACAATTCTACTATACTCTTTTTATCACAAACATCAAAGCGCATCTTTGGACCAAACAATGTTGTAAAATTTAATTTGAAAATAAAGTATTACAATATGCGCCACGTGTATTCTGGTCTAAACGGTTCCATTTCAATAACACCAACGTAGATAATATACTAACTTTGGGCATTGTCAAGTCTTGCTTGAGAATGGAGTTTTATTACTTATGCATTCATAACGGCTTTAAATGTTTTTATATCCCCGAAAAAGCAATCTTCTTTATGAGCGAGCTTTGTAGCTTTACAAAATAAATTCTGTATTTTTATTTTCCATCTAAATGGAGATTTGTTTACAGAAGCTGCAGACGAAAATTCAATATTCTCTCAAATATCGTTTTAATGCAAACAACAATAATAGTTGAATTACATTTATGGTAACATAAAATGACCAAGGCAAGTTTTTCCATTTGATTTGCTTCAACATCTTAAGTATTTGGAAAAAAAAGTACGTTCATACGTTTTTTCTTTTTTTAATGTCTACCAAATCTAATTAAAAACTAATTCCGTAACGGTAACACCAAAGTTGTTAAAAAGTAAAGTTGAGCGTAACCTGACGACTGGGGACTACTTAGTTCTTGGAATTTCGATTGTTGTAGAACGTTAAACAAATACTAAATAATTATAATCTTCCTTTTTTATGTTTACATGCTGTTCGTTCAAGTGATTTTCAAGATGTGAATCAACTAATCTAGAGTCTAGACTAACAGTTTATATTGTAAAGCATGCTGTTTGCTGTTCACCGTATGTGAACAGCAATCATAGTATTTTTTGGTGTGAGTTAGTAAGGTTAAAGATTTTTCTTCCATTATGGCAGTTGCATCATCCGAGCCCCTGAATGTCAGCAGGAAAATAGTTTTCTCTTTAAGAATACTAAAGTATTCGAATTTTGGTTATTATATTTGAGTATTTGATACAAATACGTGGATTAATGAGACCCAACGTTATGCTTGCACACTGCACTACTGCCACTACACCAATGTACAAATATTATAATTTGTATGGATTCTCATATTGGTTAAACATAGTTTATTATGTGCACTGTTTGTTACGTAGTAAGGTATGTAGGTACATAAAACGACTTGCGGTATTCATTAGTCTACTAAACTATAGTATTATCACATTACTATGGCTATGGCTATGGCGTACACAAAGGTTATATATATATTTGTTTTGTTACATATTTTTAACATCTTTTAATAGTTTAACCAGTACTGCTGAGTTTTATTTTATCCCAATCTTTCATTAATTATCACTGTCAAATTTTATCTCGATTCGAGGATTTTATTTATTACACATGTAAATATTTTACGATGTTTTGTTAGGTAGTTGGATACGTTGTCAATCACAAAAACATTTCGTCTATTCTGCCAACCCCTTTCATACCTTGTTGTTTTAAAATGATTGGAAATAACTAATAAATAATGAACAAGTGAAATGCACGCATTGCACTGTTCCCGGCAAGTGTTCCCGATAGTAGTGTGTGAGACACGCGTGAGACACTGTTGACAGGGACACGGCTGATAGCGCAGGGCGTGGCGCGCCGAGTAAGCACGCGACGAGCACCACGGGGTCACCGACGACGGACGAGGGAGACTAATAACAACCCTCCCTCCGACGATGACGATGCACATTTCAACAACAATTATTCCGTTTTTGTTGTTTGTCATGTTTTCGTCCTGATCATAGTCATCATTCATCACGTCTCATGATGGTGTCAATTAGATTGGTAAACAAAAGAATACATTCATTACAAGGTATACCTTTCAGCTGGATTTGAGGGGTTACACTATTTTACATTCATAACACGATCAATCATAATTACACAACGTATTTATGGCGGGGTAACATGGTGTAGGAAAACAGGTGACTTTCGCGGCTCTTATATGCATTGAATTCATGAGAGGGTAGGTTTAACAATGGCCATGGAAATTAAGTCCAAATCATCACGAAACAACTGTCACCTAGTGTTTTTGTGATGACTTATTTGCTAGTTTACAATCTATCATGTTAAGCTGGGGAATAAAAACATACAGAAACAACAAATACAACCTAGTTAGGACCTTGTAGCTAGGATCTTGTAACACTGTCAATATAATCACCACGAACAATTTTTAAGGGCAGTTTGGTCCTGTATGAGGGAATGTATAGTAAGGAACTTATATCTTTTTCTTTGACTGGCGCTGTCGAGAGAAATGTTTAAATTAAACTAATTTAATAAAGTAAAATGTTTCACAAATGTTTCTGATGGCTTGTCTGGTTATGGGGGTAAAATTTTGCCAGGGTTGACTCTGCCAGTTGTAAAAGGTGATGGAATGAGGTCCTGCCCTTTCCCTTTCCTCCTCTTGACACCTTTGAATATTAGTTCTCCTAATCTTTCTCCTATTTGTCCATTTCCTCCAATCAATCCTCGGTACGTTATTTGACCTAGCTGTCGGTACGTTGTTTAACAACAATTTATATACATTTTTTTAACTGTTTGGTATAATAACCCACAACATTAATTTTACCTTAGGTGGTAATTTGGCGATTGACTACTTGATCCATCCATAAAACCCAACATGGTTTTTGCAGCCTATGCGGTAGACACGTTATTTCCCTCATATCTTTTATGTTTTAATGCCAGTTATGACAAGGCCTTCATAAGAACTTTAGCAAACGTGTATTCAATTAAAAATCACAGTTCATTCGCGGTATTTCATTGGGTATAAAATAATAAAAAATCAGTATTTCGGCTGGGGTGGCACAGTAGGCCTACTGGCAACAGGGCTCGGGATTTAATTTAATTCCTGCAGAAGCAAAGCCTGTCTTGTCATTGTGTAATCGTGTAAGTAAAAAGTAATATTTGTCGACGTTTAATCAATCACAAAATATATTGTGGGTCAACAAAAGCATAAAAAGCATATGTTTCAATAACCTTATTCCAAAACAAGTTAAAAAGACGCTGGTCTATAAAACCAATAGTCACTAACAAATATCGATTTAGTAGCTCAAGTGACCAACCATTTTAAATAATCGATAACCTTAGTATAATAATGACGACCTCCATAAATAACTATTCAGTAGTTTTACAGTCTGTCTTGAAGCGCACAATATTCACGAACTTGTCTATTCACTTCAAAACCCGAGCTACTCTGTTTTGTATATGTTGTAATTCTGTGTTTTGTTTTCTGTTTTGTATTTTGTATATGTCACTATTTTAGGTCTTCGTATAGCTAGGTTTAAATTATTATCTTTTCCCGGTTTTATTATATTGTGTATGTCCATAGTCATATTTAATTTTTAATTTCTTTTAATATAGGTTGGCAGTCATTATTGTGTTTGGAGCTGTGCTCTTGTCTAGCAATCCCTATTCATTAGTGTATATGAATAGAAATATTCAATAAATAAATAAATAAACCTAGGCCTAAGTGGGTGATACACATGAATATGAAAAAAATGGTTTCTTCCATTAAGTGTTAAGTAAAAATTAAAAAGATCATCACAATTCAACCTTATCGAGAAAACAATTTATGGTATGATTTTATTTCTTGCTTTGTTATATTTTTTAGTCCCTTGACATTGCACTCATTATTGATGTGCATATGCCACGTTAGAATAATGGCAACAGGTGGTGTTTCTGTGCACGACGAAGCAGGTGCGCATTCTGTTGCTCTCGCATTATGGCAATCATTCCCTTGAACAAAGCTGCATATAAATAGAAATGTAAAAAACATATTACAATTACAAAATACAAATATTTAAATTTTACTAAATAAGGAAGCTGTTAAAAACTTTACTCACAAAACCACCAAGCAGTTTTTATTATGGCAGTAAAATGCGCCACTTCTGTGTAAGGCACTAGTACAATAAAATCTTTGAAACTAATATGCTACTTTACTACTATACTATGTTTCGTTTTGCTCACAATTCACACAATAGAATTATTGATACATTAATACAATTATATACTGCCTGTATGAGCGAACCGGGCTGCATTTTCTTTTGAACGTGCTGTACCCGTGAATGTAGCTCAACGCGGCTTTGGTTCTTACCTCGATTGTAAATAGTGAACTAAGAAACTGTATACGAAACATACAACTCGTGTGTTAAAAAATTCAAGTAAATGAGCTATATAAACACTATTTCCTTTTGCGTTGTGTAACCCTATGTATCTTTTAATTAACTCGTAATTGAATTACTCGCAGTTAAGAACAACTGGCATTCGTTACGTTTTTCATGGGACAATCTTTCAACCGTTTCACCAGAGTGTAGCTTGCAAATCATTTACATTAAATTCAAATAAATACATGTGGAAAATTACAAGAAAATAATATCACCTCAATGAATAACGGGGCAGTATCCACCACTTAAAAAAACGTGCAAAATTTGTGCTCTAAAACCCGTATTCGCATTTTTATGTACTTAACCTTTACGAGCCTAATAAACACTCTTCTTCGAGAAAAATGATACTGCGCCGTTATTGATTAACATAATTTAATTAAAAATTTAAAAAAAAAAATGTAATTTTAAAATCGAATTACGAGATGTAACGTTCCACTTTTGTAATAATCTATTATTGTATGATAAATAGAATCCTAGAACAGTAACTTCTAATCATATCGAACAATTTGGTGACATTGTATCATTCATTCATTACCGTACGTACTACACCGATCAAATGTACAACCACCAGAATCTATAAATCAAGGTTGGGACAAAAAAACCTTTACAATACATATAGCAACACTCCAGCAATAAATATGTATTCTGTCGCAATTCAGTTCACTATAAATCAACATCGTAAATCCAAACATGATCAACAATAATCAATAAACATATTGGAAAAGTTCCAAGGGTTTTTGTCCAACACTTAATTTATATAATACGTTGACGACTGTACATGTACTTGTTTACATAACAGTTATCCTACAGCAGTAAAACTTATTTACGGAAAATATATTTTTATAATTTTGTTCGACTGTTCATCGACATACAGTGACGCACGTTATATAGCCTTCTGGATTACCCTAACGCCGAACCAAACAATTTATTTGATTTATAACACTTAAGAAACATCGATTGTAGGTTAAAAAAAGTCATACTGTCGTACAATACACAACTAAATACAGATGATTCTAGCAAAGAGTAGAAATCAAAAAGTAAGACGATAAATCAATTGGTTATGTTTGCAGAATTGAAATTTCGAGTGACGTTCCTAATGGAGTGTTTTACCGGTTCGTCGTGTTCGAAGAACGTCGTGTCTTTGCCGGCGGAATGTGGCAATGAGTCTAGATCACGCTAGGCTTCACCACTCCCTCACATCGGGACCACGCCCACTGTTAACCAAAGGGTTTATTAGCAATTTGTTGATAGGCTACCCGTCAACAAGCCAAACGGATTAACATTTTGAAATGGTTGTCGTTTGTGTTTATATGTTTTAAATCACGTTCGGTCATAAGCCGGCTAGACGTAGGCTACGTAATCATCAAATTAGATTTTGCTATATGAAAACTAAAAGTTAAATACAATGCTTTAACGAATGCCATGCTCGAGAGAATTAAAAGTAGCTACAGGCTACTACTAATTTATTAATCTAAATATTATGAGAACATAGATAGTAAATAATGCACGCTATCTCATTTTCTCTTTATGTCTTGCATCTTAGATTACACCAACTTTATCTTACCTATAATAACTCGCTTATCGTTTTAATTTCAAATGCGCATATGCTATCAAATTTTATCTATTTCAGTAGATTTATCCCTTAAAAAAAGAGCAACAGCTCTAACTTTTAAAGGTATCATGATTAAAATATAAATACAAATAATATACCACGATCCTCTACTAATGGATGCTTGACACAACACAACTAAATAATAACATAATACACAAATACAGTAATCAGATATAAATATTTTTATAGAAAACCATAAAAACTGTTTGTCGAATCACGCTAAATTAAGTTCGTCTTTTTTTAATTTCATTGTCATTTCATGCATCATGCAATTTTCCACCTACATAAACTGATGATTGGTGTGCCAATAATTTGAACCGCAAACATTACCAGATTAGTGGCATTATAAATCAACACTTATTTCTAAGTGCGCTCGAGTTTCTTTTAAAGTAAACATCGCAACATTATTCGAAACTAAACAAATTTAATAATCTTCGAATTACACACGTGGCGTTACTATGTTAGCATTACGTCAGCGCTATATGCTAAGCTCAGGCTGTAACTAGACTGCTGAAACGTGTAATGGTAATTTACACGGTATATAGCATCGGCCACGTGGCATAGCATGAAGAACACGTGCATGTTCTTGGCCGTGATAAGAGAAAGAAACATGCTCTCTTATTTGGGGTGACATTCGTCATTTTATTTCATCCCCTCACAGCTTTCATACCCTACACTGTACGCTTTAGTGGGTTGGAATCCACATTGCATACTTTATTTTTAGATCATGGTAAACATTCGTATTCTCGTTCTTTCTATTGTAAAATTGTGTTCTTTCAAAAGAGTTATCCTCATACATTATTCACCAACATTTAGATGTTATAACAATCTATCAATGATATCAATAGTCGTCACTTCCATCAATGTATTTAACCCCGTTCTTTTTCTCCCACAATGCAGCGTTATAGCTATGTATAATTTAATACACTTCCACCACAGATAACTAATTTTAATTAGTTATCTGTGCTTCCACTAAGCACTCAATTTACCATTGAAATTAGTACGATGGAAGAAATAAATGTATTCTTTTAAATCACAGCTTGACGTAGGAATGAATCTTTGTTTCTTTAATTTCATGTAAACAGTTTGCTGCAACGTTTTATTGTTACTCAATAAAATCGGTACATTAATCAATAGTCAGGATGAAAGTAGTTTGAACACAGGCCCTCTCTAACCGTTACCAACTAAAGCCCCAAACGTCGGAGGCGTTCTGCCGAAGGCCAATGTTTTACACTTGTTGATTTGAAACGTCTATAAACACGTTTAAACGTGTTTTCTAGTCAGTCGGGTCGCTGTTGAAGCTTCTGCTGTTATCAACCAGCAGCTTTTTGAACTAGAGCTTGTGGCTTGTGGGTGACGGGCGAAGTGGGTCTTTCAGAACTAAAACGGTTTACTGGCAACCCTTCAAAAGCCACTCGCAACTTGCGAGCTAGTGAGAAGGATTTTGGACGGTTGGACCGTTGTCTTCTTTTGTAAGTCCGTCTTCCTTATACAGTTTCCATATACAACTCTACTGTATTAATAATTAAAAGCAACAGTCGATATTAGAAGTTTAGAAAACGCCGTGTTGCATATGATATAAATCTTCCATTGGCCTCGAACCTCAATATCAGCCTCACAAACAGCGCTCATTCTTAGGCCTGAGTAGTTAGTGAAGATTGTTGGCCCTTTGAAATCTTAATCTTGTTTCCAAAGCATGTTGGAGCAGGTTCTAGGTTATTCTCACCTACAAAGGAGAACTCAAATTGGGATGAGTTCGATTATCTGATTCAATGAAAGTTTACTCCTCGTACAAACACTTCGTGGTGAGAGTCGGGTACGCTAAATCTCCTTTAGCTGCGGAGTAGATGTAGGATTTACTCTCACATTCTCTCACTCTCCCAACTATCCAACATCCGCATACCTATATAACTAGTCACCTGGACTAGTATGGTACAGCCATGGTGTTCACAGTTCACCCTACAACAGGGATTCCTGCAGAACAATAATTATTTACATTGTATCCATATTTTTACTTTCCTTCATTTAAAACACCATTAAATTTGTGATGCAGATGAAAATGTCTTAAGATTGTATCTTCACTGTCACACCCCCGCTTACTTATATTTATGTATAAATTTTATGTCCCGAGTAATTTCCCTAAAAGACTTCACATTTGAATACATAGCTGTGAGATAACACGTGCGGGGCCTCGGCCCGGCTGATGGATAGCGAGAGAGCGTCTCACTTCTCTCTTAATGCGCGACTCCCCCTCGCTCGCTTAACTCGGTATGCTAATTACTTGCAAACGTTACTTCTTCAAATATTTAAGATTTTAGCCTCAGACTGCCGAGTCATCAAGCCCAGACTTAAAGTGAAATGAAGCTCTCCACTGTGGAGCTTAGCAAGAATATTAAGCGAACTAGGGCGGATATTCAGAAGTTACGTAGTGATATGATTAAATGCGGTGACCCATTTCTTAAACCCCAATTTCATTCATTCCCGTATATACCGAAACATATTATCCATGCAGCATTATGAAAGATTTTAAAAGAAAATATCAAAAAACGTTATTTCAATTTTTCAAGAGAAATTGTCCCCACTAGCTTGAGATGCTATAGCTGACTTTATAGATTTTTTGGGTCAACCTGTTTACAAAACTGCACCGCAACGTTTTGGAGACATAATATAAACTGAGAGCGCTTTTCGCTATGAATGAGTTTACAGTGATTTACATGGAAAGTACGAATTTTCTCGAAAAGGTTTTCAGCAGGAATGACACGTTATTTGGGCTCCCCATATTGAACATAAATATCAGAGAAGGAAATATAATCTCATTGTAGTAAACTAAAACATTTCAGTAACAAATACCACATATTATGATACACAAGCAACATTCAAAAACACTACATTATCATATGCGCGGACCTGATATTTCTGAAATGAGATCACATCTAATACATTTTAGTTTACTCTAACTTAAAGGCAGAAACGCAAACTTTTTTAAAAGAAAACCCAATTTTCCAAAGTTTAATATATTAGATTTCCAAGTTCCCAGTTTCAGATTACGAAGAGTGTGATAGATTATAGATTGATATTGTGTTTTCTCCTGTCGTGCTTTGTGACATTATGTCTACACGATAACTACTGTGTGGCTTTTATAGTATAGACACTTTGCATAAAATGTTTATCTCTATGATTGATTATTGGTCGATCACTGTTTTCAAGCGTGGCACCTGTGCTCTGACATCACATTATGTTTTCTTTGTTCCGATAAACGACGTTATTTCAATATTATTATCCTGATTAAAAACGTCCAGGTATAATATTTTGTATCGAAGTGTCGCACCATAATGTATCATTTAATAAATGAGAAAGTAATTACTTGAATCAATTAGGCAAGACAAAAAATTGATCAGAACGATTGAATGATGGCGCAATAAAGAAATCCCGCATATACCTGATTGGATAACGATTAGGTAAAAGTTGACACAATCTTCATTATTTCGACCACTGGCGGGCGGTAGAACGTTGGACTGGGTTATTACGAGGGGGGCGTTAGGACAAACATGTTTAAGGAACTTTTGGGTTAATATAAATATATTGTTTGTATGGCTCAGTCTTGAAGAAAAATAATATTTAGTTCTTGGTAGAAGACAGTATGTGTTTATTTGAGCTATGCATTTATTTATATCAGGTAGGCATATTATAAAACCGATCCAAAACAGAATTGACAAATACACTAATAATCTTGGCTCACAGACATGTCTTGGTTTTCTACCTTTCACACACTTAGGGCATTGAATGTTTTTGGGAATTTTTTACTGGATCGTATGTCACCTTAAAATTCCAGATTTCCGTTCACGTTTTGGAGGAAAGGGGATTTTCAATGTGGGCCTAGATGCAACAACAACAATAACGAACAAGTTTATACTACAATGAAGTGTTTAAATAATTTCAAATAATTGTCTGTTCAGTAATTACAATCTATCTAAATTTTATAACACACAGAGTGGCTCATATCGATTAATTGGATATTATTTACAAGAATTATAAACTATAGAAATTAAAATTAAAGCCGGTTAGTATTGAGCGAAACGTTATTCGTATAAACAAACGGGTTCATAACTAATTTGTCATGGTTGTCTTTTAGAGTTTTGTTAAAGAATTTTTTCGCTTAAGGCATTTCATTTTTAATTCATTTTGAAGGAAGTGAGCATCTCGAGTTTTGTTGAGCCCGGGGATATTTCTTCGTGTGGAGCATCAAATAAACAGCGACACGTGATAATAAGAACTCAACCACTCGGACGGAGAACGTGCCACTTCCAAGCCTGCTTTGAGACGGGAGTACTTCATTATTTCATTAGTAGACTATATGAAAAGCATCAACACGACCGTCTTACTCATAGACGACCCTCTTACTCATAGACAACCCTCTTCCTCATAGACGGCCCTCTTACTCATAGACGACCCCCTTACTCGTTTACTTAATTGTATGGTTCGCTTTATGGTGTTGTGTTTAGGTGCCTTGTATATGTGTGCCTGCGGTTGTGTTGGCTCCCTTCTTTCTTTTCACAGCAACTTTGGATTTATTATTTTATTGTTCTCGCTCTGTTTTATAGCCCAGCAATTCTTAAAACAGGATACACAGAACCGTGTTTCACTCCATGCTGGCCTTCGATCGGGTATATTTCAATTCGGTTTCACTTATAAGTAAATCAATAACAACACGCATCCTTGTGGGGCTTTGTCCTGTTGATGGAAGATAGATAAATAAATAAAATCAATCCACTGAGTATTAGGAGTGAACGAACGCAGATTACTCAAGTTACATCTTAGCCACCGTAGCTTAGCCTGTCCCCTTAAAAGCAATAACAAACCTCCCGTGTAAAAAGGTAGTAAAATATCGCGATTACATTTTCTAAGATTCGTTCCACTCTATATTGGTGAATAGCCTCTAACTAAATATATCATAAAAACTTAACATTTACACCAAAGTTTTGAGTAAACGTGAAGCAATTGATGTTATTGATGTGTTTCCAGGTAAAGACAATGTTTGGTTTATGGTTTCAGTATACTTAAATAAGTATGTAAGTATACAAAAACCAAGGTTGTTTAAGTCCATATTTGTTAAGTTGCATTAGCACACATTTGTTCATAGGAATATGTTTGGAAAAATCTATATTCAATAGTTTTTGTATATATGCATTTTTGAGTCTGATATGGTATGAAACAACCATTTGTATAGGATGTCGAAAAAAGTCATATTACACAAACCGTTGAGGTATAGTTTTTACAAACTACTTGCCATAAACAAATGCTTGACATCTCACTATGAGAACTATGAACCTTCACAATTGGATATTGTTCGCTAATAATATGGCTCCGTAAAATGTATTATTAAGTAGTTCTCAATTCACATTTAATTTTATTGTTCAACATTTCATTGCAATCTATTGAAGTGCCCTTTTCATCAGTCTTCACACGTTGTCTTCATGGATGGAAACACACAAAACAAAGCTGCTTCAGAAGGAATTACCCATAACTATATATATACGTATAGTAGTAGGAGTATTAAATATATAGGACTTTATGTTGAAACAACAGACGCATATTTTTTAATGTACTGAAGTAAATCGTATCATTTTAATTTAGAGCCAAAGTCTTATTTATGTTTTATATTTTATTTACTGCTTAAACGATATGCGTGATACCTCTATCATCGTTGTTAATAATGAAGTTTGTTGACTATCTGGTTAAAAAAATATCGTACCTATTCGTATTTATTGTTATCGATCTATTGAGAAATTTAATTTGAAAAACACTGATTTCTGGAATTATTTAAAAAATGTACTAAACGTAATGATTTACTAGTGTGAAAAATCAAAGTTTGCAGGTATTGGAAAAAAGTTTGGTTATGACTGAGTACACTATAATAAGTGAAATGATCATGAAAAGATGTGGTTGGTTATAGAGCTAAGTATATGATCAGGATTTGCCTGTCCACAGAAATGCGAGTGGCATTTCCAGCAAACATTTGTTAATGAAAATCGTTTCAAAAGTATTAAATTTAACTGTTTTTATTCGGATTTCTTAATGGACATGAAATAGGGATAAACCACCTTGATCACTTTTTGTGGCCTTCGGAAGGGGTAAGATACTCTAATTATTTTATACAGGTCAATAGGGAACAAGCGTATGCAAATTTTAATCAATTTTTAAAAACCTTGTCTCTCATTTTATAATTTTGTGTCTTTGAATTTTGAAAAACGGATCAGTCTATGCCTCAAAATAATTGGTTTAGTAACGATAAATAAAAGGGCGCGAAAAACGAGCCGCCGCCATGTAGAGTGGATTTGACGTCATGGTTTTGTACTGAGTACGCTCACCGCCCCAGCGATTGGTCTGTTACGCCACGACTACAGAATCATTGCGTCACAGCCACCTGTACGCGTTTCAGATCCCCGAGTTTAAACTTCAATAAATGCGACCACATTAAACCTATTTAAAATTTTCTTTTTTACTTGGGACTTGCATTAATATACTTTTTGTATCTGATACTATTGAACTAAGTGTTTGGTTTAACAACAAAAATCGTACGCGTGTTGCCTATTGCGTAAAATTTCGAAGACGTCCACCTCCATCGTCACTATGACACTCAGAACCTATCAGTTATTTTCAATTAAAACATTTATGGGAGGGATCACTCGTTGATTACTAGCAACTCGATTGAAAATTCATCTTTTTAAAAGTACGGTACGGATAGAGATTTACACATGAATGTGTTATTTGGTTATTTTCTCATGAGTTTCGAAATACTGTAATTATGATAGATCAAATTCAAGCAATGTGACGGAACTGACTATAAGTTATGGGTAAAATAAACAAAGTGTCAACATGCTTACAGCTCCCATCCCCTTTGAGTAAATCCTATTAGAACGCACACATGTGTAGTACGTTCACGTTTTATCAAATGAATAGAGTAATTTACATTTGCAAGGAACATAATAATTAACACATTTAAGTAAATATAGCTTCGAATCAAGTGAACGGTAAATCCCTGCACACCTGACTTCGAAATGCAAACATCATTTGCAAACTAAACTGTTATTGACTTAGATGAAATCATGTCTTAAAGGAAATGAATATTTAATGATGTATACACTTTATGCAAAATATCACCAAACGGTAATACCGCGGTGTTTCTTATATAAATATGGAATGAGAGTTTGTATGCTAGCAATAATTGTAATTGGCCCACGGCGACGTAGTTTTCAGTGGGTAGATGAAGGGGAGGGGAAACACGGGCCCCTCTAATCGTCTTGGTTTATATTTCATGTGAGGGGATGTAACAACTTCATGTTCGCTCTTTAAGTTTGTTTCTTTATACTAAACATTCAGGTTGTGTAGAAACGCTACATGCTATGGTACACCGAATTCACTATAAAGGAAATAAACATTAATTTAATTTCAATGATTGAATAAGTAAACATGTTTCAAACGTTTTAGCAATTCTAAATCTGAATAGAAATTTAAATTATTGTTACAATTAGTAAAATGATCATGAAAAGATGTGGTTGGTTATAGGCTAAGTATGGTATGATAAAATCCCCTGGTGAACGAAACAATAAATACATTACTAGTCTCAGGTTTGGTATAAGCTTGTTAGTTTGGTCTATGTTAGAAAATAGAATGCAATTTTCAATAGAAACAACTGAACTAAACAAACAACAAAATGTAAAAGAATGTAGAGTAGATAACGTTGGAGGTAGATTGGATGGGCTTGGATTCACAAGGGGTTATAAATCTTGTTCTGGTCTTAACTTTGAGACCAGCCTAACTTTTGACCTATTGTAAAACCAGAACTGGACCCATGCAGCAGTTACTAATTCCTAGTCGGAGCACAGACTCAATTTACATTCCATTCCAGTATTACGTTTAAAAAATCTATTCTCCGATATTGGCTTCGATTCACACGAGGTTTAAAGTTAGGCCCGTTTTAGAGTTAGGACCTCTTGTGAATCCATACCCTTGAAGCAATAAGACCGAATATGTTGGATCATTTTATACGCATACGCGTCGAGGTGAATTTCACCAAGAAAGTTATTAACTAGCTATGTAAGTTCTCTAACTCATATGTTGCATGTTGTATTATATTATACATCTACATCTTAACCCAGACTAAGGAGAATGGATGCCCCAAGCATGGCAGTAACAAGTACGTCGTTACAGAGTACATGACGAGAGCAAGGAAGAATACACGGGCATTATTGGGTGAAAAACTAGCATAGAGAATCAAGACGTTCCCTCAATCTAGATAATTTAATCCACAATGTAATATATACATTTTTAATTAAAGCAAGACTCAAAAAAATTGTCAATTATTAATATACAACGGATTTTCTCATAAACAATAACCTAAATTAGAACATTTTTTAAAATATGAATACCATATTTATAAAACATCTAACTAAAAATTACCTACTTTTTGCAGGACTCAATTTAGCAAAAATTTTATAAATACTTTTTTAAAGCCATAAAATGATATATTTTCTAATATATAAGTAATAATTCTACCAGCACTTCATTAAATGTAGGACAAGTTAAGTTAATTAATTAATTTACTGTCTGTGTGCGCATGTTTCTTCGATGTTCACCTTAGCTACTTTTATGTGATTTACAGACAATTAACCGTAGTTTAGTTTAATACACACAAAGTGGAATGAACATGTTGACAAATAACGAAATTTTATTCACATTTACGTTTTTAATGTTTATTAAGTACTTGGTAAAAGGATTAAAGAAGTTGATGAAATTGCCACTGAAATGATCAAATCAGGTGGTAGAGTTGGTATTGACTGCGTGCACAGAGTATCAAGGTTGTTTGGAAGGTGTTAGACTTAAAGGGTGTTCCAATATTCAAAAAAGGTGATGGAAATGATAGCATATTGAGGAATTACACTCCTCAGTCGAGCGGGTCAAGTATGTGAGAATATCATGTAGAACGGGTGCGTTTGGATGTGGAACCAGAACTCAGGGAAGAACAGAATGGTTTTAGACTACGAAAGTCAAAAATTGACTTAATATTTGCACTAAGACAGATCATGGCAAATACATGGGATGAGGGCTCAACCGTGCATATGGCATTTCTTGATCTTGAAAAGGCACACGATCATTTACCACGGGAACGGGTGTGGAAGTGCTAAGCAAGTGGATGAGATGTTGATTGAAAGGATACAAAGTATGATTGTATATCAAGTGCCCAATCGGTTCAACATCAGTACTGGAGTGAGTCAAGGGAGTGTCTTGTCTCCAATGCGTGTATGCTTGTTGCTGATAGTATCAACTAGGAACACGCTCTTGTGTGACGCGTTGATAAGCGAGCGCGTCCATGTCCACGAACTATCTGGCGAAAAGTTCTCAAAATAAATAAAAATAACTATTAGCAACAATACAAGAATGCGCATTGTAAACATTTTTCTAATTGCGGACATTGTTGAATGTCGTGCAATGTGAGTTGCTAAGATTGCTAAGATTTTACCAAGGTCAACTTGACCTTGAGATATTCCGTTGTCAGTTCGTCTAGTGTTTTCTACGCGGTCCGCATCCGTTACTAACAATTATTGACGGCAATATAAATATAATTTTTGCCTGTAATACGTATTTATATCGCGTTTAAATGAGTATATTCGTGACCGGACAAAAATGTACTATAATTTAGCTAACTCACATTTTGTTGTTACTGTGTTTCAGAAACTATTAGATAAGATCAGATTGTGTTTATTTAGCTTCACCAGCTATTATTGTCATACATACATACATACATTTACACAGTTATCTTATTATTACTATCAATTAATATACAATATACTTACAAATTATATTTACCATAAAATATTTTTAATTGTACAATTGATGTTCAAATACATATTTTTTTGCTTCTGATTTAAATTTTTGAAAGTTTTTTATTTTAATATTTTTTATATGTCCGGGCAGATGGTCAAACATTCTTAATCCAGCATAAAATATGGACTTTTGTGTTGCAGTTTTATTTAAATGTTTTACATTGAAATTATTAATTGACCTTGTTATATGATTATGTACATTATTATTGTATGATCTAAACTCATTAAAATATGCTGGCAAATAGTCATTCTTTAATTTAAATATAAATACTAGTGCATTGTAATGAATCTTCTGTCTTACACTCATCCAATTCAATGTTCTCAACATTATCTTTATACTTGTGTACTTATTACATTTCAATATTACTCTCATTGCTTTATTCTGCAAACATTGCAATGCATTCATTTCTCTCTCATTTAAGCTTAACATTATGCTACTACAATATTCAAAATGTTGACAGATTATTGTATTATAAATTAATTTCAATGACCAACTTGATAAATGTTCACTTATTCTAGACATAAATCCAATTTTCTTACTAATTTTATTTATCATATAGTTAGCATGACTCATGAAAGACAACTTGTCGTCAATAATGCATCCTAGATATTTAATTTCGTATACTAATTCTATTTGTTCTTCATTAATCAATATAGGATAAATACTGATTAAATGCTCTGTTTCTGCTCGTAATATCACACTTTTGCTGTTTCCTAGTATTATCATACATTTTGATTTCATTGTATTAAGTTTAAGCTTATTAACTAACAACCATTTATACAGTCTCATTAAGTTTCTATTTATAATTTGAATAACATTGAGAATATCTTTTGCAGAGTAAGAAATAAGGGTATCATCAGCAAACAAATTAAGAAATATTAATTCTACACTAGTGTACATATCATTAATATATATTATAAAAAGTAAAGGTCCGAGAACTGAACCCTGAGGTACCCCAAACAAATTTTCCTTTTCATCTGATGAAATCTCACCAACAACTGTATGCTGACTTCTGTTTTCTAAATAACTGACAAACCAATCATATACAGAATCTTTTATGCCATAGCGTTTCAATTTTTGTAACAAAATGTCTCTATTAATAGTTTCAAATGCCCTTTTAAAGTCTAAGAACACTACAACAGTTGAAATACCATTATCTTTATCATACATCCATTTGTTTATAGCGAGTTGTAATGAAGTCTCACATGAATGGTTGCTCCTAAAGCCCGATTGATTGGCATAAAACAAATTGTTGTTTTCAAAGTAATGTAACAATTGAGTATGTACAACTTTCTCCAGAATTTTTTCATAAATAGGTAAGCAATTAATAGGTCGAAATTCATTGCACTTAACTGTCGCCACCACTTTCGGGATAGGTATGACAGTGGATGATTTCCATCTATCAGGGATTATTCCACATTGAAGCGAGGTATTTATAACATGAAGTAATCCATATCCAACTGTGCAAAATGATTCTTTTAAAACATCCACAGATATACCTTCTTCTGTTCCCTTTTTAGGTTTAAGATTCATTACAATTTCTTTCAACTGTTTTAAATTAATTTGATCAAATTGCTTCAATGATCAAGTGGGCTCCTGAGGCATCTTATTTACATCAAAATCATCAATATTAGCTCCACCTATATCATTTACTATCTCACTTATACTATTTACAAAGAAATTATTGAAGTTAGTAGCTACATTATTGTCTGTATAACCACCATTCTTACTAAATATAATTTTATCACATGTTTCAGCATTCCAAGTATTAATATTGTTACCTTTTATCAAGGTTTTTAGTGTTTTCCACATCTCTTTAGGATTATTTACAGAGTGATCGAGTTTACTGTGATCGAGTTTACTGTGATCGAGTAACTTTTGTGTAACTTTGCCAATACTTATCAAATCGCAATACAATGAACATATTCGTGATCGGATAAATTGTTGTAAAAATATGACTATCTCACATTTTGTCGCCATTTTGTTTCAGACAAATATTTTTCAGTAACTATGGTGTAACTTTGTAAGTTATTGAACAATTTTGCCGCAAAACTATACAAATTCAACCCACATTAAGATTTGTGGATGGTTTCGTTCAACCGCTATCGCTAGACATATAAAAACAAAAAACAAACAGAACGAGTGCCATAAGAGTAGAATAGAGAAAGACGTGCATAATATACATCATGTTTGCATATTCTATCTGCACACAAATCTAGATCTCAACTGGAGCCATTGTAACTAGTTTGAATGAATTACAAACAATTACCCGTAATGGAAATCGAACGTGGGAGTTACTGGATTGTAAGCTATAACTAGTAACAAACTTGTTGGTTACTCGTAAATCGTAACTAATAAGTCAACACATTTCTCATAACGTGAATCTCGATTTAAACTGGTCAACTACGACTTACAAGTATATACGATAAATCGGGTAAAAAACTCGGATTGCGAGATGTGGTCATTTAAAATAAAATAATGTAATGGTAAATTCACATATAATATAACGTTTTAATGACTAAGCGCTAGTTTCAAAATGGATGGGTTCACACACTATTCTTAGGTCAAAAACGTCACGTTCAAGATACCTTGACACTAATAAGCAGTGGCGTAGCGCAGAAGTCGGGGGCCCCCCCGCGACATTGGCCATTGAACATGGTAGGATCAAGCACGGGGGGAATGGGGGGCGGAGCCCATGAAAAGCGCCGCAGGCGAAAAATTTTGAAAGCAGGTTTTTAGAGTGCATTTGGTGCGTTTTAGAAAAAAGTGGTGGGCTGAATGTAATACCGAAACAATGTAGTTTATGTGCGTCAATTTGTTTTGTCGTCATGTCGAGTTAAAATTCACAGCATACATGGCAACATATTAACGTTTGATCTTATTTTCAACCCCCCCCCCCCCCCCATATCCACCAGTTCCACGCGACGTAATAATAATGTATACATTTATCTACTAAAACCATAATAACATATTAATTATATAATCAACAACAACAACATCAATTATGATAAATTTTAAGTATTGATAAATCAAATAACTTACGTTTTGATCCTCCAACTGCAATTCTGGAACGTTTGTTATTGTATTGTAATTGTAATTTTATTTAAAATACATTTTAATTGATTTGTTGTCTTATTTGAAATTTTTCTTAAAATACGATCTATATCATCGGGGGCCCCCGCTTCGCGGGGGCCCCCCCGCCTTGCGGGGTTTGCGGGGCCTTCCGCTACGCCACTGCTAATAAGCATTTGGGAATAGATTGGTTGAAATGAAAACAAGAGACCATACAAGAATCCAAGAAAACAAAAAACGATTGCGATTGCGGTTCAATTAAAAATAAAACATAATTTTTTTTATTGATTCCTTTATCGCATTAATCTTGACAATAATCGAGACGTAAAGCAACAAGAATCGAATTACTCTAACAATAGTGAATTGAACCTGCCACTAATGAGAATGTCAGCAACAACGAAATATGAATTGCACCGATTTGTTGTACGTGTCTAGCATTCGTGATATTATAATTAAGATTTGAGAACGTGTACTATTAAGAGCGCAGGCCTACTATTCCGCTCTCGCCTGTTTGTCGCAACGAAACCCCTTGCGCAGCCAACTTGCAATGATTTAGTTAAAGCACATTTTCTTGTACTTATGTGTGATTACGTAATTAATGTTCTCTGTAAATCAAGAAGAACATGAGGCCCCATTTAACCGTCGGGAACGATATTACTGCTCGTGCAAGATTCCCGTCTAATCTGACCGTCGCTTGTTTATAAAATACCTGCCTGCATATTATGACGTTGAGAGGGGCAGACCAATAAAACATGTCGAGTAAAAAAACTACTACAAGTAGGACTCTTCTCCCTCACTCAGAAAACACTGCGGACCTTTTGTAAAAGGTTTCAGATTTTAATATTAAACAATTTAATACAATAATATACGTTAACAACTTTTTAAGATATAATGTTGTGTTGAGTATTCAATACCACCATTGAAAATTACAATATCAGTGGACGAGACAAGAGATTATGTTGCTTTTTGTACGTTAGAGTCGATAAAAAAGTGTCCCTTTTGGTGATAGCAAACCACTGTTGGTGAGCAGTTGAACCTCAACAAAACGCCATCTGAAATATTGCAACAACAACTGATCACTGGAAGTAAACAAACATGCTGTTCTAGCACCCGGTATGGTCACCATGCTCGTCAAATGAATACACCATACACGGGGACACCTCAGCAGGCTTTGTTTAATAAGATGCGTTTCTTTTGCGGGATGTGATAAGAATTTCGAAAGTATTTTTCCCCGTGTAAGATTCTAAAAGCATTCATGTGAGGCAGTTAGAACGCTCTAGGCTATTCACGTATAATGCGGCTATAAGACGGACTTGAGTCCAACCCAACGTGTATCTCAAAAAAATATTCTGAGTATATTTTGGAAGGATGTAAGGAAAAGGAGGATATTATTATTCTATTTTAAAATAGAGACATTACGAATTCAAAGGCCTATCCCACTCACTTTATGGTTATTAACATGGCCAGTAAAAGCGATGAAAATACACACTTAGCTATTTCATTGAGACAAACGCAAGGTTTTATAAATATGTTTTTGAATTAAACATAGAATAATGGAAGGTGTTTTAGCTCCCAAAGTGTGCTAAGTGATCAATGGAAAACGAAATAAGAATGCTGCCAAGTTTCGGTATGTGGGCTATAACCATGCTACTTCTTTTTTAAAACAGTCGTTAAAAACTGAAACCATCAACGCATTTTAATAATTTCAACTGATCTTCTTTTGAATTCTCCAATAATATAGATGGGCATACAAACAACGTTCATTGTTCATTTTCTACTCTCTAATTGCTCCCAATCTCTGTGTATTATGATTGAAGAATATATCTTGGGTCAATTGTACACTACTTTTTACACTACATAAAACTACTTATCTCATGGCAACCGCCAATTACAAGAATTGGATTGAGGGATCTACTTATCTACAGTATAATGGTACGTTTACAGCTACGCGTTGCGAGCGAAGCGAGGGCGCGAGCTCCAATCAGCGGCCGAGTTTCACGCAAAGAAGTTAATAGTTTCACGCAAATTCGGCCACTGATTGGAGCTCGATCGCGCCTTCGCTTCGCTCGCAACGTGTAGCGTAGCTGTAAACGTACCATAAGTTTTACCTACAACTTTACTATGAGATTGGTCAACCGCGCGTAAGAAAATTTGACGTATAATGCAAATTTGGTAAGGTACATTTGTCCTCCATATTTTCAACCAGTGTTTCATTCATGAATGACTTACCATGCTGGTAATTCAAAACCACCCCCACATAGTTTGCCTATTGTTATCAGAACGCATCAAGCAAACCTGCCATGCCACTTTAAGTATAGCTCTAAGAACGAAGCAACTTGGAATAGTAAAGTTACGCCATCAACTAGATTTGCCGAGCGCTCGAGTACAAAAATAACGAATCGGTTACACCTGCTGCAAGTTCCCCAATTTGCATCCCCCCCCCCCCTCACCAACTGCACGCCTCATCCACTCAAATCCCACCCTATTCCAGGCAGCACCCATGGGAACTTCCTAAACCATTGCCTGATTCTCCCTCTTGATTTAATAAAATGACTGGGACTGAATCAATTCAAGAACAAAGACATACGCATACATACAAAGTGAGACCTAAAAATTATTAAATGTGTTGGTGAAAATAAATATTTGGCTTTCGTTTCGCTTTTGCAAATTATACTTATGTAATTCAGTCTAATGGTTATCAAACCTGTATCCGAAATATTTGTTTGACCAGTTTACATCTTGCATAAAAATAAGATAAATTAAATTAAGTAATTATTAGTAATAAGGGTTTAATTGAAAACAACCGCATAATTATCAAGGGGATATTTCTGTACAATATTAAAAATATGTAAATTAGCAAAAATAACTTTCAGTTCTCATTGTGAAATCAAAGAATTTGGCTTGATTTAATTAAAGTCTGATGAAAGGTTCATCACGTTAATAAGTCGACAATAATACTCCCCCGAAATAATGCAGAAGATGATTGTGGCTGGCATTTCATTGTACAGATATTAACCTACTTAAACATTCATAGAGTAACTTTGCCAGTAATTGCTCCGCCAACTTGTCTAAGAGAATTCAATTTCCAAATGAGAACTCGTGTCGGAGCGCATCTTAAAAACGTGTCGACTCATTTTCGATTCATTAGATAAATTTGTGCAATTTGTGTTAGAAGTCGAGGTCGGGTATGGAATGTTAATGCACTTTACCCCACCAGGAAATCAAAATCTAAACTGGGGGCAACAATTAACAAAGCACGTGCTTTAAACGTTTTACAAGTCGATGCCGCCAATCTGTTGCTATTTATTTGATTGTGGGGTAACATTTTGTCTGTAATAATCACGGTAACATAGTAAAATATACTGCTTTCTACTACTGCTACTATAATTATGCAACAATAAGTTGAGTTCTGTGTTCTTGTACTGTAATATGTATACTGTATGTTATCACTTGCATTGTATTATTGTATTCTAGAAGTTATGAACAAACAAAACGCTAGAAATGTGAATATATTATATATATATATTATTAAACACGTTCGCCATGGCCATACTGCTTTTTAGAATAAACTGTTGGTGCATACATCGGCCTAGTTCATAGTGTTAACGTGTATTCATATTAATTATTACTATCGTAATCGATCTATATGAAAATATGTTTACATGATATAAGTGCGGATCATTATGGGAGTATGTTGATTGTTGTTATTACTATTACTATTACAGTACTATTACTACAAATATTTATGTTGTATTTATCATGTCTTGCCAGTTAGATACATGAGTAGGCCTATATACAAACTAATATTATAACACTTTTTCGATCTACAACACGAAATTTCTATTGTTCATGGAGCTATTCAACTCTGGCCAAAAGTGCAGAAATGCATACATTACCACTAATTACTTATGATACTAGATTATTAAGTTAATTTGTACTTTTTATTTCAATAAAATAAAAATGTTTTTATTATATTGTCGATAATTTTAGTGTATTCTTAAAATTATTCAAAAGTCATAATATATTATATAATCATGTGATGTTTCATGTAGACATATTTAATGCATTTTCATTATTATTTTATTTCTTTTCGTTTAAGTGGAACAATTCATGGTTTGGTTGTAAACACAGTGAAAGATTAACAGACTTGGCTTCCGGCTGTAGCCGCGTCGATCGTTGTACGTTGCCGAGTTCATTAATTGATACGGGCTGCTAAAGCCTACGTGTTCGAGAAAGATTACTTGATTAGTTCGGAAGTATTATACTTAGTATTCCTTAAGTTAACGTAGATTCTCAGATAAGTCGCGTCTGCAACATGTGGATGCTAGAATAGACACAATTCAATAATGTAATAGTGCAAATGTATATTATAAATAAACAAAAATAAACATAATAAGAATAAGAATACGTTAATAATAATTATTATTATTAATATAACTACGATAAGACTATCATGTAATTAATTAACACTTATTCCGTCAAACCACTTGTGTGGCTTATCTATGTACAACGGATTTGTTTCGTTTTTTAAATGGGGATTATCTTGTATTTATCAAATACAAATAATTTCCATTAGATGTGTATTTTAATCATTAATATAAAGATTAATATAAAGACAGTAGAATTGTGTACGCGTGCGCATGCGCAAGAAAACGCTTAGAGCGTCAAAACATGCCACTAGTTTCAAATACTCTTAATCCAACACCGATATTGTAACTGAGTTCATTAGTACAATGGCAATAACGAGAAGGAAGAGAGGCGTATTACACAAGAAGAGTTAACGCGGCACAGTTGCTAATTTCAATGGAGATTTTAATTAGTGTCTGAATAGGAGACAGTTTGTCACTGACAGCAAAACAAACCCGTCGCTTTACGCGCGCGCCTTCCTCTTGAAAAATAATAGCTAAGAAACAACTTATAAACAAGCGATTATTTCCATTTCCCTTATTTACATCCCAGCACAATCAGCCCCTAATGAGACAGCCTCTGTTCTTCGCTCCGTTTACACTCACATAAAGTCGGCGCAGATGAAAACGTAGATTTTAACACAACGAATTATGGAATTAATAGAGTGGAAATGCACGTGACACGGCTATTTAATGCTAATGGCAGTTTAATTCGTGCTGTATCCAAACCCGCGGCTATGTTTTATTAGTCAGTTGCAACGACATTGCCATGTTTCCTGCAACCCTGGTATTCGGCGTGGATATGACATACACTGTTGTTGCAATTATAAAATGTATCAGTTGCAGACTAACTTTAAATCCCTTGCATGTTCATGTATCGGGTTATTATATGCTGTGCTGTGCGTGGGTCATTCTTCATTCAATGTATGGAATCAGTGGAGTTACATAACACAGAAAAGCATTAACCTTACCCTCGCAAGTGCACGAGAGTTCCTGTATGTCTCTGGAGTGAATTCGTACACAATACGGTATAAGTAAATCAAGAGTAGGATAGAATATCACTTGACTCGAACTCTCTTCCACTCAACCTATTATTTGTAGACTGAATATAATTCGCAAATCAATGGTCAATATACGTTGTTGAGAAATAACTATTATCTATATCGAGTATCATAGTTAAATTTCTGTAAAGCAACAAAGTTAGTAGAATTCTTCACAAAACAATGGTTGTGATGGTAGCGTATGAAGAATTTTTCGGTCAAAACGTGTGCAATTTCTTAAATCCCACTAAAATGTTGTGAATTTTAAAGCCTTTTGCATGTATTAATGTTAAAAGTAATTCTTCAATATTTTGCTAATAATATTGCTCGCTAATTCACTGCAAGCGCAGATTAGAACACAGCTTAATCATTGTTTTAGGCAGATCACACGGTGAACAGATAACAATTTAAATAAATTGATCCGACTGGGAGTCAATACGAGAATAATAACCAGGTGTAAAAATCACTACTCATGCTTACATTGATAATATTAATAAAATATCCAGGTGTATAAACCACTACTCCTGCTTACATTGATAATATTATTAAATTGTGCCCCTGGTGAATGCTAACTTATATTACGTGTTTTATAGCTGAAAAAAATCGAAGTGAAAACGAACTGACACTAGTAATGAATGTGTTTCAACTAATCAAATTCTTGTACAAATTACTTGAATACGTCATTACTACTATTGGTATGATATGATTAAATTAGCATCGAATAACATTTAAGCTATGGTATTTGTTGTTATCAAAATAATAAAAGAAACTATCTACTAATATGCAATAACGGTTAATTAATTACAAACGACTGGCTTGATTATCAATGCTATACAAAAAGCAGACAAAGATGACATAAAATATTTTCATTATCAACTGGAAAGCTCGCGCAACTTCCCTTATGACGTGTTATACGCTGATTATGTCACTTTTATCATAAAATTTATACTGGAGGGAACCTGACAAGTTTATTATGATGGCACGTTTCTGTTAGCCGTGAATTGCGGGGTATTAAAACGTACATCTAAATGACACGTAAAAATTTCGTTTATGTCCTAAAATTCGTTCACGCTCGATCTATATAATGCACGCGTTCTATCGGCAGCCGCTCGTGACGTCACTGTCTCTGTCTGATGTCGAATCGCCGTGAGAAATGACAGGTGAATCCACGCGCGCTGGAGAAGCGAGGAAAGAATATACACCTTCTTGTTGGGCTACGCAGGCAGCGTGATGGGGGGGGGGGGGGGGGGGGCTACAGCGTATTGCACTACCACTCGAGCAAGCTAACGCGTATCCATTAGATAAAGAACAACGCCGACGTTGAATTTAAAGCACTGGTTTAGAAGAAAGTGTGTATAATTGAATTGCACATAATGAGCCATTACGCGTTGAGCTATTCTGTAATATGGAGATTTGAGACTGATGGTTTATGTTCAGTATTTGATAGAAAAAGCGAATATCTTAGGTGCATGCAACTATTAGTACAAAAAAGAATTTTAGTCGGAGGTAAACGATTTTTTTAAATTCTTTAAATTCTTTTTTTTTCTGGTGTTAATACAATTTAAAACACTGGCGGTGTCAAATTCTAATTTATTGTTTTGGATGTGCTGTACTTCGATATATTATTACGTGTTTTCTCACTTTTCGCTTATGCGTGAATGTTTTAAAGCACTATGCTTAGATTGATAATTTTTTAATGATTTTTTAAATATATTAAGATGAACAAATTGGTTTTCTCTACAAGTATTCAAGCTCAAATAGCAGATAGAAACATTAATCAAGCTTGTTGAAAACACCGTTTTCATAAACAACTTCTAGAACGTGATTCACTAACAAAAATAAGTTAGAAGTTTAGCCGGTATTTTAATCGATAAATGGTTAGCGTTACATTATTCAAATATAAAATGCCAAGGTTCTTGAATAAAGTAAATATATTATATGTTATATTATATTATATAGTAAATAAGACAGAAGGTTTAAAACACTAACCAGCTGGGAATCGAACTCAGGTCTCCCACTTGCCGGGCGACTGATCACTAAGCTAGAGACCTTGATTTAAAATTTGTATTATTTTTTTGTAGTGCATTGCTTATAATATGTAAGCTTGACTGACATAAAAATCATTATTTTAATTATATTAGTGATTTCAAACGAAAACCGTTTCAAAGTGACAGACAATAATAATTAACGAATTTTGAACAGAAACACACGATTTGAACGTAGAAGAAGCTAAATTATGATGGCGAAGATTATTACAGAAACAATAAAGTTTCACGAAGTTCATGAAGTGTTTGAAGAACAATGAAGAACAAATGAAGTTTTGAAACCCAATCAAATGCATCCTCTACCCCTAGAACCGGATTGGGATAGAATTATTCCAAATAGCTGTGCCTGTCGTACGACGCGACCTGATAAAACCTCGTTGTTGAGTCGATTTTTCAAAGCTTTGACCGTTCCTAGAACGAATTACAAAAAGCTCAGTAACGTGTGTTCCACAATAACTCTGCCACCGTTTTCTCCGGCCCCGGTGATGTAGGATTTTGCTGACCGTGCTGACTTAATGGACTCCACCATAACACTTCCCCGTGCAATAAAACTAATGAATGAGTTAGTGGTAAGAAACTCACATAATCATCTGAACAATAGACGCTTTGGCACGATCGCTTTTATTACAAGAACGTTCAATCATATCATATTGTCTTAAAATATATTATAACTTGAAATTTATGTGTGCAATTTCATTTACGTATTTTATTTCAAAATGTTTTAGTACGTTTAAAATAATAAATGCTGGCTGGCTATCACCGGTGCTTTACTGCAAAATAGGCGTCGCTTCTATGAGCTGTGGATTGTTGGAATTTCGCTTTATTGATTTAAAAACGCAATAAGGCAACTTTATGGACTCATTACACGCAGATAATACCTCGAGCCTGGCTTAATTAATTAAAGTTCACATGCGTCAGCCCTTATCTATATACATTTCCATATATATTTATTCTGTGGGAAGGGATATTCTAAAAGATATTAAATTATGTGAATAGCTAATTCATTTGGTTAAAAGCACTGCCATGTTATTAGCGCATAAACTCTCTTTACAGATATGGAAGTTGGAGTCGTACGTTGACGGTGTGGAGAGTGGAGACGATATTGATATTTAAATAGAGCAGACTCAAGTACAGTATGGTACCATTTTGTAAAGATGAAATTTAATTTATATTAATATATAGATATCTTGCATATACTGGAAGACCTTTTAAAAATATACATATGCATTGTGAATTTATTTCATACAAAGAAGTTTTACGAAATTAAAATAAGATAGAAAGGGAAAACTATTTGAACTATACTTATTTGATTGTAACGATTTATTTAGCCAGGGAATGGCCGAAAACACGGTTAATGTCTACCAGCGGTGAGAAGAATTTGATAACAATGTGTTATGAACCAGACACACAATTTGAAGAAATTATAATGTGTCTTAGTTTATAGTTTCAATTTGAGGCTAACAAACGTATTGTTTTATCCGTTAGCAATATAATTTAAATACCGATAATGGATTTTCACTTTCAGAATCGTCCGTATTTCATTGTTGGTTAAGAGTAGTTGAAATGAAAGATGGTCACCTTTTAATATTCAACTGTTGTAAAACCTTATATAAGAATTGTGTTATGTTTTCATTAGAATTGTTGTCTTAAATAATAAATCGTGTATGATATATATTAAAATGTTTTAAGGTGAGCAGCTATATAGCGACAGTCAATATAATTCATGTTATTTAACAATAAATACAATAAACTTAATAATTAAAAGTGGCTTATTTGTTGGCTACGCCTACATTTTTAAAGCAATGCTATCAAGGGGTTAAACCAAAAATTAGGAAAAGTCTGAAAACAATGCTTTATACATAACCACTGTGCGAAACGACCTATTTCCTATGGCCAAAGGCATGAGCTGCATTATGAACATTAATTAAATATTTAAAAATGAAAGGTAAGTAAAAATAGAACAAATGAGCCTTTGTTTGAGAAAATCCAGTAACAGCTGTCATTGTTTAGTGCTAATTCCTTTGCAGCCTTTTCGAGCATTAAATTAAAAACATTTTCGGGAAGCGAATGCGAAGTGCAAACTTGCGTGCATAATTAGCTGAAATACGAAGTTTTTTTATGGAACCGAGCGGACTTGCATTATAAGATTATCTTCACACACAAAAAGAACGGAAGTACTTGCATGGTTTATCATTGTCTGAATATTTAGAGTTATTATGACAGCTTCGTTTTCAGTATCACGTTACAAACCTAATTACGTTTCCTTCAGTTACATTCATACACATATTTCGTGTATCTTTATACCCTTACCTTCACTTTCCGCAACAACCTCTGTGTAAATAAAGCCGCCTGGTCTCTTAGGGGCTAATACCAAATAATGTTATCTATTTACTTGTATTCTGAAAAAATTGACTACTACTTGTAAAATTCCATTCAAAGTTGTAGTTTTCTTAGGTAATAAGTAATTTACTCTAGAATAGCACACTGATTATTACATATGTTTATAGTTTTGTCCTCACTACGTACTTACGTGGGTAGTAGTAAACACACTCACACATAGTGATATATTAGATCGAATGGAATAACAAGTTGTTTATACTCACAGTCCAGTTAAAGGTTTGTATTTCTTTAGATTTCGCACAACTGCAATTATGTTCAACTAAAATTTATTTATGTATTACAAATTTACAATAATAACATATACAAATATGTACATTAAGTAAATCCATCTAAAAAGCTCTTGAAAACAATAATTCTTCCAAATAATATACGTAATTATTAGTATTTACTTTGATGTATCTACGGACGTTTGACGGGCGAAATAAGGGAAACCTGAAAATTGCACTAAATAGCTGTCCAAGATACGTCTAAATTTAAAACATTAGAGAGGTATCCATATGAAAGTTAATTTAAAGGATAATTATGATATACCGACAATGAGAAACGATTACTATATATTTGATTAAGTATAAAATACAGTGGGTGCGTATTAGATAGAAAATTTTATTGTATTATAATATATAAGTGATAATTCATCGAACAACAATATAGATGTACTTCTAAATTATAATTTATACAAGCCCTACTCATTATATCTAGAGGTTGATGTATTGATTTTTGTTACACGCAGAATTGTACTTCAAATTTAAAAACATACTCTTAATACATTCCATTTATACAAATTTGAAAGTACCGTCACAAAACAGAGGAGACGGAGTCGAGGCAATACAAGGGGAGGCCTTTCATTTCATTTCATTTCATTTCATTTCATTTCATTTCATTTCATTTCATTTCATTTCATTTCATTTCATTTCATTTCATTTCATTTCATTTCATTTCATTTCATTTCATTTCATTTCATTTCATTTCATTTCATTTCATTTCATTTCATTTCATTTCATTTCATTTCATTTCAATTCATTTCATTTCATTTCATTTCATTTCATACATTGTGTACAATCATACAACAGATTGTATGATGACTTGTACGATGTACGATGATATACATTGTACGATTACTTTACAGTATTTGCGGTTACATCTCATATTTTACAAAGATGCTAATCGAGACGATGAGTAGATGAAAATTAAATACGCCACATGGCAGATGCACAAGTCAGCAGTCGAACTTGCAACTCAGAGACGCACTTCACTAGAACAACGCCTGATCGACCGCGTCCAACTACGCAGCCGAGGGGATTATACGAATAACATTGTAATGATTATGAGAGGGGGCGCGTTAGACGTTTGAATTCAGAGGTGTATAACTAACATATGCATAAGATTCAAGGAAGCAACAGAAACGTTGTTCAGGCGTCTCATAGTTCGCAAATACTGTGTCACACAATGTGTATACATTTTCTTTTGTGTTTTATCTGACGTTTGGAAAGATAACTCGCATTGCAGTTTATTTATTTCAGTTATAAACTTGATTTACTAAGGAGGACAATAAATACAACAACTATCCAATTAGCAAGGACATTAATAAGTATGCTGAACAAATATAATAAAACAATATAATACAATACAATATAATAAATACAAAAACAAATACAATAAACTCAAACTAGCTTCATCTAAGTATTACACAAATCAAAACCCAGGCTGTTGTTCGATAAATGAAAAGGCGTCCCTTGTATATTTTCAGTCACCCACAATGGTATAGGGTACCGGTATTGCTCGCCCAACTCTTTGTCTAATCCACCGGGTATCAAATCTATGGCGTAAGGTGTTTTACTACGGCTCGGTATCATAAAACCCATATTTCGTCTCACAATCCACAGGAAATATTCAAGATTACGACGTAGAAGAGCGATAAAACTCTATGATGCGCGTTATTTATTACGAGGCATCTTGTGTCGCGATGACTCGTTTGCCCATGTTCACTGAACCCCTCTGGCCTTGGACAGAAGGGTTGGGGCGCACTACACGTTTACAACTACATTCTACTGAGTTGAAGACTTCGTTCTGAATTCAAAATATTTAATTTTTTAATTTTTGAAGAAATATTAATTTTCAAAAGTTGTGTAGAAATTGCACATATCATTATGGCAAGCCGTCATATAGCGAGGTGCTTAAAAAGTAAAAACGTTCAAAGTAACCAATTTTAAAATATTTTAAAATGCTCTCTTGAGATGATATTGAAAAAAGTTCAATTCCAAATATGAAAAAGCTTTATATACACATCCACTATTATCACAATACAAACAATGTACTGAATTTTTAATACAACTACAGGAAATATGATTTTAAAGTGGATACAAAAATATACAATAATCAATAGCATTTGTTACTATTGAGAGGGATATGACAAAACAATCGTTTGTTAGTCAACTCTGTTGTTATATCTGTCTTTTGTCTGAACTAAAACACGGCAACGTTGTTTTTCAAACAGATGCGTAGTAAATGCATTTATAAACAGCATTCCGTACCTCATAATGACGTCACGTATTATTTCATTTCATGACAGCGGAAAAGAAAAAATGTGGAACTTTACAACTAAATATAAATTAAATAATTGACTTTAGAAAATGATTTTGATCTTGGCATTGTTAGATGATGATCTTTCTTTTTTTGAACACATCAATAATATTGAAAACGAAGGACAACAATTGTAACACAATAACTGAGAAATAAAAGTTCAATAATTGTATTGTAATGGGTGTTGTGGTTTGAAAACTGCGCTGGCCAGTAGAATTAATGAATTTCAGTCACCGACTCCTACCTTTAACTTATATGGTTGGATGGATCAATATGAAAACTTTCTGTTTTACTGACAACTATTTTCCATTATTTTTAAAGAGAATTTCTATAACTGTGATTCATTATCGAGTGTATTTAATATACACATTATATTTCAATGGTGAGAGAATGTTTAAATTAATTTGTATAGTACAAATACAAGACAATACTTGCACATTTATCTTTCCAGAAATTGTATCCTTCTGTGCGTTGTGTTTCAACCAAACGAATTGTTTTCATGCATACTCTTCACATCTGACCGACTTTTGAGTTATTGTTTACGATCTATTGTAACAACTTGTTTGAGGAAAATAACTTTTAGGGTTCAATTTTTATTCTTTATGTATTATAAAAACATTGCTAAACTTAATTGTAAAACTTACTGCTTCTGTTCCCTGTTATGGGAGTCTTAGCATTAGCGACTGGAACGCCCGTCGTTGAATGGGGTGATAAGAAACTCTCCACGTTGCTACTTTTAGATGGGATTAGGGTTAAGTGCGAATGAAAATCTTTCCACCACCCTTTGATCAACATTGTGTTTCCTTACGATACTCCCTTCCCTCCCGTGTGTCTCTGTAATGTTTGTGTGACTTTATACTATTCTTGTGGTGATTGCTAATTCTCGAGGCTTTTATTAAAAAGGTTTTGGTTTTAATGATTGTTAGTGTTTAAAAGGTGAAGGAAGGCAAACGATCCACCGGAATAAGTAACCTGGATTAATAAGTCAGTATCTATTATGTGTGTGATAACATAACACTGAACATGTATGAATAAACTAACACTAATCGGGTAGAATACGGCTTATTCCGTCTTGTTTGCATTGCAACCCAACTCGACAATATCCATCCTGGGTATTATTCCCACTTTATTTAGTTGTCATAGATTCCAAACCAATATAAAATTACTCTTAGGGGGTATCTGAAATCTCTGTTTTGGCCTGCTTCGCCTACATTGCAGACAACAATTTAATAATTAATTAAAACAATTAGTAATTGTTGTGATAGCTGGCGACGCAGGCCAAGTTGCCCAAAAAGTCGATTGACGCACCCTTACAATGTGAGTTAATTATTTCAGTAATATTATGCCGTATGACAATGGGTGTCGCTCGCTAGGTTATAACGTAACTCCTATTTCTACTACGGTAGATTATGTCAACTACCACTAAGCAGTTTCCTGTAAACTGTGTTTTAAACTTTGTATCTGTCAAAGCTGAAAATTATATGTAGATATTTGCTATTACCAGTAACTCATAAAGCAGTGACAAAATGTGTAAGGAAGTTTTATTTGCGTTCACCGTCCATTACTTTCCGAATACTAGAGACAAGTTTGATTCCGACCACCGCCAGTCCTGACTGGACGTTACCTCCAAGGTTTTAGTCTGCAGGGTTGGACAAATTCAGGAGCCACTTTAAACTTTTTGCTTTAGGCACTGGCTTTATAAGCCAGCTGAAATGTCCAGGAGCCAGCCGCCTATTAATACTTAAAGAAAGAAACTCGGTGCAATAAATTATAACTTATTTCTCTCTGCATTGTCAAGAACAAATTGTAATAGTAGATGTATTTGTCACTGTAATTATCTTGCCTGTGTCTAATACTATGCCTATCAAAAATGTTCTCCAAGGAAGTTTATTAATATTATGTTAGTAATACTTGAAACACGTTACAGTTACACAATATTTTGACATCGGTTTCTATTTTTGTTTTGTTAATAACATTTTGGAAAAAGTTTAACAAACAATATTTCTGTTTTCATGATTAAAAATTGTACTCGTCCAGGCGAGCAGGCGATATAAAATTTTCCAACCCTTCAAGAAATGTTAACTTTGGACAGCCTTTTGGCATTCCTTTCCAAATGTACAAATAACGTGATATCTTCTTCTTTCTTTCTTTCAACCTGCAAAGGCCGCAACACAAAGAGAGATGGTTACCCGCGTACTGCCTCGCTGCTACCTACGTCCTGCTGCTACTACCTGGTTCTACTTGCATGGCTGCACTTGAAAGCATTGTGACATTCATGATGTAATCAGCGCTGATGGCGGAGGTAACAGGGTAGCAGGTTAACAGCTTTCTTTGTGTTTTTACGCTTACGTTAGATAAGTATGCTTGCCATCACTAGATAAGTGGACAAATTACAATTTGATATGTCGAAAATGCAATCACGATTTCGAATCGTTTCTTTGTCGATGTAGGTATTTCCATTCATATGTACAATCGTGAACAGTAGGACGCGACGCCCTCACTTTTTAGAAGAATATGTGTCCGATTTTGGTCCCCAGAAATCCTAACTATAGGGGTTTCTGAGTCATAAGACGAATATTGGAACTGAGTTTTATAAATACCCATGTGTTGTGATATAGATGTTCTGCTCTCCCAATACCACACTAATAATAGTAAACAATTTAAGTCTTAATGTGTGCATCATCTCAAATCTATAAATAAATAACTGTCATGGTACAGTTAAGAGGTAAGCTGTTTCGTTTCGAGTTGGAAAATAAATGTTTAATGTAGGTTTTCGCGTCATGGTAATGAAATGGTTTTTGTATTTAACATGTGCTTGTATATACCAAAGCGCTGAAGAAATAATTGTATGGCACAATAAATCATGTTATTTAACTTCTGGCTCAGTGCAACATGGTATATTTCAACTAACAAAATAATTATTCAAGATAAATTGCATGCAAAAACGTTTTATAACAAGCACGCGAAACATCCTATTCATTCAATTTCCGATATTTCACAAGGAATGCAATTAGATATTGCATTCTTCTTAGATTTTTATCTATATCCCTTCGTTGTGCATTTTTGTAGCGAATACTCCTGTAAATGTAAAAGATTAATGTTTTTACTGAATACGTGTCGGTGGTAATTACGAAACATACGTACAATCATTTTTGTCTCGTTATTCATTCACTTGGGTTAATTTATTTATGCTATGACATTAATGTTTGCAATTTATCAAATAACATTTTACAAAACTTAATTATTGCTTTAACATATAATAACCAATATATTGCAATGTTGAGGAGTTTTAGATATGTCAAATTTTTCAAACAATGCTTTTTCGATTTATTGATATCGTGGGCATCCGTTTCCTTCAGTAGGTTGTATACTTGTCAATAAAAGCAGGCCGAGGCTCACAGTTCTGATTCTATGAATTGTACAATGCACAGTATTAGTTTTAGAAGTCATTCACAATAATATAATTACACTAGTTTATATAATTTTGTGAGTTTTGAAGCTTAATCTGAAGAAAATCTGAATGCGTGAGAACTGCAAATACTGGTGTGTAGAAAACATAGATAACGTCATAGACAGGATTTGCAATTCTAAAGACGTAATATTAAATTTTAACTCACAATATACTCGACATTAAAAGAAATCTGGTAAAATATCAGCGGATGAATGAAATTTGAATATTGAATTGAGTAAATTCTAATAGAAGTATAGCAGATATGCAATATACATTTATCCGTATGAATAAGTACCGTACAAATACAGGTAAACTGTGGTCAGCAGATAAATGATATGCTTTATAGCAATTAAAATTGACCAATTTTAACTGAGTTCCATGAAAAGCAGCTACATCTGTTATTGAAGATCGAAAACCAAATAATAAAATACAAAGTCTCGAAAACAAAATGTTCCCGATAATAACACAAATATATTAATATTGCAAAACAAGTCGCGTCAAAAAGAAGAGGGTCAACATTCCTCAGCTTGTTCTTCACAAACTCAGATTCTTCAATAAGTTTTTATGAAACAATATCATCGTTTCACGACTTTTTCACATTCTTCTTCTCCCTTGTTCATTGTTGATGTATGAGGGTCATCACTGGTCTAGTTGATGATATGTTTCATCCCCTTCCACTTGCGCCAAGATCCATCATCGCTGCCCTTAAGATGCTATCAGCCATCCTATATCAATCACGGGTATCAGTTACATTACATGTGTGCTTGACCAGAACCAGGATACGCAGATAAAGACACTGATATGGAGATAGTGAAAGACTGGATACAACACTAAACTTAATGACCGGATTCCGGGTGGTATAACTGAGTGCAATCCGACATTTTGTCCAATTACACTGAAAAGATGATGGTCGATGAAGCAGACAATGCGACATTGTTCCGGATCATGAAGGGTATCCGAACACTTACAACAAAAGTCAAACTTTCATCTTCAATTTGTTTCCATGCTATTATTCGTCTAAATAAAACAATGTTGCACTATTTGGATCTCACAGGACATTTACAAATTTGACACTGAACTTACGTTTGAACCAAAAACTGATCCATTCTTTAGTTGATAAGGAGTTTATAAGGCGATTTTAGTAACAAATAGGTCAGAGCTGGATCGTATGAGACAAACGACAACTGAGAGGAAGCCTAGAAACAATATAAATGAACTAAATTCTAGTTTTTTGGTTGTAACTCTTTGTAACAAAGACTGATACTGACTAAGGAACACCATAATCTGTATTATGAGTCACGCTATGATGGAAGCCATTGTTACAATATTGAAGTAAATATCATTCAATAAAACACTAATTTGAACTGGAATTTGAATTTTGAATGTTCTTTATTGAAAGCATAATTAACCATAGACTCACCACCCAACGATCAACACAATTTACGCACATCAATTACATACTTGACTTCATTAATATGTGTGTCACAGCCAATTTTACCTTATTATGCCTGGTATTAAACGGACGAATCTTGACATTTGCGAACAGTCAACTAAACTTAAAAATGGGTCTTTTAGTTCAGATTTATTATCAAAACTTTCAAAATGGTTTATTGTTAAAATGATCTACATGCACTATTGTAATGAATTTTGATGATTAATTTTGGGGTTGTTGTGGGTATGCTCCATTTGTGCTGAAAATTATCTAAATCCCAACTGAACTAAAACTTATCCAAGTCTATGAAGTAGTGATATTCGAAGAATTCTTTATCTTCCAGTCAATAGTATGGGCTGTAATCTGGGCTTACGCAACTAGTCTTAGGAGGGGAGACAGTTGCGCTTGCTGGGGTGGACTTAGAAACAAGCCACTTATCGGCCCTTATTGATTTATCCCGTGTGTGACAAACTGCATGTAGTTAGATTGTGAGTGAATGGATGAGATTAAGTAAGAGGTTCTACTACCGAGTATAAGAAGTTGGGAGAAACTCTCCTTTGTTGATTTCAGATCCAACTGTTAGAAGTTCGGTTATCGAAACGCCGGTATCACGTCTCAATAATTTAGTCTAGTTAATACAATTGTACTATAAATAAATTGTACAAAGACAAATATGCCAATATTTTGTTATCTAAGCAGAATGTACACGAACCTAGTCTGAAACCTATTAATATCCAATTAACGTACTTACATTTGCAATTAATTCCACGTGAAATTCTCAATGAAAATTCTCTCCTTGAACCTGTAGTGCTTAAAAATGTTAATGTTTTAATTCGAACGTATGATCTATGCATTATTTTTTCTATTATTATACACTATTAACTTTTATAATAATATAATGCCATGTTAACGATGTATTATTATTTATATTATTGTACAATATTACAGGTATAATAATATAATAATGTCGTGTTAACCGTATATTATTATTTTTATTGTAGTACACAATTAAATTGATAAAAATATAATAATGCCGTGTTAACAACATATTATTTTTAATATCGTACACTATTCAACTTATTATTATAACATTATAATTATGGACAAAATGTTTACATTGAGGTCTGATGAAAAACATGACCTAGCAGACCTTAATACCGCTTCAGTAGACATTAATTTTCTCTATCCAGCTAGCTTTAAAAAACACACATTTTAGAAAGGACTCGGTTAACCCGGCACCTCCACCATATCTCCACCAAGATGTGATATTTTCATGTTGTAATTACTACAAATTGATGCCGATTCGATTCGCTTTAAGAAGGAACTTAGCGGCATTTCAGCGACCTGGCTGGATAGTGTGACAGACTTGTCAGGGCGGCTCTGTGATGCGTGTGCAGCCAGGCGAATAGGAGCTGCAGATACAGATACTACAGATCTGCAGATTATAAAAATTATTGAAGAAAGCGCAACAGAATTTTCATGATACATTGAACGAATCCCAAATCGATTTAGTTGAAAGCGGCTGCACGAATCCGCTTTTGACGTGCGTCATAAAAAATTTAGAAAGTGAATTGTAAGGAGATAACTGACTTAAGCATTCTTGGTTAGCACAGTTACGTGCAACAACAACAACAACAACAACAACAACAACAACAACAACAACAACAACAACAACAACAACAACAACAACAACAACAATAATTTAAATTTCTAATTAAATTTCTTTATTAATTTCATATGGCCACCCTTGATGCTTTTTCCTCTTCTAACTTTTACATTCTTCTTTTACACATACTTGCCGACTCGCTTTGCGATCCAAACGCCGACCAACCGTTTACGCCCCATAAAACCTCAAAAACATTCAAATCCTCTCCCTCGTTAATCTGGTTTCCCTTATGACGACTCCAGCAATGTACAATGTATGTGATTCTGCCGACGTCCTGTGACCTAGCTGGTGAGTTCGTCGTATAACACCAAATACTAACTATTTGGATAGTTTGAAAATAATGCCCGAGGAATTGAAGTAGGACACAGTCCACGTAGTTCTCGCTTTATGACTGAGGCTTGGCCAAGACATTTAGGTAGGACTGTAGATGTGTGGAATCGAACCGGCGCCCACCAGAATATTTCGAGTCTCGCCTGTTTTCGCATGAGCTACCTCTATCGGAACGAGATTCTCGTGAATTACTGGTATACCGTACTAATCTGATGAATATATTTACTCTTTCTTGTCGCGTATACTTGTATGCAGTTTATAAAAACCATTTTTCTCTCTTAGTTGGCCACAGCATACAAAGATGTATTAATAATTAAAGGAATTTTTCATATTACCTATAAGTTAGTCTGCATAGTTGTTTTCATGCCCATGTATGTGTAGTATACCTGATTAACTTTATAAAAGCCATTTTCCTCTACCAGTTGTCCACAGGACCCTTATTCCGTAATTATCCCGCTATGGAAGCGGGCCGCTTTGGGTCGAAAGCGGGCGATATGGAAACAATTGCGGTTCCACAACAATATAACTGCCTCAATAAGTTTCAATACTAGTGTTATTATTTCTCAATTGTTTCCATATCGGCCCGCATCCAAAGCGGGATAGTTACAAAATAAGGGCCCAGCATACACAAATCTCTTAATAATTAAATACACTTTTATATTGTCAACAGTTATACCGCATCGTTTTTGTTATGGCCATAGTACATTTAACACTTCGCTCTAAGCGTAAGAAAAAAAGCGTTATACTTGTAATTTAAAACTTCGTTTTAGTAAGTTTTCATTTTGATTATGGTTTTATGTACCGGTTAGGGTGAGTCGTGATTAAGTTCACACCCGTTGTGCTGTATTTGTATGTAGACAATAAAACATTCACATATAAGTCATGTTGACAATGTTTGCGTTATTCTAACAAATGAAACAAGTAAAGAACAATACACGTTTTATAGTAACGCGGTTGGTTATCCATGTCAATAATTCTAGTTGTAATTTTTCATCGTGTGTTGTTCCAGAAGTTATGTTGGAAACAAATAATTATAATCTACGTATTAGAATGGTGTGATTGTTTATCCTCTACACAAAAACAGAGTCCATATTTTGTTCATGCTAAAGCAAGATATGAATACCGTTTTAGTTGTGGTATGACGTAGCATGTCGGTGACTGTCTTGGAGAAAAGCTGGAGAGCAGAATATTGATTCTGATTCTCAAGTTTCAGGGGAGACATGTTGCTCCAAAGCAATGTCGTCCGTTCACTTTATAGTGACAAGATAAGAATGTTAATCAAAGAAGATGTTCTACATTTCTTCAACACGTAATCAACAAAAGCAATAATACTAGGACTCATATCTATAAAAATTGATCCAAGGAGATGAGGTTTTACGTCGAAAGAAGCAAATATATTTTTGGTAAGTTGCTTAGGGGGAGAAAGGCACTTAAGGAGATGATTACAGTGAGGGGAACCGCGCTCATCAAACTCGGGACTCCCTCTTCATTATCTTGTTCCATTTCCTGGTACTTCATCGTTCCAACCCCTTCTAGCGTCACTGGATTTAATCAGCCAGAATAAACATCACAACAATATTCGATAAAACAAAAAAGTATATCGACTTTCATTAAAACCCAGCGTATACTTCAAATAGGTTGAGTCCGACTCATTACCATCGTTGGTTTTACTAGCGTTTTTTTTGCAGTAAAGCACGTGCATGGATATTGGAATTTAGAATCTATAGGCTACGTCAATAGAAGGTATGATTTCCCATCAGTATTTTGCAATGTGTGATATTGACAAAGCTCTGAACTAATTTAAAAAATCCAATTACGAAAAACTCGAATTAAAAGTATAATGTTGATCAGGTTGCGTCCTTCTAGATTGCATTGACAAAGTAACGTGTCATTTAATCTGGCGACCACCATCGAGGACATAAATAATGATCCCCCGTCCATTGCGCGTCTTCACTATCAATCACTTGACGTCATAATCCGGCCCTCCAACCCTTATCCATCATTGTTAGCGAGTCCCTCACGTAAAGCCGGCTCAAAGAGTCCACGGTCAGAAATGTTGTGAAACCAATTGATCCGCTCTTTCACCCCAGGATCCTTGAACGTATTTTAAGTACTACATTTAGATGCAAAGTCCTGGAAAAACAACGTACGCTGGAGTCGTGTTGGCAATTGGAAGTTAATTGGTGGCATTAAACGTTTGTGTTTTATAAAAGCTGTTTTCGATATTGTGAAAGACGATTAGTTTTAATGCAATAACAAGATACAAGTATTTCAGGCGCACATACACACACTTATGTGCATAATTCATGGAGACAATTATTGTGATTATTTTTCAAGAGCTGTGAACCCAATTTACATTGTCAAATTATTGTACATTGGGATTACAACAGAAAATAATTTAAAATAGGTACGTAAAATAGTTATCTAAAATACAGCCAATCAACTGCATAAAAACAACATTTGCTTTAAACAGGGACATACCCATCATTCCAACTTACTTCTCCCAATACCGCCACACATATTAGTTACAGCATCACGGCATGGACTTGAGCTTAAATGCGTGTTTAGCCACAACATTAATTTAATTCTACTGAACATTGTTTCCCATAATCTTATGTTGTCACAGGTTTTACTACGTATTTTTATTTACATATTTGAGATAACGTGTTTGTTTCCAAGTTAAATATGTATCAACCTATGAAATAAAAAAAGAGAAATTAGATATTTGAGATTAATGTAAAGCATACGTTACAATTGTAACAATACAAAATCGCAATTAGTGTACAAACGGTGTCTATATTTGTTTACATTCGCCATCTTGATCGTAAAACACCGTAATAAAAAGCTTAGATAAATCGCGTCACTTCGAACTACGATCCCAAATCAGTGTATGTTCGATTTTATCGTGTTCTATAGAGAAGAATCATAATACGTCAATTATTACTTTTAATACTTGCTAACCTTGTGCTTGTGACGTATATTTCAGAAGCCTCTGCCGATCTAAGTTAGACGTCTTCGCCATGTACCGTGAAGACGGTCCGACGAACGAGACACGTGTTCTGTGAGAAGTCACGTGGGCGAAGTCACGTGTTCTGTGAGGTCACGTGTTGCGAGATACATTCGGAGAAAACGCTCGCCTCTCGCAAACATCTTAAAGAAGCTACATCAAGACGGTATAGTGGGTGAAGTAACACAACAAATTGGTATATTGTTGTAATCATGTTAATGTTATATTAATCAGCGATTTAAAAGTCTGCGGCAGCAGAGCGTGATAATTGGGTGTATCGATATTCCAACAATATCATATTAACGCCTTTAATTCAAACTTTATGAATCTCATATATGTTTCCGTTATCAGTAGACACTGCTGATATCTGTGAGGTGTATCCTCCCACAAATTCTATTTGAAATGTTGTTTTAAAGGTATGAACAGAACACCTGAAAAGTATCACGCTCTACTGCCGCAGGCACTTAACAGTATACAATGTTACGTTGTAAGCTTATTTGGAATTCTTAATTCTTACTCTACTTATAAGCAAAATTAGTTATCAAAAATGGTAATTAATAACTCATACATTACAAATAATAAGAAGATAAATATTGATCAAATAATGAGTATGCTACATTATAGTTTATTTAAAAACAGTTAATATGAGTATTGATTGTAATAACAATCAAAATGTTTTACAATTACCTGTAAACATAATTAAAGTTTTAACACTGAAATAATATGACTACATTTTGCGGTTCCAAATTAATACGTCATCAACAAGTAGTTGGCTATTTTTCCGGGAAGAGGGAGCTTCAACGAACTTAAAGAAATCCTTTGAATCTTGCTTGATTGATGGTTGGACTAGAAGGGTAGATATATTACTAATTCGTGATGAACTCGAACTCAATAGTGTCGATATATAACCCCAATATTAAAACGACGTGAAAATAAGATTGTTAGCAATTTTGTCTTGAGAACGCTACAGAATACTCGAACAGTGATTAGTACCACGATGTGGTTTCGTAATAACTAGAAACTGGATTAAAAATGTTTCAAATATTGTTACCTTCACGGTTATTATTGAAAAAACTACTTTAGAGAATTTAATTAGTGATTAGTGATGTGTAAGTTTTCCTAATCCATTGCATCAGATACAATATTTGAAAGAGGTCTTATACTATTACCATTTATTAGGATATCACATTGTGGTTATGTATAATCTTTTCAATAGTGTGGCGTTCTCAATATTCATAAGATCATCAACAATGATACTTATATACACTGACAATTACAAGTTTACAATTTTATAATTACCCGTACTTAGAATATGTTTGATAAAACACACTATGCCGGAATACGCTATTGTTTTAACGATAGTTTAACTTTCCTTCACTATCCTATACCGTCATCTATGGCATAACACCAGTCTTATTTAATGTAACCAGTAATTTGTTTTGCGCTATATTGTACAATCCCAAAATGAATAAGCTATTGATGTCTCACAACTTAATCATCTCCAACAAATTAGTTGTAAAAATCACGTGTTAAATACGATTTATGATAGATAACATATTAAGACACTGGCACCTTTATCCGATTAATGAATAAATATATTCTTGTCTTTTGTGTAATTGATGAACTTATTACATAATCTGTTAACCAGAATGGGAAAATAAATTATCCCAAACAACAACTTAACTTTTCCTATATGATAATGTTTTATTCTCTAGATATAAACACCATCGAACGTATTAATTGTTAGGACAATGTATTGCCATGTCGTCGTATAATGAAAGAAAGCTATAACGTTTTCAGTCAACAATAAACGAAACATGACTTGTCCTAGTTTCGTCGAGAAAAATACCACAGTCACATTTAATTCAATACGTGGAACAAACATTGGACAACTTAAGAGAGTCGGATTTGTTGCATTTCAATTGTGACATAATAATATTAGTGTGTTCAAGCACGGTAATGTCAGATAATCCCAAATGACGAGGACACCAAGAGATGTTATAAAATTGAAATAATAATTCGTTCTTTTTAACAAATTGTTTTATAACAGCACTCACGCCTGCCATGTAAATATAAATCAATTCCTGTTGTATCACGAAACGTACCAAAGGAAAACATGATTAATTGTTTCCAACGGTTCATTCACACGCTAGATATGTGACGTAGTTGACCTTTATCAACTCGGGGATTTGACGTTGTTTCGTGCAAAACGCACTTACTGGCCCCTTTGGTGAGATTTTGTAGAAAAGGCCATAAACTCGTTCTTTTCACGCAGGTTATGTTAATTTTTCATCTCACATTCCTACGAAACACGAACAATGAAAACAGAACCACGCCATAAATATTAAAATTGTATATATAAAAGTATGTGATATTACAAAGTGATTTGCATAAACTATTTAGTGTAAGCCTTAATCTGTAAAATCTCACATTTCAAATTTTACTAAAAAGTTACGATTACGTACTAGATTAGATTATTGAAACAAACACGTATTATGTATTGTGTAGTTCTACTTTCATGTAAACCATTATGTCATTGCAATGCAATTTGGTTGATATATAAGATAGCTTCTTGCCATAGAATATCACTGCTTCAGCTGTATATACCCCGTGATTGTTTTAGGTTACCCTATTTTATATTTATGGGATGTCGATTTATTTTAATTCATAACATGCAGTGATTTGAAATTGATCAATGATCATACATTACGTCCACGCTGGTTCCTACTTAATATAATGTGGGTTATCGTCACATATGTTTATAGTGTAAACGGTTTTCCTAAACACCTTACATTCTACTGGTAAATTCAAAATTCAACGTAAGTGATTGGCACAGGTGTTGATACCCACCAGTAGAGTGCATCTCAAACTCTTTGGACCTCTCTCTCTCTCTCTCTCTTGCCATCATGGCATCTTGTCTATCGAGAGCTTGGACAAGGGAGGGGGGGGGGGTAAACTCACCCCCTCCTCGTGACAACCCAGCTGTATGGTAGAGGGGACGACATCTTCACCATAGGAGGAGTGATTGGGATAAGTAGAGTGTGCGAAAGTGGTGGGTGGGTGGGCTACAAGAGGGCTGGAGAAGTGGTAAGAAGGAAACACTGAAACATTGAGAGGGTCTTAGAACTATCAGGCTATAGCAGGGGTGTCAACAAGAGACCTCCTAGCGATTGGAAAGTTTTCTTCAAGTAAGCAGGGGTGTACAATCTAAAGTTAATGCTTTAAAATGTAGAAGGCGAATAATGGGTATCAATAGCTAAGTTAACATGTTAACATTCTCATATTATATCAACCACATTTCTATCAAGTTACTTGTTATGCCGACCACAGTGATCCATGCGCAGGTCCTTATGTATGCCACCCAGGGGCATGGGTTCTAATCCCACAAAGGGTATGGGTGTTTTGTAATTGTCATGTCATTCATCTTCATATATCACTATATCACCTTTTATTGTCACCGTCCATTCATCTGTATTTTCTCAAATATCACAATAGCAATAATAGAGACATTAAGCCACACAAATTATTATCAACTTTATATCTTAACGCAAAATGTTATACAATATTTTTGTCTCAATTCTACTCTCTGTTATGTATAAAATCAATATCATAAAATTAGCTATTTTTAATAAGTGCCCATGTATCATTGACCCAAATTTGATTTTGTTAATAATAATTAATTACTATTGCATGTTTAGACGCACGCCCACAAACAATGCATCTTAAATTCATTGCAGTATTTAGGTGATAGTATTAATTTATCTGCAGAGAAAATGCCAAGAGACAACACGCAAAATATTGTAACTGTATAGTTATATCTCGAATTAAATTAGTGCCATACTTACTATGGATTAATATTAATACTACTATTTTAACTCTAAATGACCATATTACATTGTTTGAATTATATTATTATTTTAATGAGTGTATGGTTATGTGAAGAAAAGCTATGGCTCACTTGTATCTCGCGAAGGTCAGCTGATAATGTTTCTAATCGTACTACTGTTCTTTCAGTCTAGTTGTCTCTCAATAAAAAGTGAAGAAACGAAATTTAATACAGAGAGCGTGAACGCAGACACAGACATATCCAGGAAAATGGAAAACTCGTAGTGGCACTAATGGAAATATTTGATAAAGTTGTGTTGTCCTTCAGAATTTCTAGATAATATTGTTACATATTAAATACATTTGACATCGGTATTCGATTTCGTCAAGCCAATATTTGAGATACTTTCCTATGCTGAGAAAATTGAACATGCTAACGTGAACAATCCCAAATATTGTATGAATATTAAATCCTATTCATAAATCACCAAGCATCAAATATAATTTGTGGGCATATAATAATAAAACATTATACTTTAATTACTGAACACCATCCAATTCGTTTACTTTAAAATAGTTACATTTAATAAAAAAAAAATCATTTTTAATTCTTTCGAGCTTTCGTATTTGGTGTACAGGAATTAAATACAAAAGCAAACCAAATCAATTTGTAAATTCAATTAAAACATCGCCTTGGTCAAATATGATATAATATGTACAGTTAGTCGTGCTAAAATACCTTGCCCATAATTTTAAATATAGAATCAGTAACCTGGACTCATCACATCAGCGTTTAGCTAACCCGTGTCATTACGATGAAGTTATGAACAGTTGCCAACTTGCCGGCCGCCATATATCGAGTTGGTTTACGCCATAACCACCCTGCTAAGTTCGCTCACATTTCATTGTTTGCATTTACGGTACATGAATATGAAATAAAAACTAACACGAGCTGGAAGTTAGTAATGTCATTATCTTTTCCGCAAATGAAAAATAATAATTACATTAAAAAAGGTTACTGAAATTAAACCGAAATTAGGAAAATAACTTAATTGTTTTCTTTACAGAAGCGAAAGTGAAAACGGAACTTTATTTCCCCGCTCTTCTGGAAAATCAACTTTTTTACTTCCTGCAACTCCTCAAGTCATAATAAAGACTGCCTTTCCACACTGTACTCCTTTTAATGGTGCCATATTTCCTTATGAAGTGAAAATTCAGCATGATACTTCGCAACGCGCCATTTCCCCCGTGCAGTGCCGACCAAGAAAATTGCCTCAACAATTTCTAAAGACAGTGTTAGGAAATACGAAGGTTTTCAAGCTTGCGCTACAGAACATGTTTCCTTGCTTACATTGAAGTGAATGTCCTGCTTGAACCACTTAATGAACCATTAAGAGACCTTACATTGTCATTCCATAATGAATGGGTTCATTGAACATGAATGGATAATCTAACGTTAACTTGAGATTATTGTAATTATAAAAGAAAGAGGCAGAATATGGATTTTCAGTGTTAATGTTGGCAACATGTCTAGTTAGTATCACTTATGAAGCAAATTACCTATCTTTATAAAATGACAGCAGCGTAGTAGCCGTGCTAGGTTGGGCGTTGGTCTGGTATATAACGGTTTCTGCTTTACTGGTATTTTAGCTTGAGAATGGAGTTCATGTTTATCATCACATTACACGATTCAACTGTGTCAAACTCATTGATTTCACGAACAAAAGCAAATCTTTTGAGTGTAAGTTTTATTTACATTGTTGGGGTTTGCGCCTTAACAGCCTCATGCACAAAGCCACTTACGGACGTAACTGTTGACTTGCGTCCGCAAATTGATTAAACCGGAAGCACAAAACGATTTGCCGGCGCAAAAAATGTGCGGGAGCTCCGTAAATTTGCGGCTCAAACGACTATCCCGCAAATAGCTAAAAATGCATCCGGATTTCCGCAAGTTTATCTGCACCAGCAAATACGCAATTATTAATGAATGGTAAGTTTACGTCGGCAAATATTTGTGTATGAGGCTCAACTATTCTAACAATGAGCAACCACATTATAACCTTTGGTTCTTGAATTCAACAAGTTTTACGATAGTACTGAAGCGTGTAATGCGAGCATCAATTATTATTCTCGCAATTCGCAATTATAATTCTCGTATTTCGTATTAAATGTCACGCAAAGACCACATATCAACTCTTATCAGCACTCGTGCTGGTTTATCTGCGATTAAAAAGTGCTTAAGCCACGTTTACGGAGTATCGATAAATTTCCTCTAGATATACAAGATTACGACTGGTTTCCACAAATGGCAGCAGAATAAGTCACAACATATAACGAAACATGTAACATAACATAATATAACTCCTAGGTTGGCTTATCTTAGTGACATGAATATAAGTGAAATAAATATAAAAATATGTTAAATATCAACAATAAATTTGTATTTTATTTGAAAATGTTTTACAATAAGACAACAATTATTTATATCACTTAAACAAAGACAATTTATTACTTAGGCATCATTGTGCATCCATGGCCCAGGTATCAATAGAGGTGGCTCAGTGCTAAGATATAAGATGTACAAGCGCGACTAATTAAAGATATACAATACGCGAGACTAACTCTGGAGGTCGCCGGTTCGATTCCGGCCGCCGGTAGTAATTGAAGGTTTTTCCGAGGTTTTCCTCAGTCGTAAAGGCGAATGCTGGAACTGAGTCATACTATCAGCCCTCGGACATTACTTCCCAAATATCCAAACAACCTAATATACCTAGTTATTCACCTGAAGAGGGGCACATTAGGTAAAGCTGGTGTGCACCCTATAACAGGGATTCCTACGAAAAATTATTATTTATTATGGCCCAGGTGTGCAACGTTAAACACTATTCAATCCAAGTTTGTGGACGAATCAATTCTATTGAGTTTTGTGTAACAGTTATTACTAAACTGAAGTTAACGAAACTTCATTAACGTTTTCTATAAAATAAATATACACACCATGTCTTTAAATTATGTTATGAAAAGTATGAATAGAAATGAGTTGGTTTTGTCATGTACCTGTCAACCTTTGTTGGTTTCAACGCAAATACTAACTCCATTAATATATTCTAGAAATGTTTATTTATGTTTGTGCTTCTTTTTATGTTTGATAAACACACAGACAAAAATCCTAGTTATTGTTGACCTTTTTGTAAAACAATTAAAAGTCAAAAAAGAAAATCGATAGGAATACTAAGACGTATCCTGGGGTTGTTAAACATTTATGAATAACATAATTATGAATATTATTATCATTTGTATGTTCATTGCTATTACCAATATTATCATACATTTTTTTAATAACGTTATTAGTATTATTATGGTGATTGTTTCATTAAATTGTTACTAATGTGAGTTATTAGTATGAAGTTATTCCATTACGTTAATCGCTATCAAGTGGATATCCACTCACATAGGTGAGATCTGATTTCATTTAATTTCTTAAGATATTATATACATTTTAATATAAATATGAACAAAAATAAAACATACTGAACCGAATATACACTGATTTTATCTCTAAGACTCGTGTGAAAGCTTGTGTGCTATTCCTTGCACATAGAATAATGATGTCGTGTTCTTCCAACGAGGGATTGCATTTTGTTTATGCAAGCGAGGTTAACGAGCATTGCGCTACGATTGTCTCTACGTGTTGCATTTCTTTATCCAGCTAGTCTGCATGGAGTTCAGTGTAATTTGCATTACTCATGGGCGATACTAGCGCCAATAGCAAGCGACGGAGACGCAGTGAACTAACAACTCCTCGGCGTGTCATCAGCTCCTGCATCACAAATGAAAGCTTCTTTTAGCTTTTTCTTTGAAACTTTTTTTAATTAATTAATTTTTACCGCGTTCTGTTTTAATAAAAACAGCTCTGCTAGAAACTATTTTATAAAATGGTGGCGTGAATAATTCTCTGGTTTAACTCGTTTGAATTCTTGTTCGCGTTAGCTTAAATGCCACAATATGTTAGTTGTTAGGAAACGATTTTTAATTTAACTCCGCCATATATTAAATTATGAGGAGATGCGCTATTTTTCAATCTAGTTCAGACTGGTTACATCGTTTTAAATTTGTTATTTAAAATTGTCAAAAAACCACCGGAGTACAAATTTAAGAATATTGGAAGATGTAAAACAGTTTTTCACAAAGCAAGTCTTGGAATTTAATTTCGAAACATAATTATGTTGAGGATGTCTGGAGATGGGAATAAATATACACTGAAACAGAGCTTGGCTACCCCATACTTCTATAAAATTATTCTTCGCACTTCTAAAATTCTCGCCTCAACATGTATTTACATTTCCCTGCGTTTTAATAAAACGATAAAACATTAAACGACCAATAGTTTTTACACCATAGACGTCTAAGATCTTTACTCAAACACGTTATTATCATGCATATCATTCTGTTATGTTTTACAACATGCACATCACGAAACATACTAAACAATAATTTATTTAATGATTTGAACGATGTTTTTCTTCAGGTCAGAATTCACCAAACTATTTAATCGGCCGATTTACTAATCTCGGATTGGTTACCATGTTTTAACATACATCACATACAAAATGCTTGGTGGCTTCAACCTGGCGCCATTTTAGATCTACGATGAACAGAAAATCGCCGGATTAACGTTTGGTTGAAACCAGCATCGGCAGATCAACAGGCAGATCAACACGCACAGAGTACCATTATAACGTCATTGTTATCGTTTTGCCGCAATAGTTTCATCAAATTCAGAAATTATTTTCCATCGTTTAATTTCAGTCAAGAAATATAATTGATTGGTTACTTATCGCTCACTCGTCGATGGTGTTTGAAGCCTGCAGGGTTGGTTTAGTCACTCTAAATTAAAGTCCCCCACTGCAAATCAGTTTAGTTACTGAGTGGGTAGACTCTAAATGTGAATTTATTTTTATTTATTTTAATTGAAACATTCTTATTCCTTTTATATGTAAATTACTATTTATGACAAAAAGTAAAACGATAGAAAATAAACAAAAATATATTATTATTGTGCGGTTAATTAATACGCAATAAATGTTAGATTACGTGATATGAAAGCCAAATGTTGGAAATCACTTTCTATCTGTACTCAATTTCGCGTCTCACGCCGTAGTGATCGACCTCAGTAGCGTACACAGTACATACTACACACATTATCCTTTTACAACTGTCAACAATGCAGTGTCTACACATGGGTTCCTTGTACGCAGTGGTACCCACTCAAAACACAGCATTCATCCCATAGTTTCCCATCTTGGATGAAATACGCCCATGTTAAATAATAATCCTTCGCCTTAGATTCTGGACATTATAGGGAGACTATAAATGTTGTAGAGTTATTTCATGAGTTGTATAGATTTGGCATAAACAAAACAAAATATATGCTCCGTAATTATTATTAGCCATTATATTGAAACTCAATTTTATCCCCAAACCTGTTCAAACATTGTGTTAACATTTGAAGGGAAACCTGGAGATCATACGGCAGGGATTCATTGTTAAGCATCTCTGTATTCATCTTATAAAGCATCATACTTTACCGGACGTTGCACGGTTTAATACTTTCATGAAACTTATTGAATTCATGAGAATAAAAGAATCACATGCTCACATGCACAACAATGCAAACAATATACACTCCATATGATTCGCTTTTGTTCTTGAATTCAATAAGTTTTATGGAAGTTGAGTATTGAACCGTGATTATATGGGAATTCGATTATTTGAATCAGCATCCTGTTTTCAACCTCTCGCATTTCCAAGACTCCTAAACTCGTCAACAATGTTCTAGCGACCAAACTCGAACATTTCTTTGAAATCGCACCGCTCAGTCATAATGAGAAGTCTACGTTTAATTTTACTCAAGTTTAAAAAGCCGTTAGAAAACGTTTTAAAAACAGCGTACTTATTCGTTTCCAACGTGACGCCATGCAATTTCAAAACCAGCTCTTCCGTCCAATACAAATATTAGAATATGATATCAAAGAAACTAATCAGAAGAACTGTTTAATCTGTTGGTTTGGAAGGATACAGACATTAGGGTGTTGGAGTAGACAATAGGGAAGGCTCACACATTTTTTTTATTTGCTTACTGGTTACCTCAAGTTAAAATAAACGGTAAGTAATTGGTTTCGGCTTGAAAGGTGCATTAACATCGCTTTAACAGCAAGTCAAAGATATTGCTGTCAAAACACGCTCAGAAACGGACTTGCGCCATCTTGCTCGTGATTATAAGGTTCTGACGTCATAACTCTGTAAACAATCATTTTATATCATACAAATAGTACTGAAATCCCACAATTTAGTAGATTATTGCTCTCATAAGACTTTAACTGAACCAACGTTTATTTCTAGTTAGTAAATGAACACTGCTCAACATTAATTAACAACAATATGTTAAATAATTGCATTATTTTAAACACGTTTTGGTAAATACTGTATCAAAATGTATTTTCTGAAGAAAAAAGTGGCATAAAAGACATTGTTGTAAAGTCACTGCATCCTAGATATTGTAAAATGTCCAACTTAATATCTTTGATATTATTAAGAATGCTTCAAGGAGGCAGTTGTTGACAAGAGTTATGACGTCACGAGCCGTTTTTCAATTACGGAGCGGGTAGTTCCAAATTTCAAACTTAAAATGCTAATAGAATGGGAAATATACACTTCTCAGATATAAAAATTATACAGTCCGTATTTTGAGATAATGGCCTTTCATTTTTAGGTACTTCGAGGAATATTTATTTTTCATGAGCCTTCCCCATTGCAGGCATTGTTCGATATACCACAATAGAGAATACTCTCTTTTGTGTATTTCTGGCAGACTAAGAGCGTGAATTATAAAATGCTTGGTAAACTATACTAACTTCCATGGCATCCAGGCTTCAATCAATCGAATCATGATCTAATCGAACTCAGCTGTTGCTTATCCTGGTAAAAGTAAATTAAATATAAATGTACCTATATTGTATTCCGATCAAACTATCCAATCTTCCAAAGATAACAAGTGTTTGTATGATGAATCGTACATACCCACTGATTTAAAATAAAGATACACTTGACAAATATAATTTTGTACTTAATTTTGACCGTTGTGTTTGATAAAACTGAACAGTCCAGACTAATTGAAAATAGCAGAAATTAATTTCACCATTTAGTTGAGAAGTAATTACGGAAATGTGTCTCAGTTTAACAGGTCAGCAAGCATTCGAACAAATTAAGTTTAAGTACGCTACAATTTAAGTTGACAAAAAATATAGCTGATACGGTTTAAAAAGTTAACTCGGGGATTGTACCTCAAATACTGCTCTGAAGCAACCGCCCTAATGAAAACTCGGCCGTTTCAAATGCCAGCCACTCTAAGCTGGCATTTAGTTTATAGAGGTGCACAACGAAGTACTACATGCCCTTTGATGATACTAAATTGTAGTGGTGTAGCGGTTTAAGCCAATGAAATTCAATTCCCCATGAAATAGAGATTTTGAAATAGAACGGTTACAATTTACCGATTTCACTCAATGCCGGGGCGATGCAACTCAAGCGAGGGGAAGAATCACATTTAGACTGTAGGAAACCAAAAATCCTCTAACCTCCATTTGGTCGAATAAAAAGTTTTGCTTGAGTGCCCAATGAAAATAATCCTCAAACCCCATAATCACCCGAACGCTTTCTAATAAATAACAGAACTACGATTTTGCACTTTTTGAATTATAACATCAAGCCGTATGGCTCTATCTGTTATTAAATACAAAAAATAAAAGGCGAGTCTTAAATTGAAATAGAAATTGAAATTGAACAAGACAACTCAATTAGGACAGCTTACGTTGAGGATTTCATTTTTTATTGGAAACAAAATAATGTTCATGACATTATTAATCACTTAAGCAAATTTATTTTTAAATTCAAATTCTCAAAAGAGAAATTTGAATAATGATTGTTCAAAATTGTGTTGTAAATTCAGATCAAAATAAACTCGGGCAGATGCAACAGGGCTTTTCGGGTACTTCACGCCTAAAGAGTAGTCATGCTTTATTCCAGGTCATACGTGTTTTTTTTTTCTAAGCATCACCATTCCGTAGGCCAATTAGACGTACTAATTAAATTAAGAGATCTACTATTGCCTTCAAAATGAGGATCATAATATACGGGCCTATTTTTAGGTGATAATTATGATGGAAGGTACTCGAATACTTTGAAAATAATCATAATGACAACCTATAGACATTTGAGTTATATTATCTTGTAAATATATCAACGTTTAATCTAAACGGTAGGGGGGGGGGGGGGGGGAAGGTGGTTGCAGGCAAGTCACTTTAATTGGAAACGAATCTTTCATGAAATAATTAATCAGTAAGCATATTAAAATTAAATATTGATAAGTATATTGAATGTAAGAACAAACGTAAAGGGTTGAATTGATCTTAATTAAAGTTGCAGAACACAAGTGGCAATAAGTAATTTTAAACTTATTCCAAATTGTTTTAGCTGCCAGTTTAAATTAAAATAGTATAAAGTGATACCCAACAACGTCTATGTTGAACTGAAGTGGAATTTAACTTCTTCCAATAAGCAAGGTTGTTTGTGAGACCACTTACTGACAGACCACTTACCAACTCAAGTAATTGTTCAAATAATTTAGTATTTATCCCATCATATCCTATAGCTGTTAAATACGTGTTTCCGTATAAATTATTCTTGGCTTTTACTAACATTATTATAGTATTAAACTGATATAATAATATTTTTCTAATAAAAATAGATGAAATCATAATACTCGAACGCTCACATCACACACACACTGACACAACCCACACATGCACTTTATAAAGTTAAAAGTAAAGTGAAACTTTATTTAATACTTCATTATGCTAAGATGATGAAACATTTAAAGCCCATCTGGTGGAGTTTTCTAGTTGGATTTCAATTAAGAAAATCCAAGTGCAAAGTGTCGTTTTGATACTTAGGTGCCTGAATTCATAAACCAACATTATTGTAGGTATTTTCTTGTACAAAAACATTGTTCAAACAAATAAATACAGAGTTTTAGTAGTACATGTGTCCATAGGCTTTGAGTAAATAACCAGGGTAGAGCGCCAACGCGAGCGGTGTTAGCGGTCTACCGTCACGTACAGCCCCACTTATGCTAGTCTGATAGTACATATTCGCCATGCATGCGCAGTGACAGGGTACATTTTTGCTGCGCTGTCATCGCGCATATGCGGGGGAGTTATACTAGCCAACTAGCGTATGTGGAGCTGTACGACGCGGTAGACAAACAGCTATTGGAGTTGGGCCTCTACCTAACCTATGTAGTGTTATACTCAAAGCTAGAATTGTCCGTATATCGATACGAGTGGTTATGTTATAGGCCATTTATAAAATTATCTACAGGACTCTTTGTATGAGCATCATCACGGTGTTCTAAATCTTCAAGAAAAACAATACAACAACAATTAAAATCAGTTTTCAAATGTTATTTCAAGGTTCATTGATGCATACAAGATCATCATCTGCTAACCTTGATTTTATATTTTTAATTGTTGTGTATTGTCGCACATAAAGATTTAGAGGACCGTGATGATAATCATAAAAAGGGTCCTAGATAGTTTTTAAAATGGTCTAATGGACACACCGTGCTTAAAAACCTAAAATATCTTTGTTTACAGTTGCAACGTAACAGAAATAAAGAAATACGATATCATATATAAAAAGAAAATAATTGCTCATTATGTAGGTTTGAATTCATTTTATTTAAGGTATTTGCAGTAGTAACACTATTTTCAGTACACCCGATATAAGTTTTAACGCAAACAGATATATTTTGATTTACCATCTGCTTGTTCAGTACTGATTTATTTATGGCACGAATGCATTAAAGTAAAAAGTAAAACTAAAAATATAGTACGTCAATATAGAATTTATGGATGTGTGATAAATAGTTGGAATTATCAAATACTCCTTCATAGTTGTGTCTCAGTCAATATTTAATCCAAAGCACATTACCACATGTGTTCCTTCCTTACGCTACAACCTAATTGAATTGTACCAGCCACCAATAAATAGAAACATGCCTAACCTAACAGTATTCGGATAGATGTGTCTTGACTCAGCAGCGGTGCGAACAATGCCTCTGTTGTTTGGATCCACATTATTTTCTTCACAGTTTACCTACTTGCCACAAAGCAATATTGGCGCTGAGTTCCACGTTAGTTTTTTATGTGAATATCGCAGTAAATATTCAATTTGCAGTAAATGAAAGTAAGTAAATTACAGTAAATGGGAAAATCCATCGAGGCATATTATAGCACTTTACACAAAATAAAAAAAACATCTGTTATAAGAACACTATCTTCTAAAGCTCTACACTCTACTCCCACTAAAGAAGAGGATAGGGCAGGCGTCCCCAACCTAGGGCTGAACCATTCAGGGCCACAGGGTATTTACTATAGGCAAGGACTATCCCCAAAACCCGCCACTTCTTGTCATGGGGCTGTGTAGATCATTCCACGTCAAGTTGTAAGAAGTTACGAACTATTTGACAAGTTTTCAAAATATGGATGCCAAATTGAGGAAACTTGCATTGTAAACGCAATAGTTTAATACTGGTTGAGAGTAAATAGTGTAAAACGAGAGAGCTTTTGTTTTTGACAGCCAGGCGAGTGGAAAGTACGAAGCATAGAAAAGCTAGCATACATGCATCGAGGAAGAGAGGGATATAAATATCAATATATAATAGGGATGTGTATTTGCAATTAGTTCTTACAATGTGTGATCATAGGTAAATGTAAATGTAAATGTAAATGTAAATGTAAATGTAAATGTAAATGTAAATGTAAATGTAAATGTAAATGTAAATGTAAATGTAAATGTAAATGTAAATGTAAATGTAAATGTAAATGTAAATGTAAATGTAAATGTAAATGTAAATGTAAATGTAAATGTAAATGTAAATGAAAATGAAAATGAAAATGAAAATGAAAATGAAAATGAAAATGAAAATGAAAATGAAAATGAAAATGAAAATGAAAATGAAAATGAAAATGAAAATGAAAATGAAAATGAAAATGAAAATGAAAATGAAAATAATTGCAAAGTGAAAATAATAATGAAAATGAAAGTGAAAATAAACTAAATGTAAATTATAAGAAATGAACCAAAAGCACAGATATCAACACCATAGCGCCTACAGCAACGTAACCACCAAACACGATGAGAGTCACAGCTCCCGTAAGATATGATTGAATTATCCGGTATCTCAAACTTTTTAGTTGGCAAAGTGGAGTTCCTTAAGAAGCAATGAAAGCGATGATCATATTGGCGGCGACGTTGTTCGTATCCCCACTTTGGGCGACGTCGATAGCAATCAGCAGGAGAGCGATTTGAGGAGTGTCGGATGTCTAGCTAGTTCACCATCTCGTCGAGCGCTGCCGTCGTAATCGAAAGAAATGTACTTTTATTCGGGGTTTGAATATCGCTACCAGGAATCGATGGAATTCATCTTTACATCCGATAAGTGATATTACTGAAGCAGTTTTCTGCCGACTCTTCGTTGGATTCTTGTCGGGCAAATGGTCCCTCTCCTTCATAACCTCGGATCCCAAATACTAAGTTCATTCTAAGCTTTTGAGGTAATGGGAGCGCTCGAAGCGGCCTCATACATCATTCATAAGTACCATACGGTATGTTCAAAGTCTTTCAGATACGAGAACAGTTCGTTACCGGCCGTCACTATCTTTATAATGTGCATCGATTTGATCACAATGATATCCATTAGCGTAGGTGGTCAAGTTGGAGAAGTGTATTGATTATCATTAGGTGAACCCACGTTTCATTATTCATGGCGAATAAATAACTTTCTTCGTAGTACTCTGCCTAATACATCTATTGCATATATAAAGTGTTTAACATAATTCACTCTTTCTCTTAACATTATTTTTTTTTTTTTTAATATTGCCTTAACACCGAGTTCTAAATGTACTGTTCACAGGAGTTGCGAATAAACAGTTCACTCGGTAAATTCATTGTCCTTGTGAATGGTGAATATGATCAAGTGACAATCAACGACCCCTTGTTCTCATTTGCTATCAGTAAATGAAGCAATAATAACTTTGAATTTGACATAGCACGAAAGGTATTTTTGGAGAGCAAGTGGAATATATTAAGAATTGTGTGAAAAGGTTTTTTTATTACCCTCACGTATTTTGTTTTCTCCTTCATTACTACGTTGGGCTAAAACATACAAATAACGTCATCTAATTGAATAGCAGTGGAAAAAAGATAAACAAGCGAAGATAAAAACCCGATTATAGTGTCCGTAAACAAACCTATTTCCCTTCTTGTTTGGACAAGAAGAAAAACAAACGATACGATATATACACGTGTTTTTTAGTATCAATACATTCCATAAACGATATCTGTTTGAAATCTCTTTTGGAGCATAATTGCGGTCACTGAACTTTGAACCACCCGATATGATATTGATATGGTAAGATAAAAATACGAATAATCATTAAGAATGCATTTTTAAAATTTGCATGTATATAAAATAAAACACATTTCTGAAACCAATCAGAAATCTACTTTTTTCTTTGCAGAGGCACTATCGATTTTATAAGCTTATTTTACGTAGTTGAGACAATTTAAGAAAAAGTCAATTAAAGGACAAGAAATGCAATTTGTTTTAGTCAAATACAGTTACAAAATGACAATTTTTATATTGCCATCAACAACTGAAACTAAAAATTTACACTTCAAAACTAAAGCATTTTAATATTTTATTTAAATATGGTGCTATTTTCCATGTACGATAATATGCAAGAAAACTCATTAACCCTCTTCATTATGAGAGACGTGCAGTAGTGTGTTATAGAGTGATCGTCAAGGAAAAACACTGCTAGATTTTTCTGAAAATTATTATTTACATCTTTAAATTAAAAAGGAAAAATAAAAATAAAACTTTCATATATTAGCAATTATTAACCATACAGGACGTAAAATCAAATGGAACAAAAGAAGAGAATCAATTGAAAATGAACCAAAAATGGTCGGTTTACACACTCAGTTAAGATTTAAGGTTTAATAAAGTTGACTCAAAAAGCATTATGGCATTCATACAACTTCTTAAGAAAACCATAGCCACGTTAGCTCTCATATCTAACATTTGAAGCCCAGCCAATGAGTGGCGACATTTTATAAACCCGGCCAATGGTAACGATCCTAAGTAAAACAAGTAGAAACATACTTGCTATAGTCAACAAAATCTTAAATCTTAACTTTAAGGTAAGTAAGTAAACCGACCTTTACTAATACAAATATATCCAGAAGAAGAAAAACGATCAAAGAGAAATTGAAATACTGTCCATTATTTTCAACTCCGCTTTGATCGTTTTTCTTTTTATGAATATATTTGTACCTATATTTACCTGGCTATCGTCTCATATTACAATGTGCCACTTTAATATCCTAATATTCTTTAATGAAGTAATGGTCGGTACACAATAGCCCGGGAAGGAGCCGGGAGGAGTTGCCGGAGGAGAGTTGCCGTTAACGTTACCGGGCAATGTTAAATTATAGCGAACTTTCCCGTTACCGTTACCGGAGCTCCTTCCCAGGCTATTGTGCACCGACCATTACTTTGGTTTAACCATGACTTCAAACAGAAACGACTACTTTTTCGTAAATAATGATAAATCCAACCTTCCATAATTGCTAAAATATTACTATCTGTAGTAAAACTCTCGGTACAACTGAATGAGTAATTAATATTATTCGAGTGTTCGAGAAAAGAAGGTAGTTGTAACGAGTGAGCCAATAAACCATGTTAATTAGTTTGCGTTGGAGTTTTGTGTAGGGTAAAGAGGATATACCCGTTTGACAGCTACATCATCCAACACGTACAAAGTTGATTTGAAATTACTGGCCACAGGCTTCCCTGTGAATCGTATTTAGAAAGCTATTTGTTAGGTATTGTAGAAACCAATCGACAGTTATTATTTCATGATTGAAATTCTGGGTGAGGACTTTGCTTTCGTTAATTCAAACGGGAAATCCAACAGCCCATTTCATTACGACGGGAGATTGAAATTGAGGTTTTCATTCCGTTCCAAGGGTTGACAAAATCAATCATTTGTGACCAACGACGGGATTTTCTGTTGATGGAAAGTTATTAAATATCACTTTGTACTCTTTGTCTGCTTCTATAAGTAATTATGATTAAGTTTTGAAATACTACGACCAGAATGATAACTAAAAGTGTAAAATAGTACACATGGACGTTGGCTACAAAATTGAAACAAATTCAAACTAATATCATTTAATTAGTTAAAGTCACAAATATCTGGAATTCAACTTTTACACTAAGTTACAATGGCTTTGGTTACCTTAGTATCAGCTTCATAGACAGAACTCGACTAAATAAAAAGAAATAATCATTGCTCACAAGAAATGGGAGGACAATGCGATATTTGGTGTAATAGTTTCTGAGATTCGTTTTTGATAGTTTGGTTGTAAACAACAGACTAGGTGTATGTTAACATGTCAGTGTCGTCTGTACGCCGTTCATAGATAGCGCTTTATGCAAGCCAGCACAGGTACGCGCTTACCATTATTCAAAGCTTTCGCAAACAATTAAACAACTCAATTGAGGCATTCAAATGCATGTTGGCGATCCTTGTTTCATGACAGAGTAGTGGCTTGAGATTAGAAGTTTCAGAGATATTACTACAGGTAAATAGAAGTTTGACTCCAAGCTAAGCTGTGTAAATTAACTCGCAGGTCAATGCGAGCTTTGTGTTGGGTGTTGGGCTGGCGCATCAGGCAGGACATAATCCTCGCCTGTGGAAATACATTTCTGGTCAAACACGCTCGCCACTCCGCGCCTGATACGAACTCTATTTTTGCTAATGGAAATTTCTATTCCGTCATTTTGAATGCACAAATTGACCTTTGTTCTCTCTCTCGTCTCGACATAAAATAAAGCATCCATTTAACTATACGTGTGGGATGGTCGCTGATATTTAACGTCGATTGTAAAAATTATTTTCGCTGGAATGAAAATGCAAAATACTAAAGCGAAAAAGTCAGAGCTTCGTTTTAATTTGGTATCATTTGAATATGAAACCTGGTACAAATTTGTTTTTAAGGTTGAAATATGCATGGTTTCCTATTAAACAATGGCGGTGACTAGGAGTAATGTTCTTGATATCCTCCTCAATATTGGTCTGATACTGGTTCAACGTTGTAGACAAAATGTTCCAACTGCTGGGGGAGAAAAAAAATACAAGAGAGCTAATTGAATTTAAATCCCAAACGCCAACAACTTGCAATTGATCAATGGTGCTTAAAAGAAGCTACTGATTGTGGAGCTTTGAGTTCTGCTAGTCGCCGGCGATGCTAGCGCTAAATGAAACCCAATTACCGAGATAGAACTCGAAAGGCAGTCAATCAACGTTAAGACACATAAACGCACTTTGAAGTGCAAGAAGAGGTGGGGGAAGGGGGGGGGGGGAGTGTCGATTCGGGGGTGAATAGGAAAAATGTGTGAACTGCTGAGAGCTAAAGGCAATTCTAAAGAATATAAACGCTGCGCTGTAAGAAGGGTAGAGTGTTAAACGATGGAAAGAACAACCGATCTGGGGGTTGGTATTAGAATTTGACGACTCTTGGAGTCACGCTCTGTCCATTCATTTCTGCGACTGCTTTAATTCCAGGGTAAAACGTTTTGTACATGAACGTGCACTAATACCCAGACAACCACGATATTTAGTAAGCCTTTATTACGAGCTAACAAAGTGAAGGATTTAAACCATTCGGTTTAATGGTATTCCGTTGTTTGATTCGACTTCAAAACATCAGCCAGACGGGCAAGACGCTTTGAATAAATGTGTACAATAAACGAAATATAGGCCGATCGACCATCACAAAGAAACTTTTTCTCATCGATTCCATAAAAAACACGTACATTCGAATAATACTGCGTGGAAAATAAACTGGAGACGGGCTTGCGAAATCACAATCATACATTGCCAAAAAAATGCGTGAATCTTTTGTACATCCTCACAAACATTATTTACAGATTTTAATGATAAAATAATGTCATAGTTAAAACGTATAACCTAAACTTATACGAAGGATTCACGTTAATATTTTATAACTATTATAATTTTTCGTAGGAATCCTGCCACAGAAAATGCATGCCCCTCTTTATACACGACTAACTAGGTAATGCAGTTTTTGAAATAGTCGGGAAAGAATCTTTGAATTTGTTCCAAAGGCTATTAGTATTACTCAATAGTAGCATTTGTCTCCTGACTGAGGAAAAGCTCGGAAAAACCAACATTCAGGATGGCCAGTGGCCGGTATCGACCTGGCTACTTTCTGGAGCCACCATTATCGGTTATCTTTTATACATCATTTTGTGTTCATAAATCCCTTCGTAGAGACACCCGAAAAAAGTGAAATATGATTATATTTTAAATTATTAGTTCTTGAAGTATGATATAACACAAAATAATGTAGTATAACTGTGATTATAACTGTACATGGGCATAACTTTGGATATAAATAATTATGTGGAAAGCGTCCATGGGCTCAATATTTAATAAAACTAGCAATTATTCAATGTTCACATTTCCTCGCAGTCCAATTTAATAAATAAATAAATTCACATTTAGAGTCTACCCACTCAGTAACTAAACTGATTTGCAGCGGGGGACTTAAATTTAAAGTGACTAAACCCTGTAGGCTTCGAACACCATCGACGAGTGAGCGATAACCAATCAAAGATCGGTATTCAATGTACAAAATGAAAAATAAAAAATAATACTAGGGTGTCATATCTAGGGTAGATCTTTCTGTCATAAGAGACGACTAAAAGACGGACGTCATTAGTCGTCGTTAAACACCTAACAATCAAATCAATGGTGTTGTACATCACCGGTGAGGCAAGCAAATATATAGCATGTATTTTAGTGTCTATAGTACTATCGCTAACCTATATCTGTATGGCTGTTTCTATATTCTTTTAGAGATTGATTGATTAATGGGGCTTAACGTCTCATATTTATATTAGCATTCTAGTCTGTTATTTCGTAGTTTCTCTTTGCATAAACTAACCACTATATGCCCTCAACACAGGTAGCCATTTTGTACTGTACAGTTTGTTCTTATTCCTAAAAGTGTTTTTACTGTACATTGGGTGTTATGTTCTTGGATATCTTGATAAAACTAATGGCAATTCATTGAATTGAATATTATGTAGTTCTAGTTATTATTGTACAGTATTGTATGATTTTCATGTTTACTTCCAATGTGGGTTTAATTATTTTTTTACTATATTTTCTTACACCTAAACTTAAAATGGGGTTTGGGGTTAATGGTTTCACAAAAGACGGAAATGCCGTAAACTGTTATAGGACACAAATTATTAGTATTTAAGTTGGAATTTGTAAGAATTGTTATCATTATTTGTTTATTTATAAATTATACTCTTGTATGGTGGATATAGGATGATTTGTACCGAGTATAATGCGGGCACAGAGTTGTTAGTAGAAAATAACAGCCACGTGAAATCTTCTTTATTTTCCTAGGGCAGAGAGAGAATAGAAAAGGTTCATTTGCTCGCATGGGCAGACTAGTTGTGAATACACATTTATATTTTATTTCACACGTTAGAGCCAGTGCTTAGCAGCATCTGGAGACTCATTTAGACAAGTAGCGCAGCGACAATTGCCAATCCAGGGAAACAGCTTCAGTACCTCATTATCGTTCCGAGTGTGGCGGCCTCGCTCCGCGTTACTGCCGACTGGAGAAAAATATCAACAACAATCGGGTTACTTAGAGAACTGGGATTTCAGAAAAACTAGAATACTCGGAGGCCAAGGAAGACCCCGAAGACAGTTCTACTTGCAAATGTTTCTTTGCAAAGTTTTTTGTCTTTCGCACAAAGCACATTATGGTTGCATTGCGTAAGGTCGACCGGGCTCGACCAGCCCGACCGTAGTATTTCGTAAGCTTCATTGGTCGACCAATAAGCCCGTCTTGTACCATTCCATTGCTTTCCCGGTCTTCGTTTGGTAGCGATTCAAAAGCCCGACAACTTTGGCCGATCATCGCTTGAGACCGCGCGGGGATTTCAAACTGGACATATTGTAGAATGTTCTTTAGGATACTAAAGTGTGGTTACGTTGTTTAAAATGGAAGAATGAGATATTATAACTACACAGACACCTCACAGAGGCGCAGAAAGTAAATAACGTAGCAAAATATCATTGATTTCACGCCCAAGGCCACATTATTTAAAAAACACCGCCTTCTATCACGACCACGGCATTCCGTTGCATGTAAAGATCGTCACGCCCACCCGAGGACCACATCGCGACCAAACGTGAAAACTCCAGTCAAGCGGTCGACTTACGGAAAGCAACCTATGAATGGACTGTAGACAACCACCCAAAGACGTGATATAACTGACTATAACTGAACTGAAAAAGAGATAATTCAAGATCATTGGTTAATCTAATAACTGTAGTTTTTATTAGTTGTAAATTCATATATATTGAAATATACTTGTAATTCTTCCTATCGAAGTCAGTTCAGAAGCATATCCATGTTTCAATCGGATCCTCTTTATACAGTTAGTATTAACATACTTTTGCAGAACTTGATCGTGTACATAATGGCAGCTAAACTAGTCAGTAAATTCTTGTTCCATCTAAGTTCAAATTATTTTAAAGAATTTAGTTAAAAGAACTAGTTAATAGAATTGTTTACAATCCAGTACAGATTTCTTCAACCGTGCACATCAAATTTATTTTTACTTAATTAAATTAAAAATGGAATTGTTGATGTGTTGACATACCAAGGTTTATTTCATTACGTTAAGATTCCGTCACAAATGGGCACGAAATGAACCTCGGTCAATGTCCTGTGCTACCGGGTCCGGAGAGAAAGGTATGACATGTCTAGTTCTTCACTTGTAGATTCTACCTGACGATGTGGATTATGGCTGCCACTCGTATAAGACAAGCACCACGATCGATGCTGAAATCGTCAATCAATAGCGGACACACTTGTTAACGTCGAAGTACGTGTCCAGTACTTTATTCCAAGCGTCGTCACATTTTACGGGACGCCTAATAAAATGGCGTACTTTGTACTTGAAGTAGAGCAGTAACGAGCCAATTACTAGAGAGAGGTTCAAAGTCCGTGGAAAATATAGTCAGCTCTAGGGTCTAGCATTACCCACCTCTGAAACATGTATCTCCTATTAAAACCATCTAGAAAACATTATCCATTTGTTTGTTTGTGTGTTAATAATAGTATGGACGTGTTGCCTGTGTTTTTTTAATCCGTATAATTTATTTATTTTTAGTTATGATTTGTTTGACACATTTTAAGATATTTTAAATTATCAAACTTAACTGTACATAGTAATCACTGGATTCTCCTTATGAAAAGTGGACATGTTTTAATAATGAGGGAATTTTGTTTAACCATATCACACCCGGCACCGCCACCAAAGGTTACTTTCAGCCCTGGAACATTTATTATCTGTAACATAGTATACCAAGCTTTGTATACGGCAAAACAAATACATATATACAAATAAACGCAGGCGAAATACTTTTTCATCTGTGTTAATATCATGTCGGATGCCAAAATAAACGCACAACAAAATCTCGTCCTCAAATTTGTTTTTTTTTGTGCGTGTTAAATCTCCTAGACGTTGACTTTTCGATTCTGTTCTCTCCGCGGCACGAGTAGGCACGCAGATCTACAGAGAGAACAGGTTTGACAAATCGCAATGTTGTCCGCATACAATGGCTGTGATACAAGAGGGTAGAGTCTTTGTGATTCAAATCGCGTTCCATTCCTTACAAGAGACGCTAACAGATAGCGTCTGGGGCGCTCAACACGCCGCCGCCCGTGCGCCCCAACTCTCAAGGGCCTCCTTCACCCTAACCATCTTGATTTGTAGAATGGAGCGAATTCATTGTTGACAAATCGGCAAAGCTTGGATCTCGCCACAAAAATGGAAATGTTGAATGTTCAAAATAATGTTGGAAATTCATAACGAAATACAACAGGGCTCTTCGCGGGTAGTTCGCGCCCTAAATAGTAGTCATGCTCTTTTGAAGAGACAAATATACATGTTATGTTTTACAATCAACACCAGTATTATCAGGGATCAAATAATTTAAGATATAGCTACTATATTGCCTTTAAAATGAAGATAATAATACAAATGCCAATTTGAATAAAATGCTAAAAATATAATTATAACTAATTTATTATAATTAAAATAGTGTTAATGATATAAATTACTTGAATTATTTGTCCCACATTGTTATCCAATAGATATTATCTACGCTTCATCTAAACTGGGAAGGGATGGTAAGGGGGGGGGGGGAAGTCTGGGAATTTATGGATTGGAAGAAGTAATACACTCTCAAAATATGAAAACAACCTCATACGAAAATAATTTAAATAACTGAATTTATATTAATATGCTATTGAAATTCATAGAATATCTTAAAACTCATCTGTCTTCTCTGGTGATTTGATACGGACAATTTATTACATTTATAAGAATCATACCCAGGATGATGTGAAGTAACATTAATAGTTTATAGTTAACACAATATAGTAGTACCTACAACACAATCCTTCATCAACGCCGAATAATATAGGTACTTCATTTTTTACAAACATGGTGATAATTTCTTCAAAAAAGATAAATAATTGTTCAATCTTGTAGAAGGAATTACACCTAGCGTAATTGTATTTAAATTCCATCAGACTCTCCGCTTCAGAATAATTAGCCTATCGACTTAAAGTTCAAATCGATCATCATCAGTGAGATGGTTTAGCTGTTGCTAGTTTCCTCGGCGCAAACAAGTTTTAACAGCTAATTAATTACGAAACTCACGATAAGGAGCCCAAGACTATGAAAACGCTAAATTCAGAACGAGAGATGAGTGGAGGACGAAAGATGGGGTAAAGATAAACCACGAAGATATGGAAATACAGCAACAGCCGAACACTAATGTACTGTTCTTGGCGTGAAAGCTTAAGATCGAATGCCATTCTGTTGAGCATTCTGCAACACAAATATTTCAACCTGACAAAAAAATGTTAACATTTTATACAATGATGTGTAATTTTGAAAATGAAAAAAAAAGAAAAAAAAAGAAAGTTTCCGTTTTTTATTATACAATGATGTTTAAGCAATTTTGTATGCTGCTCTTTCTGATTTCGTTAAGTTATTTAAGAAACAGGCTAAGTTCGTTATCAGTATGCCTTTAAAACTTCATAATTTCATCATAAATATGCGACAGTAAATTCTACGCAAAAACGCGAAAATCTGTAGTGGACAAACAGGATAAAATAAGCTTTATAGAAAGAAACAAGCTTAACAGCTAAAAATAAATTGTTATATTAAGTTAAACGACATTCCCCGAATTGTACTCGCTTACCCAAAATGTCTAACTACGTTACTGATTACAAAGATATACAATAGATATGCGGTTATCAACAAATCTATTTGTATAATTATATTAGCTTGTTCTTACATAATTTTAGATTGCATGTAGGCCTAAAGATAAACGTCAGCGTGAGCAGAGGTTTTTTAATTGTGGCTGGAGGGGGGGGGGGGGGGGGGGAGGGGAGGCACATTAAAAAAAACTACCAAGTTTTTATTTTTACTCAATTATTTATTTAAATCGTATTTATAATAAGCAACGTGATTATTTATTTTCATTTTTGATGATCGAGTGATACTTTGTTTATGTAACAAACAGAGGCGTTTTTCTGTCAACGTACGCCGTGCTGTTGCCGATGATTGTCATATCATACCCAATTCGGCCGCTATTACAATCAACACATAGGACATATATTTGTAGCAAATAAGCTATTGGGAGGGTTCCAAGGGGTTTGGTAGTTGCCATGAAGACAACAAGATATTCGACGAATATAATAGCTATTCGGACATGGTATTACTTGGGTAAAAAAAACCCACACATTAAAAGAAGAACGTGCGGCCTAAAGGCCCCCCTGGCCTCCTCCTGCCCCCTCCTGCTTACGGCTATGACGCAAAAACAAGTCTCCAATTATATTCATAGTAACGCAAAACGTTTTTCGAGATATAATCAAAAATTGTCAGGGGTTACTTCTCTATCTCTCTTATAGGCTTATTTTATTTTCTTAATAATTACCAGGACTTAAATCTTTTGTCGATAAAATCCCCCGTCAAGTGATTAAGTGCCGTGCAGAAGTCACGTCAAAGATCCCACAGGGGTAAAATTAAAATTTAATCTAATTAAATATCTGGGTTAAGTCAAGAGAAAAACTCTAATTGCAAGAAGATTAAGATACTTCGTCTAGGAAATAACCATCAGAAATGAATTCTTGTAGTAAGTAACATGAAACGAAGACTTTAATAATTTAATAGAAACACATTTATAATTGCCTGTTAAATTACAAACAGAATGGTTGAAATAAAACAAGATTCATTTTAATTCAAAGGAACAGAATTGCATTGGGATTATTGTCACGGTTAGGCCAATTGCCCTCAAACCCTAGCCAAAAATTACACTACCATTTGTTATGCCTGGATTCCGACTTTACATCCGATGTTGGCATTTCCTTAGCACATATACATTTTAAAACATCTATATAGGACTTCATAACATTGCAGACACCAAGAGAAATCTATCAAATAGTTCTAATGCTAATCAAAGATTGCCAACAAGCGGGCCATATGTGAGCTATAGCACTATGACATATGAAATTAATTTATATGATAATTGAGTTACCAAGATAAAAAGTAAATTTCAATCGTTTTTAATAAGATGAACTACACACACACATTATTGGCATCATGAATGATATGTTATGTAAAATTTGCGTTGCTGCGCATATTTGCTAGTAAGATGTGGGCGACGAATAGTGTCAATAACAGCTGGTTCGGGTTAGAGATGAGGGAGGGAGGATTTGAGTCAAGTGTATCGATAAGATACTGCCAAACCCTCAACGTGATTCTACCGCCAATTTTACATGTTATAAATATAATACAATCACGCATTTTGATCACGGACTACCTAGACTTTGGTATTTTGATAAAACAAACAACTATTCATAAAAATTTGATATGCAACATACCACAATCCAAAAAACCACACATGTTTGATACTGCCCACCACTAAACGTAAGGGAACGAGTTGGTAATATTTTAATATCTGAAAATCATTCCTTCCAGGATCAGTTTCTAATGCCGATACCAATATAGCGTACGTACCGGGTTACGAAACATATCGTACACTTTAAGTTAGATGTTTGAAGTAATAAAAAAGAAAGTTATTTACAATAGTCTGTTATTTGCACGTAGCTAGTAGCCGTATTTTTCATAAATTCCACCGTAAGTGTAGTACGGATCAACCGAAAACTGTACGAACAAGGTCGCTCCTTGTTCCCTCGCCAGTCATTTCCGGGGCATATGTTACAAACTAATCAAATACTGACAGTGTCACTTGTTATAATTTATAAAACGACGTGAAGTAAATAAATATTTTAAAAAATTAATAGTTGAAAGAAACACATTTCGCCCTCCGAGATACCAGGGTGATGTAATATTAGCTCTAAAAGAACATCCACGAGATTAAAAATAATCTGCTGATACGATGATTCGATTACATTAATTAAAATCGTGATACACAACTCTTACAACACTATATCGACAACATTAGGATTATGATTTTATCTGTAAATGGACTTATGCCATTTACTGTAGGGCGCGATCAATTTAAAAAAAATATATATAATGGAATTGGAACGTATATAACAATAGAAGCTCATTTTCCCCAAACGTAAATAGGACCCACCATTTCTTAAAAATGAATCATATTTTAAAATATTAAAACGGTCTTCTGCTATGATTTTAAATTGCCATTTAACCAATAATAAAAACTAAAAAGTGTGATAAGATAATCATTATAAATGTTTACGCATATTGACAAAATGTAAGGATAAAATTGAATTGTACACCATTTCATTTACCGAACTACTTATAACTCCAGTCCTCCAGACAGGCTTTGTAAGTCCCTGTCTCAACTACATACTGCACTTATGGACTACTCACACTAGGAAAACGCTCTGTTTGACGCGTTGATAAACGAGCGCGTCCATATGTCCACGAACTTTCTGGCGAAAAGTTCTCAAAGCCATCGTCATTGTTCAATGAAAGTGACAAAAATGTGGAAAGATTTGAGTTTTTACTGTTATAGTTATTACACTTCCTGCCATTGTTCAATAAAAGATCGATTGTCCATATAAATTATAGCTTGGATGTTTCGTTGTCATAGTTACTTCACTACAATTCAGCAATAAAAAATTGTAATTTGTACCTACAATTCTCATCGGATCGCGTTGAAATTTGTATATTCGTGACCGGCTAGAAATTTACTAAAAAATGGCTATCTCACATTTTGCCGCCATTGTGTTTGGGAATAACTTTGTAATAATTAAATTGTAACGTTGTAACTTTTCAACAGATTTGTCCACAAAACTAATGACGTTAAATCCACATCGAGGCTTGTAGATGGTCCAAATTTCAAATTGATCGGACTTTTCGTTCGACCGCTATCGCGATCAAAAAAAAAAAAAAAACAATTTTTTTTAAACCCCGTTTAGTCACCCCTGAATAATAATTGTACGTATTATTAAGTTTTTTCTATCACACACGACTGGATTTACAATATGAATGTGTATTTTTCGTAACAATGCATAAACATTACTTCAGATTGGCCATAAAGTGTAAAACCAAAAACACACTCTAAAATTGTATGAATTTTCTGTAACACGTAGCGTCGCACAAGTACGATCACACGGCCTACACATGTGTTCATACAACGTGCACAAACAAAGAAAAATAAATATAACACACACAAGGGTTAAGTGAACACCTTAAACGCAATATCCAATAATCACTTCATTAATGTGGATAGCACACTCATAGATCGTCGATTATACAAATCACATGGACAAGTCAACACGCACCCATGCACTCGCTGTGAAGACTACTGCATATGTGGACGGATTTTGTTCTCATACTGATTTTAAGAAACAACCCCCCTCACGCCACATAAATATCGGAAACCATAACGGCCACGGCCAGGCACAAATTCTGTGACACTTTCCAGATGAAATTTGATCCTTACAGTCAGCCCCACCGATTATAGCATGACCAAACCATTACGCGGACCACAAGGCATCTGTTTTCACAGCACAAGAAATTCCACACAAATGGGGGAAATTAGGACATGGCAATAATCCGTAAACGATATACCAGGAAACATAGAAATCGGTAGGCCTAACGAGTGCATCAAAAAAATCATACAATACATATCATATTGCACAATGATCATAAACTTCATGAAACAATAAATATAACAGATTTTGTAGATATTGTTCTAAGTGCGATAAAACAATTTGAATTCAGTAAAACGTAATGCTTTGATACTTTGACTTTTGGGCAAGACACGTACTACATACCAAAATTATGAAAATAATAATTATTATTGGTGAACCAATAATATTAAAAATAAAATAATTAGAATCCTGAGACACAACTCCCATAAAACAATCCCGACATCATTAGGATTATGATTTTTTACCTGTAAATTGGACTTGCAAAAAGGAGAATGAATGCTATTTCTACTATATGAATATATTAATTTCTTTATGCATGTCATGTAAGGGCTGAAATTTATAATCTGATAATGTTTCTACATACTGTTGTGGCATTAGAACATAGTGACGAACAGTGTCCAGATAGGCAAAATGAATTCTATCACGGCGACACAGTCAAAACTGCGAGCTATACGATAATTTAGGTGCATGTTCCGTTTTTTGTATAAACACATGGTAAGATTCCCCCTCCCTCTTCGCCTCCTGTGTCTGACCCCGATATGAAACAGACCCTCATAATTCACTTGCCACTAAACATGATGCCATTAACCAATAAGCTGGCAGCGTGCTTTTACAGTGAAGCCACAGTTTACTGACGTTTCGTCACACAACATATCAATTAACTTCAATTAATTAAATACATACAGGGGGAAGTCGGAAGGGTTTATTTTATATCCAACTGTCCGGTTTGAGGATCACATGGAACAAGCGGAGAAAGTGGACCGTATGAAGAAGCATACCTATAACTCGACTATTTCCTACTATACGACCTATAACAATCTTACAGATATCAGAGTAATAGGTCTTATGATAGTTGATAGGTGAACAAGAACCTTGTTTTTCGAGACGTTTCGAAAATTATTCAAGCTGAGTGCAAGCTTCACCGAAGATATTTTTTATGCATTTTACGTTCATCTATTTCTATTTTTAGGCATCACTTTCTCATTAGCTTTTTTAAAACATACATTAAGTGTTACCTAATTGCTTCAATTTCAATTTTTGTTTTTAATAAATGTTTTGTTATTGTTCTGTGTCGAATGGCAAGAGCTTTGGCTGTAGAGACCGATATTGTTAATAAAGGTTCTACTATCATCAAGTCGTTTGATGTTCTGGTTACGAGAGGTACGTGCATGGTTTCTTGCGAATATTAATCAGTGATACATACGAATAAATATATTCAAAGTAATACAACCAATTTGATAATCGCTGTCGTGTCATACGAAAGTATACTACAAAGTTGCAACTGCTCTAACTCCGGCCGTACATACAAATCTCTTGCTAATTGCGCTATCGGGTACATACCGCAAATATTAGAAAGAAAAAATGATACACTGTACACACTTAATAAAATCTTAGTATGTAATATAGGCCTACACTTTACAGTGTAGGCCTACACCAAATAAATACAGCTCTGTGTAATATTAATATCATGTTTTAGTTTTCCGTATTACAACTTTCACGGTTTTATTTCAATAACAGCCATATGCATTTTGCAAGGGTAGTATCGTTGAGTGACTAACATATAATCCGGCTTTGAAGCATGGCGACATACGATCTGGGCCAGACTGCTTTTTGTATCACCGGACAAATCCTCGGTTTTTGCATTGCCATAATAGTAATTGGGCATCTAACAATGGAAGACTCATTTGCGTAAGTGTACTACAACAGTCATTCCACATTTTGTCCACGCACACGTAAACACGAGCATTCCACTTGTCGTTCTTTAGAGCGCGAGGCTGAGCTGAGGATCGTTCAAACTAGAATTATTCATCTATCCTTCAACCAATAGCATTGCTAATTTACATACTATTACATTCCTTTAGTGACAAATGCCATGCAAAAAATCAGTAATATGGGTTGCAATCTTCAACCAGAAATAAATTCATTTATCTTGCCGAGCCCAAAATGCGGGCCAAAACTTGACCTGTTTAGTCACCCCTGGATAATATTTTATGTATTATTTTGTTTTTTTCTATCACATACGACTGGATTTACAACATGAATGCGTATTTTTCGTAACAATGCATAAACATTACTTCAGATTGGCCATAAAGTGTAAAACCAAAAACACAATTTAAAATTGAATGAATTTTCTGTAACACGTAGCGTCTCAAATACAAATGTCAGAAATGTAAATGTTACGCCATTCTAAAGTCAAAGGATTACTACAGGTCAAGTTTGAGTTTCATAATGATAACGCAAAATTGATAGCAGACATTTTTTAAAAAACCGTAGCGATGTGCAAAGTAACAAATTTTGTTGTCTTACAAAACTTGCACTTAGTGGTACTTACGCCCGGCTCAAAATATTGAGATTTACAAAACACATACGTCATTCTACTGAGATAATTATTGACAAGTTTCATTTATATTCGTTAATATCTTCTACTTCAAATAAATACATCTTTCTTGTCGCGCGTGAAATGCGAACGGATACATACATACATACATACATACATACATACATAAATCTGGTGCAAACTTATAAGGCCGCTGTCGCGCCCTAAAAAGTAATGAACTTTCATAAAATGTTATATATATTTTTTAGTTGTAATTGTATATAAATTGTTTCATTGTTCCAATACATCTTTCCGTGTTTCAAAAGTTCTTAATAATACGTCATATAATAATAATAATACGTCATATACGTCATATAATAATATTATATAACGTTGCCGGACACATTTTAAATTAATTAAAAACTTATGAAAATGGGAAATATTTATTGGAACAAGGAAATTATAATTAAAAAGAGCATTACATTTCCTAGGAGAAGATATATTTTATATTTACGTTGTTACAAGTTAAAAGCATTTTAAAGCAATTTTTAACGACATAGATCGGGGGTTTCGCAGATTTGGTGGATAAACAGCCGTAATGGTTTGTGAGATATTTTTTCAATATTTTTTTAACAAACCTTTTTAATTTTACATTTTCACTAACTATGTTATGTAAGTTTGAAAAATGGATCGATGTAAAATATGTTATGTGTACGAAGTCATCAAAATTCAAAATGGATATAAATATGTTAACACTTTGAATTCTGATACTATCAATAAACCCCATCAATTTACTTAGGTTAATAATATGTATGTAAAGTTCTTAATCTTGCACAACGAAATAAGTTAACTTTCGATTTTTTAATTAATAGTCATATTTTTCAAAATCATCCCTCAAGTTCTACTATTTCAAGACATCAAGTCCTATTTGACTTCCACAATAAGGCATCCGTTTGTGTTTCTTGACTCAACCGACTAATTTTGGCATCGCAGCCGTTCGAATTTTGCTCCCTAATTACGTCATCATTCCCACGTTATAATTAATCGAATTTTTGTAAAGTGACAAACGTTCCAAAATAATTGTTCCCTCTCTAGAGAGGATTACGTTATCCAAATTAACTCCGGTAATGCGGATTTACGGCTTTGAGGGCTGCCTGAATGAGGGACTAAACACACAGTTGAGTCGTAGCTCTATTGAAGGTGAGTCACATTAGCACAGTCAGTGGACTTCGCACTCTGCGCCGGGGATCAGTCACACAACAATAACTTCCAAGGCGGCGCTGCCGACGCTGCGCGCTCTTACACGGCCAGTGCTCAGCGAGGCAGCATAACGAGATATCTTATAGAGGGCGCCCGGGCTAATATCCAATTACAATTCTTCCATGAAACTTAATTACCAGATGATTAAATGTGTAAATCGTTACTAATACGATTATAAACTATAAATTGTTAATTAAAATCATACTTAGTGAAATATTACGCAACATTAATTATCGGAGACGACGTTGATGAGTTCTATCGATAGTTGTGACCTGACAAAGGAGGTTACTTCGCTTCCAGGAGGAGGGTAGCATTATAACGCGAAGCATGGCTACGTTGATACACAGAATAATACACATTTCATTGTAATTCTCATGGGAAATGGCTCCTTTTCATGACGTTTGCTTCCCTGCACATATAGTGTAGGAGATTTAGGTTGGAATTCATAGTCGGCCCCTACACCTAGGGGCACCCATTGTTGCTATGGATTTGTTTTGTTTATGGGAAATAACATGCAAACAACTGTTACCTTGGTAACAATGGGCGCCCCTAGGTGTAGGGGCCGACTATGAATTCCAACCTTAACCAAGAATTATTCAAACAATGCATGCACTTGTTTATTTCTTTGGTTTCTCTTGACCCTAGAGTATGTACTACTGTATCATGGTGCATCTTTAAAATAATATGGTGAATTTGTGTGTATACATCAATACAGTGCTAGTTTATGTAATGGACACAAATAGCATTCCATTGAGATAACTATATTTACTGGGGTTTTGACTAACAGCCTTGAACCCCATTTATATCGGCCTTTAACTTTTAGGGCTGTGTTTCGTGTGAGTTATGTCATAAACAGTGATACTCAAAGGCAGCTAATATTTTGAGGTTATTACTTTTTTCCGTAAAATTTAAAAGAACGTTTTAAATTTAAATTTTGGGATCATACATAGCTATAGATATAATCGAATTCTACAGCGAGTATTAAAATACGGTTTACAATTTATTGAGTGTCTGGTTTTATCCAATAGTATAAAACCGATGTCACATGAATACATTTTTTGTTGAAAAATGTAAATTTGCGTTTTAATTACCTGAGTGACAATGCGCTATATTCTACGCTACACTATTACACTATATTTGTGTGCGCATGTGTCTTTATTTACATGTGCCTTTATTTTTCTTCTTGAAAACAAGAAAATAGATTACATAATTTGGTATAAGCCCCCAAAGAAACCATTTGGCTCAAAGGAGCCACTCTATGGTACAATATCTAAATATATATGCATCAAGGTTGATGAAGGTCCATCTGTTATTACATGTACATTTATGCTTTTAGTACGATAGTTATGGATTTTATTTGTATTTAGTTGCTTTATGCTGATGTTTTATTATTTGGTTTGGATTTTCATTATTGCAAATCAGATTTACCACTGTCCATGTTTAAAAACACACAGTATTGACATAACGATACCTGAAGCTGGAAGCAGATTCTGGTTCTAAGCCATTCTAGTTGGATACTTGGTTAAATTTTAAATGTGTCATACTAAGAACGTTTGCACATCTTTCTTCGAATGAATAGTAGTTTTTATTGAATGAAAAGTAAACTTAGAGGATTGAAAACAATATGGATATAAAGTGGGCGATCTCATTATTGATGAGTCTCAGTAAACAAGTATTAATATGTTCCCCTGCCTCTCATAAAGCGGGTATATACAAAAACGTACTAATGCGTAATGCATAAGACATAACGCGTAGTCGTAATGTTGGATCACTGGAAATACGTACTTGCGTCCACACAAAAGTACTTGTTTTAGGACATGGCCATATAAGACATCATTCTCCGTTTTAATGCGTACGAAAGTGCACTATTTCCAAACTTACGGCTAAAATACTAAGGCAGCGCAGAAAACATAACTCAAACTACCATCTATACTTTGATATGTTGGACTACTACAGTCAATTACGCCTCCGTATAATAATACAGTTGGGGGAATTACAACATGGTTCTTTCAAGTATCCTGGGGCAAGTAATTTCTAATTACATGTAATCTAATACAGTTGGCCACACTCTCCAAAGAACTTCGACAAATGTCATATCTTCGTCAGAACTCTTTATGCGCACGTTTCTGTGTACCGGCGCGCACAAGTCATACCAACTCGCGTGAGCTCCTCGCTACGAGTAGACTTGCACAATGGAACTCGCCGGCAGCCCGATACACAGTCAAGGCAGCTCGCGCGAGCTCGAAAAATGTCCAACTTGTTCTATTAGCGAGTCAAGTTAGCGACTCGACTCCAATTAAAGCTTTTTATTTTAACACGTGACTGTTAACAGATGAGAATATATTATCTTATCCTATTATTATGTATTTGTAAATTATTATTATTATCTTTATTAGTATTATCATTATTAATATCATTATCATATCATTATCATATCATTATCATATCATTATCATATAATTATTATATTGTTATTATATTGTTATTATATTGTTTTTTATCATTATTATTAGTATTTATTATTATCATCATTAATATTATCATTATTATCATTATTATTATCATTATCATTATTATCATCATTATCATCATTATCATCATTATTACCATTATTATCATTATCATCATTATCATCATTATCATCATTATCATCATTATCATCATTATCATCATTATTATTATTATTATTATTATTATTATTATTATTATTATTATTATTATTATTATTATTATTATTATTATTATTAGCCATTTGTTATTGTTCTGTCGTGTATCGGAGATAGTAATAATATGGCGCGAGCCAACCGGCGCGAGTTTCTCAATCGTGTAACTCGGCGGTTATGTTTAATACATTACGGGAGTAAGAATTACGTTTTTGTCTAGAGCTTATAAAAATAGCATTCCTATCTTTCTGTGACCTGTTTGTAATGGTATATAAACCGAGCCAGCGAGGGATGCGGGTTTATGTAGCCTGCGGTCTATCCGCACGGAATAAAACCTATCATGAAAAATGAAGGTATAGCTATTGTTATTCCTAAAAAACAAACACAAATGGCGGATTCAGTAACAAGATTTTGTTTACAAGAGGACTGCTGAATGGATTGTTATGAAACATAAAAATTCTTTGATAACTCATTAATAAAATAAAAACAAAAATACGTTATGAGGTTACAGTGAAATGAATACCATACGAAACAGTATCCGATGCCAATATTATGATAGAGAACTCCTAAAAATGTTCTCTTGTATCGTGTTATTGTTGGTACGCTGGAAAATTTTGATGTAACATATTATTATTGGTTCGTATTTTAGATTTAGATTTTAAAAGTTTTTTTTTACTGTTATTACGTTTGTTATTATTATAGCAATGCATACGTGAGTATGTATTGAGTGTATTGAAAGTATTTTAGACGATATTTTTACTGTAAATAGCCCTTTTAACGATAATTCTTCCTATTAGACGATGGGCCAGCTAATAGAAACCCTCCCCCCCCCCGGTGCGGAAGGTTTGAAAGTGGTTTTGTATACCTCTTAATATTACATTTTGATTTTCACTTGTTAGCCAACACAACTTTGGTGGAACAGCCAACCAGGGGTGTCCAAAGATTTTGGTCTAAATAGTACAAATATTAATTGTGAGTCTTGTAGTAAGAAAGTAGTTAGTTTTACGTGAGGTTATAACTATGTCTATTATTGTCTTATTTCTAAAAATTGTTTGAGACCCAATTGGCCATTATCTTCGGAGATATCACCCTGTGTCTTTTTGGACATCATGAAATTCTTTAGTCACAAATGTCGTTTGCGACCACTCTAATGAAAGGTCTTGATGAGTACATTACGAATAAGTAATTTATTATACATGTCAATGATACATTTTCAGGGGTAATCACGCTTTAAACGTCAAAATCCATCTTCGATCGCTATTTTTTGCACTATTAGCTAATAAAGGTGAGAAGTTTCCATTTTTTTTCTTTGTAGCTTTTAAATATATGTTAGTGTATTAACATTGTTTGTAATATGTGATTTCCATAGAAAAATATCCATTTTAGGTTATTGTTTTAATTTTTAATTTAATTTTTGTTTCATTAATTAACGTCGTTAAAAAAGAAACACGTTTATTTAAGGATTGTGCAGCTTTTATAATACAAATGCATGTCACTTAGTTGGTGGAACAGTCAAAAGTCACAAAATAACAAACATACTTACATAAACGCTCAAGAAACGCAATTAATATTTATGTATATACATTTGAGATGCCACATTTTGACACCCCTGGTGGGTGCATCCGCTAAAACCGTGTTGTATATTGAGTAAAAATGCGAAGACAATCTATTCAAGTACTCAAACCCGCTTCCATCATCTTCCACAATGTGGGTAATATGGGAGGTCACACACTGGCAAAACTATATATACTATCTACTCTAAGTAAACCAAAAAATTTATATGGAAAGTTTTGTGCACCCTTAAATGGAAAAATGTATTTAATTAAGTATTTTGAATGTTAAAGAATATATACGTCCAGAATTGTTAATTTACTGTCCAGAATCGCAATTAACATCAATATTGCTCCTTATTTCGCCATGTTTGGATACCCCTGGTGGGTGCATCCACCAAAACTATGTTGGCTAACAAGCTAAAATCGAAATAAAGTGTACCAAAGTATCCAAAAACAGTTCTAAACTTTCCGGCATATGGGGAACGGGGGGTTACAAATGGGGTAAACCCTATACATGTTATGCTCAAAGTAAACAAATAAAATGTATAAATTATTAAATTCAATGTATTATATATTGTGTTGTGCGACCATTTAAATGGGAAAATGTATAATTAACAATTTCAATGTGTTAAAGGTTACTTAATTCCAAAAATGTTCATTTTATTGTCAAAATCACAATTATCATTAATATTGCTCACTATTTCGACATTTTGGATAGCCCTGGTAAGTGCACTCACAAAAAACCATCTTGGCTATCAAGTAAAAATCAAAAGGTCATGTATCAAAGTATACAAAAACACTTTCAGACCGTCCAATATTGGAGGGGTGGGGGGTTACAGATGGGGCAAACATGATACATTTTAACCTAAAAAATTCACATAAAATGTATATAGAATGTTTTTCTCACCCCTGAAAAATAAAAAATTCATGTTATCAAGCATTTTAGATGCGTGAGGTTATATACTTGCAACTATTTTGATTTATTCTCAAGAATTGCATATAATATTAATATCGATTTGTACCGTGGCACATTTGGACAACCCTGGTAGATGCACCCGCCAAAACCATGTTGGCTAACAAGTAAAAATCAAAAGTACATATATAATAGTAATCGAAACCACTTTTAGACCTTCCATTATTTGAGGGGTGGGGCGTTACAGAGCGGCCAAACTATATATATTTTTTGCTCGAAATAAAAACAAAACATGAATAGATAACTAGTTTGTGTAACTCTGAAAATCAACAAATTGTATTATTTAGTAGCTTACGTATAAAAGAGTACATCCTTATAAAAATAGTTAATTCTTTGAACTGGCAACATACCTCAATTAATATTTTTATGGTTTTCACAGTACCACATTTGGACACCCCTGGTGGGTGCACCCACCAAAACCATGTTGGCTAACAAGTGAAAATCAAAAGTCAATACATCAAAGTACTCAAAACCACTTTCAGACCTTCCGCACCGGGGGGGGGGGGGAGGGGGGGTTATAGCTGGCCCAAGGTCTATATGTTCCTACTTCCCACTCCATAACTGTAAAGTGGAGCAGTATATTATATAGTTATGAATGGCTATAATACCAAACCACCATTGAGATTAGTCATGAGTAAACTTTATGAAAGCACTTGTATCTTATACTTTAATACATTCAAAATTCTCGATAAGTTCGCGTAGTTGTGGGAAAAGCTTGCCGCAATTGGCGTAGGGAATCAAGAATATCTCTTAACAATGCATACGCACTTCACACTCACCTGTCGGATGTTGCTACTTGATTATTGAAGATCTACTGTATACGTATATAATGATAAGTGACTCGGTATCACATAATTTCAATATGCCAACACGTAATACTATGATAATTCTGTAAAAGCTTAAGCATACTTTGTGGTACACTATGGAATTTATCAATAAAATACATACAAGGGATATAATATTACGGTTCTCGTTATAATTGAGCCTTTCAGAGCGGCTCTGTACTCTGTAGACAGAGTGTGGCAATATATACTACATCGTTTGCAAGCGTACTGCATGGTTAACATGCTTAACTCTGTAACTGGTAGTGGAAAATTTGTTTTTAATTTCACGGAACTTTGGGTTAAAATAATGTGTACAGTCGCGTGGGCTTTAATAGCCAATTCTAAATTCCAGCCAATTAACAGTGGTGTGCATAGGTAGACAACAAAGCGTAACAGCTTTTACAGTTTTTACGTTTCACGAGGTAACCATCGCGATTTATTTAACATATTTTTACCAAAGAGTTGGGTGTTGTTAAAAATAACTACACGATTTACAGTATATTATTTGCAGTAGGCCTATAGTATAGTTCATTCAGTATATGAATGAAGTAAAAGAATCGAATTACCTTATGTGTTTAAAGTTGTGTGAAAAACTGTTTATAAATTTAAATAAACCTCCCTTATTTGGAATACTACGTATTAGACCTTAAGTTAATTTATGACTGAATTTTAAACCATACATTAAACAAAAGTTCACAGGTATTTGATTGATCTACCGGATATGATAAAATGTACTATTTTAAAGACAACCAAGGTCACCAAATAACCACTGACAATTTCAATTGAAGTTAGTGAACCTACTAAAATTGTCCAAAGGCGTTTGCTAAGGGTTTTTAATAACGCGAAGGGAAGAAAATGAAATGAAATGTAAGAAAACGGACAACAAACTATTTCAGCTCAAAAATAAATGTGATTTTGCCTTTACTCAATAGCAACAATTACTTTAAACAAATATTTTATAAGAATATACATAAGAGATGAGAATAAGAATATATTATTTTAAACGTAGCATTGCAGCAGAAATTATTTCTCCCATATATACCGCAGGCCATGCATTATAATTTGTCTTTCTACCATCTACAGGATTAACTAGATAGTAGATACAAAAGTGTAGTTGGGTAGTTCTGAAGAAACGTCTTTGATGTTTGTCGTACATTTTATAATAAAACGGCAGTTTTTCACCTGACTAAGAATAACCCCAACACCTTTGGCGGGATCAAGATCGAAACATCCCGGCAGAAAGTCTTGTGGTGTAGTACTGAGCCAAGCCATCTATATCTGCACAGATCATTGTTATAAATAATATACTATCCGTCTCGCTTCTTTCTTGGCTCTTTATGCATCACGTATTCTCATACACATCCATGCTACGTGACTTAGATCTGTTACTCTAAATAGTGTTATTAATATAAAGTAAAACGTTAATAATTTTATAGTGAGGTGTCCAATGTAACAAAGTGTTTAAAAGCCAATCAACAAAACTGGCCATGTATGGGATACCGTGTTTGACATGATGTGATCTCTAATATTGTTGTGGTGTTCTTCGTGTGTTGTTCACTTAGATATACATAGCATGTATAAAACAATTATCCGCTAACATTATTTTCTAGCATATTCTTGGTGGTCACTTTAATAAAACAGGATTCTAAAGGAATTATTTCTAAGTGTATTTCTGGGTCGATGTCCGATTTCGGGTATCTTAATGAAATAGAATGATTATTTCCAGTTTAATGTTTTAGTATACAAAATACAATGCACGAACAACTAGTGTCTACTTAAATTTAACAAGAATTGAACGTCTACAATTAATTGTAGCAGAAAACTCGTGAATTGGTTTGAAATGTCGTTCTCATTGTACAATCATTGATCATCATTGATCACCATTGAATCCATATAGGAGTCTGTGTTTTGGTCGTTGTCTACGACAAAAAAAATTACTATACCCATGCGTATACACACATGTGGAACAAAATGTTTTTAGAAAAATGATGCCAAAAATAATATACATCTATTGTAGAAAGAAATCAGAGTCAACTGTATTTTTACACCTTTTTGTTCTATCACTTGCTGCACTTATTAAAGCATCACACAGACATCTAACGCAATGACGTATTCTTGAAGTGCAGGTCGGGATCTAATGCTGGGTTCTCATGGTCCAACGCCGGCTTATAGCGTTCGTCTTTGGCCAATCAGACATCGTAGCAACCGCGACTACACCCCTTCCAACGACGTCAACTATTTCTATTTTCTACGCCGAGTAAAGCTTCACCGCCTTGCAAATACATTTAATTGTCACTCGCGCTTAGCAGACTCTTGCACAGTAGAACATGGCGCATTTCATGAGAACGCGATGGCGTTTAACTCCTAGAAAACGTCGAACATCGTACGCCGGCGTCAGAGCATGTGAACCCCGCATAAGCATCCTACAGCTATCAATATTCTTCTCTACAGAATACTCCATGCGCCTAGTGAGAGTCAGACAACGTCATATGTTCTGCTCGCAGCGCTGTTGCCATATGGTCTCCCTCCATGGTCGAATAATAATATTAGACCATAGTCTCCCACACACAGAGATCGACCTTTGCGTGTATCCGTAACACAACCTGGTTCTGATTATTATGTTTATCCATGTGGTAATTGAAGTATGGTAATATTCCCAGCAAGTACACTCCAACGCCCGCTAAAGTGATGAGCCTATAGTGAAAGCATTCAAGCATGTTGCGTGACACAGCACAGTAAGTCCCTCCCTATATCCCCACAACCCTAGGGAAGAATGTTCTTAGTCTAGAGGGGCCGTGCACATCAACCGAATTACGCATCAATTGGAAACGTGAAGTCACCTGTGTAAGTTGTATACTTTAAGATGTACATGAATCAGATTCATGTAGGGGTACATCCCCATGCTAGACAGGCCCTAGTCTCTAGGGCTATATTAAGTCTCGGAAGGTAGGATAGTCTTGGCCGTAGAACCATGTTCGTTTAGTAAGCTCAGCAAAATGTTGACTTCTTCATATCTTCAATTAACAGTGCGGATTTTGGCATCACGGACATCCACTTTTCGTTTGTTCATAATTTCATTCACACGTGATTGCTGTCAGTAAACATAAAACTAGTAGTAAAATGTCAAATAAGTAGGTCAAGTTCCCGCTAGGATGCGCAAAAATGGCGTCTTAAACCGGGTTGAGTGGATATCACGAGATATTAGACCGGCATAGTAATTCTAAGTCACTTTCGAAAGTGACTTAAAGACCGTTTTAATTTAAGCTGATGTGTTTACCAAGCACATTAAACCGATTTAATTATATTGGTGTGACTCGTGTGATAAACTTAGTAAATTTTTAATCCGGCGTGAACCATGAATGAGATATTTCCAAGCATCTCACTGGTGAGTGGAAACCCCTTTATTTCTTACGGCGTGATAAGCTCAACGAGATTGTTTTGTTAATCATTTTGTGTCAGTAATCAAAATTATTTCAGGAGGACAATAGTTGAATCCCAACAAAATTAACTCTCCCTTCATCAGCAGATCGTTTATATTTTCCGGTAAGAATATTCAAGAGTTATGAATACGCAAACTTTGGCTATCTAGTGTCTTTCAACATGAATAATAGATAATATATCTCTAGACTAAAATAATATATTGAATAACGAACATTTTCAAATCGAAAACTCACAAAACAATAATCCATTTCGCTTCCAATATTGGAAACTCGGCAAGTTCGAAGTTTGAAACTTTATCAAAGCATATCCCCTCGCATTATCTAGTTCTGAGTTTCCTAAAAACACTTATGCGGTCTAAATAAACACTTCTTTATTTTTGAATAAGCATTAACGAACTCATAAATCATCAATATTTTCTTAGAATAACAAACTTCGTTAATATTGGCGTTCTATAGAATCTTTTAACACGACTGGTGTACCAGACATTTCCTTTCCCATACATACACCGCTGAACTAGTTCAACCCTCGAAGCAACATTATAATTAGCAGCTTCAGTTGCTCGAATTGAGACGTGATGGTAAAACAAATACTCTCATAATATTTCCAGACCAAAAAAACAAACAATGAGTAACATAAAGGATCAATATGTGGTTCTTGTTCTGTGGCTTTACTTGTCGATACGACCAAAAACCTCGGTAGTGCCAATGTGTTTACAAACGTGAGGAAAACATTGATTTATAAATACGGATGTGAAAATGCCGTAATTGGATGTGTGAGCTTTATCAAAGCGACTTCTTCCATTGAATTCAAACAGTACTTTCTCAGTTGTGTTTAATATATGTATGTATGTAAATCGTTCCCCCTATATTACTTCGTCAACAATAATGTAACTAATAGTCAGGATGCATTCATCACGGACAGCGAAATGTATGAAGATCATATTCATAACCTTTATTTTAGTTTATCCTTGTTTTCTTTCACGTCGTTGAATAACAAATTGAGTATTCTTGAATCAGACACAGAATGTTTAATACATTTTGAACCTTTATTTAGGGATAGAGGAATTTCATTTATAGTAGAAGCTTTAAGTATAATGTTTTTTGTATTATGCGTAACTGTCAAAATTAGTTCATGCTTCGCGTATCAACTATCGACTTGACATAGATTAACGTTGCCAGAGTATACATGCCGTGGGCGAAGGCCACAGTTTCTGCGTTCCTGGTTCGAATACTGACTTGGGCATGGACGTAATGTGGCCGTGTTTTGATCTTCATATATTATTCACATTAGATAATAGTTTTGAAAGCATAGTTGCCAAAATTTGAGACGAAAAAAGCTCAAATATCAACACGTTCATGTGTATATTATTTCAACCCGAGGCCATATTGACACATTTCACGTTTTCGCACACATTATAGTTTGTTTTTCTCTCGTCGCTCCTTATTATTCATGTGTACCTTCCACCCCACTTAGTAATTTCAGTACGCCGTCCACCCATTCCCAACAAAAAGTTGGCAACTAAGCAAACTCGTGGCATAGTGTATAGCAGTTGATATTTTAGTGCAGATAATGGGAAGACATTATGACATAATAAACACGTATTTGTTTCAAAATTCTTTGAGGTGAACGTTTCGTTTCGATGAAAACATATATTCATCATACCTAGTATCATACTATACATTCGTATATAAAGAATATCCAATGCCATTAATTAGAACTCAATCCCAGAACCCCAGAATTCCCATTAAAACTAAGTAAAACGTCGGAACAACGTTCAGTCAGGATCGCCAAAGGACCAGAATCGAACCAGTGATATCGTATGTCAGTGACGAGCTACTTCTATTAGTGTGATAGATTCGCATCCATTGATCTTTGATTATACATGATTTATCATGCTTTATAACCAGAGTCCATTTTATCCCGTTAAGAGTTGTTGCATGCTCAACAAAATCATAACAAGGCACGCTATTGTAATGAAAGCACTTTAAGGCCTCCATACTTACCCATCCGCATCATATTCAACCGACAAGTACATTAGAATTCCAGCTCTCAGATAAGACTGACACTTTTTACCGGGACGTTTTTGCTGCATTTGAAGCCAAGCCATTATTTTGAATGTTTACGTTTTGCATAATCCATTAAAATTGCATTATGCATACTTCTAGATTCACAGGTTTAAAACAAACTTTATTCTAACGTAATTTCCACTTTAATGTACCAAAAACTTTAATATAGCGTATAAAGCAGATGAAATTATGACACAAAATTCTTCGTCGAGATCCGAGAAATTGTGATTTAATTAAACCCACAGTATCACTTACAGAAATTTTGTGGCAAACCTTAACCCGGAGATGTAAGTTACGAAAAGATATAATATAAACAGTGCAGCCATTTCTTTTAGATCATGCAGCTGCCAGACATGTACAGGGTAGCTAGCAAATCAACACATTACTGAAAGTAGCACACCGTCACTATGAAGACTGAAGGGATGTAACACCATGTTACTCGGAGCTCCCAGCTCTATAGAGTCACTGTCAAATGGATATATTGTGTATGTAACTTACGTGTGTACTGTGTAGTGCCTACCAAAGTTCACGATTTTATGTTTTAGCGGGATCTAAGAATATGTAGCAAAGATAACAATGGCTTAGAATAATTGAGTTATATTACAAATATTTAGAGAAAAATTCAATGCGATGTTACATCTCACGATTTAGCCGTAACAATATTTGAAGAAAAAAGAGGCCCGATAGCAAGCCAATGGTTATTTTGTTTTACTATGTACGGCTAGTTTCTTTGCTCCGTTTTTAGTACAAGTTAGATTTATATAAAAAATACAAAATCACGCAATAGTGAATCAATATGTGTCGATGTTTGTTTAGATTTCAAAAAATAAATTCCTCATACATTATACTACAAACAATATGTATTAATAAGGTTATTGCATATACCTTAATACAAAGAAACTTTTTTTACGCAAACAAAGCAAAGGTACATAACATAACATGACGCGGGAGGACGATTGTACCATAGTTAATCAGTGAACGGTTCAGCCTCCCTTGTTGTAGGAGTCTGGGAGGAGTAGTCTCAATATAAAAACCACGAACAATTAACTTGCTTTAGAACAGGGGTGCCCAACCTTTTAGTGACAATGATCTACTTTTCATTTGTGGATTGGCCCACGATCTACATTTTGAAAACTTTTAATTTGTCTATAAATGAGGGAAAAATTATTGAAAGTCAGGAGTCAGAAATACAATATTAATAATTTATTCATACAATTATTTATCGCTGTATCTGATTAGCTGTCGAAACTACATTAGGCTGGGTGGGGGTTCTTTTCACTATTGTTATTGAAGGACCGAGCTCTACCCTTTTCCTCACAACTAACATTCTTATTCATCTCGGAAGTAGACAACGCGCGAAAGAAAATGCAGCCAAGCTGTCTGAACGGTATAAGCTTCACGGAGTTTAGAAGAGAACTGAACTGGCTGGTAATAACCTAGCATAGAAGATAAGAGTAAGGAGGGGGGGAATACCCTGAGTACAACTAGATTACAAAGGTGCATAGAAGCAGACACAAACAAATAGGAGAGTGAGTCAATTCTGACATTACATTACATACACCAGGGGTGTGCTGTTGGTTGATGTTTCAAGAAAGCCATTTATGTGCATATATCTCCTAGATTACAATTTATTTAAAGAAATTGAAATAACGATTTCCTATACTTATAGCTAGATACTAAACATGTAAATTTATAAGGATATTGGCAATAACACACGATCTACTTGAGAAGTCGTCGCGATCGACCAGTCGATCGCGATCGACTGGTTGGGCACCCCTGCTTTAGAATATCTTTAGACCACAATATTGAAAAAATCATTACTTACCAACATGCAGCTTCTTAACAAATAAACACTGATTTAAAAAGTGTCAAATATTTTTATCTTTACGGTTGTTATTTAATAAGCTAATGGAAGCATTAATAATTAATTTGTTTCCCTTGTAACAACCGTAATCATAACGTTTGTTCATCCAGTTTTTAGTTCAAATGAAACAAAATATTTGTTAGTAACAACTGTTTTAATATTTTTCATCGTTCTTACGATATCACCGAACACCTTTGATTATACGAAGTAATTATTTAGGTAGTTGGGTAATTCATAACACATTATATAGAACGGTATGTTTCTATTAGTTATGTAACATAACCCGGACCCGCCACGAACCCTTGTTTATTGGTTCAGGTATTTTCCATTGTATGAAAACAAATATAATTGTACATCAAACATGTAAAAAAAAAAGGAAAGATTAAAATAATAATAATATGTATACGTCCTCGTGGTTGCAGAGTTACATCGCGGTCACCCACGCAGAGCACTCGATAGTAGTGAGCAACAGCCATTGTGTGCCCGCCCTCACTGTTGTGCGTGGCGTGCCCTGCAGCCGGCCGCAGCAAACATCTTGAAAGTAACTTACTTTGACTGCCTGCAGCAGAAGTTTTTTAAACTGCCATAGGAAATAAGTTACAGATCCCTCACGTTATTGGCAATGCCAGTGCAGAAAAGTGCACGAGTACTTTGCGCGGTGTAAAAACCTACACTCGGTCCATTCCTGTCAAGCTAATGCGGGCGCTTATGACGACCGAGATGAAACTGTCGAAGGTTTTGAGCTCTCTGTTCTGTTGGAGGTTTTTGCCAGCCAAGAGTCGAGGAGAGGGTGAGTAATGCATTATGATATGCATATATTACGTAGTTTGTTATAAAATATGGCAAAATGACGAGTCCCTGCTATAAAATGATTACCAGGCTCCTTTTGTTTATTCCGTCACTGCTCACGTGGTGACCAGTGCAAAAAGCGACGAGAAGAAACTGCAATTAAGGTCAATTCGTATGTTTATTATAACGTAATTGACAATCCCTCCCATATATCCAACTTATACCAAGTAATGCTGATAAGAATCATACATTACACATACCTACCAACAATTATATTATAATGTGAGACGCCATCGCAACGAGTTCAGAATTGAACCCAGCACATTTACAAATTCCTCCATGCTCTGTTTCTGTAAAATCCAGATACCTGTTTTTAACACGGATTAAATTTGATCACATAAACCACCCTTCTGACGGTTACGTTATGTCTCAAACTTATGTTTATAATATGAAAACGGTATTTCGATTGACAGCGCGCGCTTGCATATAAAGTTGATATAATTCATTAATATTCTAAGGAACTTCCTTCCATTAAAGGCGAAAGGAAGAGGTCTGAGCTGAACGCCAGCCTATATTGATAATGTCTGTCTCCTAGGGCCAATCCCGTAATGAATTGTTAATGCTGTGTCATACGGCGCTTGGGCGGCCAGACATGTTTGCAGCGAGACTTCCTTCAAGCAGAACACAAGAACCCTCGCGTCACCTCACAGTGGCGTCCTATTCACAAGGACCCTCGCGTCACCTCACAGTGGCGTCCTATTCAGAACACAAGGACCCTTGCGTCACCTCACAGTGGCGTCCTATTCAGAACACAAGGACCCTCGCGTCACCTCACAGTGGCGTCCTATTCAGAACACAAGGACCCTCGCGTCACCTCACAGTGGCGTCCTATTCAGAACACAAGAACCCTCGCGTCACCTCACAGTGGCGTCCTATTCAGAACACAATTACCCTCGCGTCACCTCACAGTGGCGTCCTATTCAGGGCACAAGGACCCTCGCGTCACCTCACAGTGGCGTCCTATTCAGAACACAAGAACCCTCGCGTCACCTCACAGTGGCGTCCTATTCAGAACACAAGAACCCTCGCGTCACCTCACAGTGGCGTCCTATTCACAAGGACCCTCGCGTCACCTCACAGTGGCGTCCTATTCAGAACACAAGGACCCTTGCGTCACCTCACAGTGGCGTCCTATTCAGAACACAAGGACCCTCGCGTCACCTCACAGTGGCGTCCTATTCAGAACACAAGGACCCTCGCGTCACCTCACAGTGGCGTCCTATTCAGAACACAAGAACCCTCGCGTCACCTCACAGTGGCGTCCTATTCAGAACACAAGGACCCTCGCGTCACCTCACAGTGGCGTCCTATCCAGAACACAAGGACCCTCGCGTCACCTTACAGTGGCGTCCTATTCAGAACACAAGGACCTTCGCGTCACCTCACAGTGGCGTCCTATTCAGAACACAAGGACCCTTGCGTCACCTCACAGTGGCGTCCTATCCAGAACACAAGGACCCTCGCGTCACCTTACAGTGGCGTCCTATTCAGAACACAAGAACCCTCGCGTCACCTCACAGTGGCGTCCTATCCAGAACACAAGGACCCTCGCGTCACCTTACAGTGGCGTCCTATTCAGAACACAAGGACCCTTGCGTCACCTCACAGTGGCGTCCTATCCAGAACACAAGGACCCTCGCGTCACCTTACAGTGGCGTCCTATTCAGAACACAAGAACCCTCGCGTCACCTCACAGTGGCGTCCTATCCAGAACACAAGGACCCTCGCGTCACCTTACAGTGGCGTCCTATTCAGAACACAAGGACCTTCGCGTCACCTCACAGTGGCGTCCTATTCAGAACACAAGGACCCTTGCGTCACCTCACAGTGGCGTCCTATTCAGAACACAAGGACCTTCGCGTCACCTCACAGTGGCGTCCTATTCAGAACACAAGGACCCTCGCGTCACCTCACAGTGGCATCCTATTCAGAACACAAGGACCCTCGCGTAACCTCACAGTGGCGTCCTATTCAGAACACAAGGACCCTCGCGTCACCTCACAGTGGCGTCCTATTCAGAACACAAGGACCCTCGCGTCATCTCACAGTGGCGTCCTATTCAGAACACAAGGACCCTCGCGTCACCTCACAATGGCGTCCTATTCAGAACACAAGGACCCTCGCGTCACCTCACAGTGGTGTCCTATTCAGAGCACAAGGACCCTTGCGTCATCTCACAGTGGCGTCCTATTCAGAACACAAGGACCCTCGCGTCACCTCACAGTGGCGTCCTATTCAGAACACAAGGACCCTCGCGTCACCTCACAGTGGCGTCCTATTCAGAACACAAGGACCCTCGCGTCACCTCACAGTGGCGTCCTATTCAGAACACAAGGACCCTCGCGTCACCTCACAGTGGCGTCCTATTCAGAACACAAGGACCCTCGCGTCACCTCACAGTGGCGTCCTATTCAGAACACAAGGACCCTCGCGTAACCTCACAGTGGCGTCCTATTCAGAACACAAGGACCCTCGCGTCACCTCACAGTGGCGTCCTATTCAGAACACAATAACCCTCGCGTCACCTCACAGTGGCGTCCTATTCAGAACATAAGGACCCTCGCGTCACCTCACAGTGGTGTCCTATTCAGAACACAATGACCCTCGCGTCACCTCACAGTGGTGTCCTATTCAGAACACAAGGACCCTCGCGTCACCTCACAATAGCGTCCTATTCAGAACACAAGGACCCTCGCGTCACCTCACAATAGCGTCCTATTCTTATCGAAGCAGTTCGGCTAGATTGAAGGAAAACCTGACATTTTATTGTCCTTTTTAGGGAAATTATGTCCCGAGTCAACAACGTCGACGAATACAAAGAATGTCTACATAGTTGTGTTTGAAAAGAACGTGGCAAAATGATTCATTAATGAAGGAAGATTGATGACAGCTGGGAATATCGACGAGCACAGTCGTGTATTGAAATGTAGGTCGTATAGAGTCGATAAAAGAAACCAAAATAATAACGCGCTGGGTGAAGTCGATCCTTCAACGGAACTGAAAGAAGATAGCAGTTCTTTCACACAATGCACAATTTGCTTATGGCATCCAATGTAAGGGTAAGATAATATATTTGTACTAGAAGTTATTATTCTGTTTTTAGATTGCCAACCCAATGTTGTCCTACACAATGAATATTCTTATATCACATGTTTTAATAACTGTTCGTTAAAATACGATGGAGATCCGTTAGTCCACCTATCGAAAGTTTGCAGAACTGTTCATTGTCGACTGTCGTAATTACATTATAAATGGTATAAAATGAGGCAAAGCATATTTTGTTACATTTTTTGCTTATCTGGAAATGTGTTTTTCATTTACATTCTTTAAAGGTGATTAACTGTGTGCACTTGTGGTTAATTAACAAATAATGATGCAAAGTTAAGATTAGAAACAGGGTATCAGTTTTCCTCGTGCCGCAATTCCCTCCCCTTCAGCGAGAGTCGTTATTAACCCTCCACTCGTCGACTTCATCAGCATTCGAGCATAATTCAGCTCGGCCACTAAATGAACAAAACAATATGTGCTTTTCACATTTTGGATTGCTTCTTTATTCTGTAACTGATAAAAGAGGTGGCTCGGCTGTAAGATTCGAGAATCCTTCGAGAGACGCGAGACCTCGTGGAAGATCATTGGTCAATACCGGCCCCCAGAAGTCTTGTCAGAAGGTTTTTCTCAACGACGTCCTTAGTTTAATGGGACGCATCTCCGATGCCCCACTCTCCGATGCCCCACCTACCTGCTCAAGAAGCCCATGCTACACCACTTAAAAATATAGTATTACGTTAAATATAGTATAATACTACCCTAACCTAATAATACTACCCTAACCTAACAATACTACCCTAACCTAACCTAACCTAACCTAACCTAACCTAACCTAACCTAACCTAACCTAACCTCTATTCCTACCGCTTACCGCGCAGTAGACGTGTGATCAAATTGCGTGGTGTAACATGGGCTTAAGAAAATAGGTAGAGCAGCTAGGTGGGGCATCGGAGAGTGGGGCATCGGAGAGCGCCCCGTGTAATGATAACTGCTGGGATTGAGTGTCTTATTCAATAGCCCTTGGAAATTCCACGACCTATCCTCACATCAAATACCTTGTTAGTAACCTGATAAGGGGGCAGGTACCTACGACAAAATTTATAATTATTATTATTTATTCCGTAGAAGAGTGTCCAGAAGAATAATAAGTTCGAGACGTAGCTTAACTTAACTTACAACTAACAACGTTAGAAGATTCTTTAAAGAACCGTTTGGCAATATGATCGAACCTGTCTCAAGAATTGCGTTTAACGTAAAAACGTGGTCCGGTATTGCTTAATTTTGGTATTCATATGGGAACAATATAAGCTATTATATAAAATATGTAACATTATCAATGCTGTCGTGATTTTTCAGGTATAACCGTGTCAACCCTCAAAAGATGGAAACAATCCAACGGAAAACAATGATAGTATAGTTGACTCCGGCCGTGAAAATCCTCCAAAATAGATTATGTAAAACTAAATATTTTAAACAAAATTCGGAAATATGTCATTCAATTAAAGGTCAAAATTAACACCAATCTCGACTGAGACTTGAACGAATGTGATTATTATTATTCATCTCTTACACATAAATTTGTGTACAATTTAAAACAAAACGTTAAAAAATATTAAACTTTTTAAATGACGTTTCACGGAACATAGGCCTACCACCAAACTGCGGACAACATACATAATTTTCAGTAAACGTACAGAGCAATTTTTTTACGTAGCAAAACCCACATAATCCATAAAAAATTTTAACATACCAACAATTCTGAGAATAAGCCAACCTCACTACTTGTCAATAATAGTTACTTGCTTGTATCTGAGCCATGGCTCTACACAAACCCACTACAAGTAGCCTAGTAGGATCTTTAGTGTTGTCACATATTTTTCTCATCAGCCAACCTCAAACTACAGTGTTTCACATACATTGTTATCATACATAATACATCGCCTGCATGCATTCCGTTTACAACTCGGCATAATCATCTTTGTAATTCATGAGTTCAACTTGTTCCTATACGTATGTTTATATTTTAGTAAGTGATTTGATTTTTACAACCATTAAGTACAGTATAATTAAAAAAAAAAAAAAAAAAGGATCAGATTATCTGGCTAAGGATTGTTATGGTTGAATACATCTGTATAATCCAGAACGCAAGTGTAAATAACGAGAAGGGGTGATTTCTACTCCATTGACAACAAAAGGTGCGACGTTCGCTCAGCTAGCGGAATATCTGGATTTAATCTTAGCGGAGTCGAGATTGTACTTTGTACCGAACGATGCGACCCGAGACCATCCCAACTCAAGGGGTTATTGAGAAACAAACGTTTTGTCCACCTCCCGTGTTATCTGCTGTTTTTGTTTGGTTATAGTCGGCAGAGATTTATCTTATTTCGTTAGATTAACAAGTGAATTCATAATATCTCTGCATTTTTCCAATGAAATTAGAAATGAATGAACAAAGATGATGATGATTCTTGTCCTTTGTTGTTTGTTGATGTGATGTTCTGTGTTCTCGGTGTTGTTACTGATAAGCTATTATGATTTGAAAATGAGGCAATGTTTTGAAGACGGAGAGCGAAATGGTTCTTTCTGGTCTCTGCGCGTATTGTAATTTACATGGTGATGGAAATATAGCTCGCTGTATATTTTTATGCTCGCAAAATATAAGATAAGAAACTACATCACAAAGGTGAAATTAAATGCAACTCGATGACATATAAGGTTGTTCCTGAATGCAAACTATATAGTACGATGTAATATGTGAATAAATCGATGATGCTATGCCTATTTGGGCTGACTCAGCAGACAGCCTATCCATGAAACGAGGTTGCCTAATTGATTTTACGAGTGGAACCAACATGCATTTTTAACTATTTGACCAGCCTATAAAACCTACAAGGCAAAATTTTAAGAGCGTTCGGCAGTAGGAGTTTGGTCGTCCACCAATTACTCTTTAACTAATAGTAGGTTTATTATAAATATCTATCTTCTTGTCCAGGAATGTCATAAAATTTCTAGGCCATCCCGTTCAGAAATAATAAATACTTATGTATGAACATGTTCTTCGTATTATTTCGTCGTGACGTTTCGACGAAAGTAATATATTTTCATAATTTGAAAAAAGTGTATATTATTTTGTACCAGTTTTGCCAAAAGTGGACTTAGCCCCATACACGTAGATATAACATTTCTGTATATAAATATTTTGAATAATTATTCTACTATTAACATCAAAAGACTGACGTAGCTGCTTGTAGAACATGCATCTGTTTTAGTAGTGATTTATAGTTATTAATAGTGAGTAGTGATTGACAGCTTCAAATGAGAGTATTTGGCAAATAATGTTTTGCTTAATAAAACTCTTATTCGAAAAAAACGAAAACCTTAGATTTTATCCTGTGTAGATAGCTAGGTTGGTATGAGCGCAGAAATGTACTACTTCGTTGCTAAATGATAGTTAAATCAAATGGAATGCCTAATTTTTCCCTACGTTTTCCAATATTGCGAGCTTAACACATTTTATTTTACTAACTTCGTAACAAAACGAGTGGCAGGTGAATATAAGACGAAAGTGCATAAGGAACGGTTGCGGATACCCCCAATGTTCGTGTTTTAAAGTGTGTACGCACAAAGAAAGCTGGTTACCTGCGCTGGTTGCCAGCACTGAACTACGTCACACAATAGAAGCAGGTTCCAGCTTGCCAGCGTTCCGTTTTCCTCAATAAAATTAACCCGTTTTTTTCGCGCCGGTTACCAGTAAGCGGGTAACCAGCTTTCTTTGTGCGCGCAACAGCATGAAAAGTTTACTGCGTGCAAAGCGCATTGCTAAAAAGTAAAAACTCGCATGGATTTGTCTCGGTACATTATTGGTTGTTTGTGTCGTTTGTTAGTTTTATAAACCTCAACATGTCATGCGCAGAGCGAGGATAACGCAAGGATACAGATATTGGCAAATCCAGAGCAAAAACTAACAAGGTACTAAAGCATTTATGGTGGTAGAGACTTTGTAGACTCGGATGATACCATGTGTAACTTTTAATGGAGACATGACAATAAAACTTTAATCCTGTTTAAAGTTGTGTTTGGTTTTGTAGCAAACCTTTCTATACTTTAACTTCGCTTTCGAGTCAAGATGAAACAAGTTGATGCTTTATAATAGTGTACATCGTAGATTTAAAAAATGAAGTCTTCTTAGCAGAGCAAATCGAACGTTAATTCAGTACGTACATAAATTAATTCCTTGAATTGTCAACGTGTACTCTATAGATGCAACAAAGCTTAATAAAAGTCCACTTTAATTACAATTAATTTAATGTAATTAACGTTTATTCTAGAAACAATTCGCAACTTTCAAACTTGAAGCTCTTCAATTCACCGATGTAAAAAATAATTATATTCTTGTTCTCTGTCTAAGGATTCAAAACTGTCGAAACCACTTGAAATGTACACTTGATGAAATACGTCTTTCGTTTGGCGGGTTTTATAACGTAATATGTTTTCTCAAACTGGGTCCTAAATGGTATCTTGTTTTAATTCAATCCGAGCGCTCTCCGAGGAGTTTGATAAGTGGCGGATGATGAGCTCCGAGTCGCTCCGAGTAGCTCCGAACGCTCGGCTTATCTCGAGCCAACGCTCAGGTAGTCACGTGATGTTATTCTACCGTTTACCGGCGAGACCCGGACGACCTCGTTAAATATTGGATGTTTACGTGTTGCCCAAGAAAGGTCACACTTACGTATGGTGCACGTTATCCGTCATACGGTCACGTGTCCTACTTATACCGCAAAAACCTTAAAGGAATAGTCAGGTGAAAAACTTAAACATCACCAATGAGTCATAAGTGCATGAAATTCAGTTATGTGTAAAATAAAATTGATATATGTTGCTTCAATGCAAGAAAAAAAAAAGTGAACATTTAGCTATTCTATTAGATTCCCTTCGTCAGCTCTGCTGCATTTTTCTTCTAAAGCGTAGTACAGCTGTATTGGTTCTGAGATCGCTAGCGCCTTCCCGGTAGACGGAGTGTAAGAGACCAGCCACAATACTCGGCGACTGCGGACAGTGCCGCTCAAAACAGATAGCAACTTTTCTACACATCAAGCCACACAAAAATTAATTGCAGGACATTTTGTAGAAGTACACGTTCGTAATAAGAAACATGTTATCGATGGAGAAACGATGCACATTTAAACATCCATCGATTTTTGAAAAGTGCCCTATTTTACCGGTGGTTTTACTATCTCGAGGCAACATTATTTGTACATGGGAATTACCATGAGAAGAGTTGCTTGTTGCTACTTGGTAGCAACAAGCCCAAAAATCGCGTTTTCTTTCATTTTTAAACCGCCTGCTTTTAAAATATAGTATCTTTTAGTCATGTTTTCCATATTTGAGGGTGGACATATACAAATGGTAGTTTTTTAGTTTTTCACCTGTCTATTCCTTTAATAGCAACTATCCGCAAGTAACTAAGATCTGTGTTAGCCGTAACAACCACAACGTTGCTTGTGCAGTGCTGACGTTTGTTAACGCCCTTTTCGTTTACATTTATTCTTTTAAAATCCCTTCATAACATAAGCAAAATAGTTCTGTTGTCTAGATAAAAACTAATAGAGGGCAAACATTATGATGAAATTATTTAAATTCACAAGTCGAAGAACGAAATAATAATTTTCCGAGGGAAATGATTTGATTGCAAAATAAAGAGTACGAAAGGAAATGCAAAGTTAGTTGTTGCTTTGAAACATTAATAATTATTATGTTTGACAAGGGGCGCCGTTTTCTATCGTCGAGCGGTGTATACAAGATTGCTATTACCAGAATGTGAGATGCTGGCAAAATAGAGCAGTTATTTGAACTCGGTAAATTGTAAGTACAATACTATCTGATTAAAAAACGTGTGTCCCTCGACTTTGAAAAATCGTCAACAAATAAGTACTCAACCTAGAGAAAAATCAATTACCATAAATACCAATTTTGTTATTTTAAAAATAATTTAAAATTACTACTGTATTTCTTTCTCTTGTATGTTTGTCACTCCTTTACTTTATATGACGCAACTTGCCTTGTTCTACCATGTAATTAATTAAGTAGCATGTTAACTAAATACTAGTATCCTGTAATTAGTAGAAGAATAAAAATTGCACACAAATTAAGTAAATATATATATATATATATATATATATGGATATTATATATTAAAATATTATTATAAGAAAGATGTTGTGTAAAATTAGCAATGCAGTGACGAATATAGGAGACAAAGAACTACGTTATTCGTTTTAAATTATTTTCAAAAGAACGTTGCCATTTATTGTTTAATTGAGTTTTCTCTAGGTTAAGTACTTATTTGTTTATGATTTTTGAAAGTCGAGGGACAAACCTTTTTGAATCCGATAGTAGAACAAGTTCAAGTCGCGGACAAACTTGACTGTGTTTTGGACTAAATTATACAATTTGAATATTATATGCAATTGTTTAGTTTGTCCAATCCGACCCTTGCATTCGTTTGAGAAAATCTTTCAGTATTGACAATATCTGACCCCACATCATTCCACAGTTTTGACATTAAATAGGTTTTTAAAGAGACGAATAAAATACCTTATACATTCTCTCTCTTTTCAAGATATTTGTGCCGAACAGTCTTTAAAGTATTGTTATACATTCAAATAAAAGGAAATAAAATTACTTGTTTTTGGAAGCTTACGTGAAACCATTTCAAGTGGTAATAACCATCAATTTAAAGGCAGTGAGTGGCTACATATTAGCTTTATAACTCCTCGGACGTACATTGCGTCTGAAGTAGTAGCTTACAATATTTCTATAATCTTTGTTTCATAATAATTTTTTCTGGTAATACATTTTTCTATTATTTCATCGTTTTTTTTTTTTTGAATGGTGTAATTGAAACTTCCAAATTTTACCTGAATTTAAATGTAGCATATGATATGCACCTGATTAATGATCGATTATCTTAGATTTTTCCAGATATCATTTGATCATAAACTATATAATAATTTTTCCTTCCATCAGTGTAAGCATTGTATGGGCTTCTTGATACTTCATATCAGAGGTAACACGTTTGCTATCATCATGGCATCCAACAAAACCCTGCTTGATCAGATAAATGTTGAAAATATGTCGATAATGTTATTGTTATGACGGAGTTTTTATGAATAATACCTATATGGATAGTGAAAATATGTTTGTTGTTCTAAGTCGAGGAGTTGTTATTGTTGTTATAACTTGCAGCTGTTGTTGACTATGTGTTTATTAACCATCGGCTAGATAATATTGCCTTACACGTGGTTACAACAAGAAACAAATACATTCACGCAATAACGAGATTTCATAAAAATAATTATTGGTGTAACAAAATACCAACAATTTTTTTGGCTGTGCATGATTTGATCCCATAACCTCAACCTTTATAATCTTATGAGACACGTAAACACATTACAGTGCTATATCTACGTCATGTCGATTCTACTTCGCACTTGACAATCTGATTTGGCCTTCGGTTTAATTGTAGACCGTACATCAAATGTGGTACATACAAATCTGATGCATTTTATTAGCGTATAGAGATCCTCTATTTAAAACGTGTGATTACCCAAAATTGTCTATGATACTGTTGATACATATGTTGTGCGTTATAATACCCGCCTCCTCTCCCCTCGTCCCCCCCCCCCCCCCAAACAACCACCCAATCTAACACGACACTACTTTGCATGAAAGACTCATGAATATTGGCATAATAATTATTATATCTCTTCCTTCGATTATTTGGATTCATGCACAATATCGTAATTGTATTTGTTATATGATAGTTGTGTTGCAAACGTGGTTACGTATGAATGCCTTGAATTAACAAATTATTGTTTCTTATTGTGAGGCTTTTAACATAGTACTAAACGATGAGTTTACATGGCATCGGTTCCTGTAGTCTTCTCATATGATAAGTAGAACTACCCTTGATGTATTCTGCCACAGCTACGAGTGGTAGAATATGATTAATATTATAGTGAAACTTTGAACAAGATCTTCAGTCAGGTATGCTGGTGGCATGAAAGCGAGTGGACAACCTCTCGAATTAGTCCCATGTTCTAGCACTACATCACCCCTTGCGGTTTCCTATTATTGCAGTAACTCTCTTCAGTGTGACTTATGGGGAATGCATTATAATTGAGTAGACACAACTGCGTCACCTTTGACCCTGCGTTTGTATAAAATTTCATTGGTTTACACATTTATGATTTCTACGGCAACTCTAATCCTAAACTATGTCCGAGTATAATCTCATCACATACGGTTTCGTTTTGGCCAAAGACAAAACTTAAAAATAAAAATTATAATTGATTTGATTAAAATTAATTCTTAACCAATGATATTACATTAAAAAAAGAGCATTCATCGTTCATCGTTAATATACCAAAGATATCTGAGTAATCTTTGATTATACCTTTTACTATTATTATTCCCTGTTCTTGAGTCGAAAAGCCCACCAGAAACACGTATAATATCAACGTTGTACATTAACAACGCTAAGTTAGCAGATAAATTTGCTAAAAAGAGAGACAAAAACGTTATTTATGCAAAAATCGATGTTTGTATTATTATATTCATTACTGTGTTGACATAATACGAACAACTTGTGTTTTATTAATTGAAATACATTTTTTGTTTTGAAACAAAGCGTTGCGTGATCGCTTGTCCACACGGGGGTATGATAATAATTGTTTTGATTGCCCCCCCCCCCCCCTCCCCCCATTATTATTGTGGTGGCTGACCATTGTGCCCTGCTCGAAAACGAGATTGCATTCTAGTTGTATTCACTCGAGATAGGGCAGTGAGTATCACCAGTGAGCTAATCTGTGTTACGCATGAATATGTTTTTTGCACGGATAAATGCAAAGAATACATTACCAGTGGCTATTTTAACAAAATGCCAACATGCTTGTGCCAGTCACTGTTTGACAAGCGGTGGTGTTTTACATGAGGTAGATTGTTCACTGCTCAGATCACACATGGGTATTTTTGTGAACGATTTACTGTAAGGGGATGAAATGAATAAGGTATAGTTCCAAGTGCAAATGGATTTAATTAATGATACCTACAACTTTGTTTGTTTTTCTCTTAGCAGCAATTAACGTATGTTTATGTGTACTGTAAATCTTAAAAATCTTAAATGTATCTGGCAGCTAACAACGATATCAGAAAACATGCGTAAGTATCATCTTTAAATAAATACTTTCAAAATAAAAAAATAAAAACTTTCTTTATGCTAATTATAAAATGGTTGCGATTTATTCCTTTTGTATATGGGTGTTTAATTTTTATATCATCTATTTACAAGGTATCTACAAATATATCAATTTAAAATGCTGTAAAATGGATTTTATAATCCCTCCAAAGCTCATAATTAACATTTTCAATAAAATAACCTGCTCAAATAAAAATTACATATTATTGATGTAATATTGTTTCAAATCTATAATTTAATTTTAACGAATTGTTATTTACAAACGTACTCAAATTGTTTGTATTACATATCTGTATATCGTTTGCATTGTCTTGCATCACGTCAGGTACTCAGTGCCCTCCAAATCTCCTGATGAGGTTAGTAAACCTAGACTAAAGGATTGTGTCCACTTGACATGTACATTGTACATATCACGGAAATGCGCGCAGGCCAGCTATAACGGTTGTTACACACAGTGACTGTGTCCGAGTATGCATGTAAAGCCATGTTTGTATACATGTGTCCATGTGTGTGCTGTGCTGTGCGTATGTGTGTGCTTTGTATTTACCTGTGTCTGTGTCTGCGCTGGCGTGTCTAAATGCAGCCATGTTGTTTGGTGCTGTATGTGGTTCCAGCTTTCAGCCCTACCTGATAATCTTCTGTACAACTATAAGTTTCCTTTGTAACTTGCTACAGAATACTCAATCGCTACAACATTTCAGCCCTTCGGTATAGGCTCACTACTGCACTTATAAACAGTCTTACACACACTACCATGCGAAGTCACTGGGGTACAATAGTATGATCAGAATTATCTTATCGTTCTTAATCTATTATATAACAGGTTGTTAATTTATGTTAATTATTTTATTTATTTATATTTATTTTGAATACACCCATGTGTTGACCATATAATCAAAATCGTGATTGAGCCACAGCTTCGATAACTGTTAGCCCTAAATAATACTATAGCTACATGGTATTTCATAAACCACACATATTTTCTTCAACGTAAGCCGCAATCCCAGCTAGCACAGAATGAAGCGCTGGAAGGGCTCTAGCACGCTTTATACAGTACGATAATGCAATCGATATACAGAAACTGCAATACAAACAATTCAATTCAATTCAATTCAATTGTTTTATTCAGTTACCCCTATATGCAAATCAATATAGATTACAATAAATTTGTTTTTATGTTGATCAATACCTACTGACAGAAGTTAATCTTGTGAGTCAGTAGGTATAATATCTGGTGTGCGGAGTACTGAATAATGTATATATTGAACTAAGTATTAACTTGAAAACTAGACTATAACTATGCATTTAATTAACAATTATAAATTACTAGTAAGATTTTGTGGGCTGACGAGACGATATTGATGACTACTTTAATTGATGCACATTCAGTTGCATATATTCGTTACTGGCTATTCTTTGAAATAATTGAGTACATATACTAACTAGGAAACAAGCCAAGGCGTGTTCTAGACCAGGACTCTCACGCGGAAGTGGCGAATCATGTCAAGAAGACCGTGACCAAGTCTCGAACCAAGACACACCCGGCGACACTCGCGAGTTTGAACGTCGTAAATGTCGAGCGCAGAGTTCGTCTATAGTTCCTTCTATCCTGAACCCACTCTGATGTCCTCCATTATTCAGAACTAATCCTGCCGCCTGGGCTACCGCAAACTCGCTCCAGGGCTCAAGATCAACCACAGCTCATAATAACCACCAAGCAACTCCCTAATATGCATGGCATTAGGGACGCTGTACTGTGCTCTGTGCTGAAACTGAACGCTTGCTTGTTGATATGTGGAAACTTGAAACACACACACAGCCAGTGGCGTTTTGCGTGATCCTCCGGCGTTGACGGAAGTAAATGCCGGCTAACAAGCCCCCCCCCCTCTCCCTCCAGTGAGTACCAGCGAGATCAGTAATTATTGCAGCACACTTAGTGACTAGCAACAGTTCGGGTCTAGCACACAAATAATTCTAATATGAAAATCCCATTTTATAACCTATAAGTTCTGACTGAGATCATATACGTTTAATTTAATTTTGTTCTGAAGCACATTTATGAGCTTCGGATGTAATAACGGTCCGGTATTCACTCATTCAAATTCATATTCGTAACCCACTTTATTATGGACTAGCTGTGCTCGTGACTTCATATTCTTTTTTGTATATTTTTTGTATAATAAATGTGTGAATAAACCAAGCAGCCAAATTAATAACAAACTTAAAAAAAATTTAGTGGTAAAGTGAGGTGTGTTTTTTTATACATACTAACATGAAAGTTATTTATTTTGTTCCCCCCTGGTTCACTGGGGTTAAACTCGATCGTGAAAACTTGTGTCGTATTAACTGAGCGTTTAACACGTACTCAGTAGTTTAAATAGAGATAAATCCTTATTACGAAAATCCTTCATGTATATCACAAGTCAAACCATTGCGACATAGCCAAATTGGTCATAAGACACACATAAAGATGATTATGACTAAAATATTTTGTTCGGTAAATCCCAACAACCTCAATCCAACTCCTTAAAAACAAACTATTTTAATACCGTGTTTATAATATTATAAGGCAAATATCACAATGTCACACATTACACCTTTGTATAAACACAAAATAAAGAAAACGAGAATGGGCCTGACCTATTTCTCGACTGTACATGTCAAAGGAAGCGGGTCTTAATTAACACATCTGAATACACTATTCTATTAGTCAGCCAAGTTATTAAGTGAAATCTGTCTGGTTTCCGCCATTTCGAGCTTTGAAGGAGAGTTTGAAGGAGGAACTAGACTAGACACAAACGACGGAGCCAAAATACGGTTAACTCTACCTGAACGACGGGAGTCAGTTCATTGCTCCCAGAACGTCTTCGGTTTAGCAACTAATGAGTTTAACATTCCGTTTACTCTAGAAATGTAACTTCATATGTACGTTTCACAAGACCCCACTTTTTGTTTCATTTAGGCAACACTGTTCTTGAACATTTAAAAAAATCTTATTCTGTGCCTCTCCCCTCTCTCATCTTGTTATTTTCCTGAGTGAAGCGATTTCACTATCCTTTTGATACTTGTTTTTTCTTCATATGTCAATTTAATGGCAATTTCGGCTACATCTTTCAGCTGTAATTCAGTCGATTTGACATGCTCTCATGATTGATTTTTTGTGTATGTAAAAGTGAACAATGATAAACTATTTAATTTGTAGATAAATTGATGTATACATATTTTAATCTTAAATTCACAATTTTACTATAAGCTTTGTCAGTAGAACTAGCCTCCAAATAAGGTACTTACATTGTACTTGCCTTCTCTTGGCTATCATAAAATATATTTAAGATGTTTTAAAATAGTTTTAAATCTGCCTGCAAAGTAAATATTATCCCCTGTATATTCACTTCAAGAGGAATTCTCCAACTTTCATCAGGCATTATATTGCATTTTAACATAAAAATTAAAAGTACAAAATACGTATTTCCTTTTTTATTGTTCTATATCAGCGTGAGGATTTTAAAGACGATGTCCTACTTTGAAAAAGGTATATCCAAATATTAGACTTGCCCCAACAAGGAAGTAACTATTTGAAATGATTGCATGGAATCGCCGTGGCTTCACGGTACCCAGTGTTTCCTCATTTTATTACTATTTCCCCGCTCTCAAAACGTTTGACTTGTTTCTACCCATGCAGCACACAGAAGTTGCGTATTTGTTCACTTTTTAATAACATTTGTGAATGTTTCTGTTTACGAGTTGGAGTGGAAATTAACCGTCGCCCGCCAGCCGGAGGGAAGCAGAAACCCATCTGGTTTACGCACAAATTATTCGCTAGGCTGCTACACGTGCAATGAATTCTAGATATCACGTTCCGATAAAAGATATTTTTCTTTCATGACCGTTGACAATTGAAATGAGTATTGTGTTAGTCAGCTACAGAGAGAGGAGTATATGGTATTAACGATAAACGCTTCTTTCTTAGAAAACGTTTTTTAAATACAGATGTGGACGTTTTAGGCACTTACGGTACTGGAAATGAATATTTTTCCCGCGAATTTTCGCGATTTTCAAGTATAGCCGCGATTTGAGCGATTTTACTCATTTTTCACGAAAAACGTTGAAATGAAATAAAACAATGACAAACTCGCGATTCACTGTTCAACTTCTATTTGTATTACTCCACTTAAAGACCCCCCCCCCCCCCCCTCGTCCCCGAAACAATCATTGATATATGCATCTATTCATTATGGCAACACCACCATGACATGGAAGATGACACACATGTGTTTCTGTTCTAAACCTATAAACTTTCCATGGTACCAGAGTAGCCAAAAATAGCAAACAATTTAACGGCTATAAAAACGATTTTTGCCTAAATATCTACTTCCAATTCACCACTATTTTAAATCTTAAAAACGTAATTTGTAAACAAATTTCACTATATACCCCTGCTTCTGCTGCCACTAATGTGCTGACATTTGTGGCTAATTAGTTTCGTTGGTTTCAATTCTGTTGCTAACAACAGTTACATATTGTCATTAAGGCTAAGCTAGCATATGTCACATGTGTTGTCTCCCTTGATTGAAGAACTTTGGATCTTGACATGACCTTGTACTGTGCGGTTATCATATAATTACGGTGTGTAAATAAGAGTATTGCAAAGCTGCAAGTAAACGATTTAGTACAGCGAGTTTATCCTTCAAAGACCTGGGAAGAACTATCCACACGGGGTTCTGATATTTTTTCAAGTATTGATCAACTCAAAAAATTTCAATTTTAAGTCGAATGTAGGTCATTCGTTGTGAAGTGGTAATCAGGTCATGCTAGTCAATGTGAAAAACTATAGCAAACCTTAAACTTTGGACTTCATCTTCAAGACTCACTTTCCCAAATTTAGCTAAACACACATTCAAATTAGTATTTACTATACTTTGGCATGTGTACCACTTGTCTACCAGACCTATGAAAATAAATTAAAAAACATAAAAAAATATAATATATAAACAAAAATTTAAATAGTATGCTTGTTTGTAATAGTAATAGTAGCTAGTATGCTGGACCTTTGTGGTCACCCAAAATGCATTGGGCAGCAGCTTTCTACGGAGATAACTAATAGTGATTCGAGGATAAACAGAATTAAACAAATAGGTGGGAGTTAATTAATATGATAAACAATAATGTGCAAATTGTGGTTTAATATTTACTAAATACTAATTAATAGAACAATCCGATTAGTTTTTATTTGTAGTATATGAAATATTTGTCAATGTAACAATGCGATCGATAGCTTTTATCCACCAGCTTGCACTTTTGCACTTTTTTACCGGCTTGCAATCATCCATGCAATAATTACGTCAAAAACCACACAAACAACAAATTCATTCCGATGCCCACTAACAGTGAATCACGCACATAAAAATAATGAAGTGTGTGTATTGTGCAATCATTCTTGTCACCTGTTTTGTATTTTCATGTTGCCGTGCAGAATTGCATACTCCAAATGCATGGTCGTCAGTATAGCCTACATATTGACCCGAAAAATTACCGGATTCTAAAAATGGCTCCGGGTAATATCTTAATACCGGGTACCCGATGTTATATCTACTATGCAGTACAAGAACCAGTGATTACATATCACAAGCGGTGCCGTATAAACCACTCATGGTCTGTCTGACATCCTAGTCAGAGTAGTTGATGGTTGGTCAGACAGACGGTGACAAGGTGGTCATTGTCAGAGTGATTTTAGATTTGCCATAGAATTAGGTACACACACACATTAGTAAGTATGCCTGCTGATAAACAACGTTGTTATAAATGAAACAAAAAACAACATAACATAGACAACAATTATTTCTGATACAGTTTCCCTGACACATAATTTAATTCTTCTACTATGCCCGATGTGACCTGGGAGGACCTAGATTTTCACCAGTATATCGAGGCGAGCTTTTTTGCAAAACATATGATAATGCCAATGCCAATACGTGTAGGCCTACATCTATAAATTTCTGTCCGTTCTGTCATATATCATTTATTGTGGGGGTGGAGGAGCAGCGCGTTGTGGCAGCGGCTGGGGACCCGGGGGGGCCTCCCGAGGTGCCGCGACTTACATAAATCTGTGGCGGAGTTCACCAGCGCCCTTGTGGGACGCTGCGCCGTACCACTCAGATAGTGGCCATGTCTACTCTACTGGGTCAGCGACTGGAGCTGGTAGACGTCTTTCAATGCACGAGAAAAGTTTCGTTGGTAAATGAGGCGTTTTAAAACTAGTCCAGACTCTCGTTAAATTGAATAGAAGAAAATTTGTAATTTTCTCGAAGAATGAATGATTTGATTTCAACGCGTTGTGACGGAGGATCGCGCAGTGTTTTAAAGTTCTCAATCAAAATGTGGAACATATAGTGGACTACTATTTGAGTTCCCCAACTGTTCCATCAGTCAAAATGGCTGTAACGAACAAAGAGACATTTCTTCGCAAACTTTCCCGGCCAATGTTTGTGTAGGACCGATATTTGTTGACTTTTCCCTCTCGTGATTTGTTGATTCTGGTCGGTGGTCGTCGTGTCAACTTGTAAACTTCAACCCCGTCGATTCGAGTGTGGACTTTTCTACTGAGGTCTCTTGTTTGTGTTAGGACTTACCAGCTGTATTGTTAAATTCCGAAATTATTCATTGAAATTCGCACAAAACGCTTGCGGGCCAATGGTTTCCAAATTGTGTGTATATGAAAAAATGCGCCGGACATGGAGCAGCAAGCGCTCAGTAAAGGACGGGACAGAAAAGGGAGTCTCGATAAATCATGAGACCGGGAACGTGTTCGCATGCGTTTATTGGCGGAGGAGAACGAAAGATAGAGGAGAGGGGGGGGGGATGCCCCAGGGACACAACTAGAGGAGGACAGACGCCTTTAGACACGTGATGATGTCGTTAGCAGACTCACTCGCTTCGTGGATGCATTTCGCTTCGTTTCGGTTCGATTACTTGACAAGTACTCCTCGGAAAAGAACTGAACACAATTTTACGTATATAAAAAACGATAAGATTTGATTGAGATTCAAATAGAGTAATGCGAGCATAGCTGTGAACTTGTCATAATACGCCCATTTGTTCGATGCACTTCGGGCTGGTCTAAAAAGCAAAGTAGCACTCGAGTTGAAAATGCGTGGACTTCGCAAGACACACGCAATTTTTTCCGATAGTAAGTAATAATATGTTAAAACGAAATGTAAAATTATAACTACATTATACTCTGATCTGAGAAATACATAGTTTATCGAAATATGGCACACATATAAATAAAAACTTTCTACAAACCGTGTAATGTGTTTAATAATTTTACTTTTCGACAATCTTGACCGTCTATTAAGCATTTAACTTTATACACACTAATTTCACGCGAGAGTTCTGTTTATCACATCTTAGCTCATGCACTTCCCCGTTTCCATAGCTGTATAATCGTCAGCAGTAGATTTTATGCCCTGGTAATTCAGTAGCAACTAATTGCGTCGCCATTTTCAAAATGAGAACGCGCGTAACGCACACACACACGCAGGATGTGCGATGCGAATAAATAATCGAACATTACTATTGTATTTGGTCATACCGATGACAGAAAGCTCTCCTGCAATCACTTTAGCTTGTAGTTTGTAATTCCAGCTATCATCAAATTTACGATAAATAAAGGATGCAGTACGTGCGGTGCCCATACAAATGTATGAAGTGGCCCATACAAATGTATGAAGTGACCTGAAGGGTGTGTAAACCATGTAAGGACATGGGTTAAAATCCCAGAAGAGGAATGTTTTTTACATCATTTTTAATGTATTGTTGCATGTATTGTTGTATAGGTTAAAACGGACATAAAATTTACAAAAAAGGGTGCTAAACGTTATGTACGGTTGGATTATTTTTAACATTTTGATCTAGAATACAATGTAGTTAAAATACTTTCAAGTTATTTATTAGTTAGCGTGGGATAGGAAGTAAATGAATACCATTTTAAATGATTTGCTAAAATCATGTGTTAAAGACAGTTAGAACTGACAAAACCTCGGAAACTATTGCAGTCCACATATAAATAACCTTTCACTTCCTTGATATACTAATGCTGTATGATAAATTTTCGTAGTAATACCCGTTATAGGGTGCACACCAGCTTTACCTGATGTGTCCCTCTTCAGGTGACTAACTACAGGTTATTAGGGTATTTTGGATAGTTGGGAAGGAATGCCCAAGGGGTATAGTAGGACTCAATACCAGCATTCGCCTTTATGACTGAGGAAAACCTCGAACAAACCTTCAGTCAGGACTGCCGGTGGCCGGAATCCAACAGGCGACCTCCCGAATTAGAGTCTCGCGTCTTACTGCTGAGCTTCTTTATAGGTAATGCATGATGTATACGGAAGTAGCCAGTTAACCATTTATAACTCAAATAACTGGCGCGAGTCATAATAATCCAACAGGTAAATCACGTTACGCGTCGGGGGAGTGGATGAGTGGATGAGGTGCTACCATTGATCTAGTTGTGAGCTTGTATGTACCAAATGTGAGCCATATTATGAAAGAAGTGCACATTATTAAAATAGTTTACACTTATTTAGATCGATGTGAAAGAACGAAGTTGTACATTGCATCTGTTGCCTCAAGCAAGCATCTTCTGACAGTAGATGCGGGAGAGTGAGAGAGAGAGAGATATCGATTTGAACAGCGGGGGTGGCGATTGTAATAAAATGCAATGTAGGGGTATAGTGAGCGTTTGATCACAGATATGATATGTGTGAGAAAGAATTGCAAAATGGGATATAATTTAACTAAGAAACGTAACAGGAAGAAATAGAGAAATAATAAAGTGTGGTTGCTACCTTTCATGTTCCGTTCACTATGTTTAGTTCTATGCCTTGTCTCCTTATACCTACACCCACATACTTCACAATCAATACAGTTATAACTAATATCATCACAGAAGAATATAAACGCTTTTATTAATTGGAGTATATATTAGCTGGTGTAATAGAGACAAAAATCACCCACCCAAGCTAAATATGTGTTATCAACGAGATGTGCGCCTATCCTGTACTTATCATAATGCATGCCCTGGAGAATTGGTTCTAAAATATCCTTACGCTCTCTATGTCTAGCTATAAAGAGACGAAGAAATCATGGAATGACATTTTGAGAATTTGAATAATTATAATGAGTCCACATGCAGCTATGGGTTTCCCAGTCCCTATTTCCAAGACCACGCATTGTGATCGGATTTCCCCACGGATTTCCCTCTACGTTCAAAACCCCGCCAGCATAACTGCTTCTTTTTACAATAGATTTTTATTTCAGGACGTTTCCATGTTCTTCTCTTCATTTCTTTCTTATGTTCTGTCGTTCGTTTCACCCTCGTTTGTTCTTATGTTCGTTATTTATTTGCATGATCATCTATAGTGTGGCTCGCTTCAAACGGAACAAGATACGAAGACGTGTAATCGAGATGAAGGGGAAATACTAACACCACGAAGATTAATTCAGGAGCTTCAACAAAAGAGTTGTGTGAGTATATCGAGCGGAACATTATGTCATTAGAATAATATTGCGCAATGAGTTATCTCTTTTACTTCACTTTATTGTTTTTCGTACTGAATCATAATATATGGATGGCCCACTTTAGCTAAATCCACTGTCATTACTTGTAATATATGTAAAACACGGGGCTATGCATCATGACGCAATACTATATAATACTCTTTTCTGTATAAATAAATAAATAAAATAAATTCACATTTAGAGTCCACCCACTCAGTAATTAAACTGATTTGCAGTGGGGGACTTTAATTTAAAGTGACTAAACCAACCCTGTAGGCTTCGAACACCATCGACGAGTGAGCGATAACCAATCAAAGATCGATATTTCAAATACGAAACATATGAATCAGTGATTGGACAGTGCGAACACCTGCGGACAAATGCCAGAATCAACAAGGCCGATTCAGAACAACTTTGAATTTATTGAGTGCTTCGTTGCTAGGACGGCTCCAAAGTCACCGTTTATTTATTCCTAAGCCAAGAAGTAATCGAATTGAATTCACATTAGAAGTTAAAAAACTTCTGCCTGAAGCGGGATTTGAACCCGGGACCTTCTGCATTGGAAGCAGGGATGCTTACCACTGTCTGTCTGTCAGTCTGTCTCTCTCATCCATCGCAAACGATCACCTCCAACAACAATGACCACAACCGTAATTTCTAATTGCATTTTCACGCTTAACAACACATATTAGTCATGGTTCGCTCCAAACACATTTCATACAACTCGTTGTTTTAACACAACAAACAATAATTTTCGTATCAATTTTAGGTTTCGTTCTCCTTTATTGCTATACACATATTATCGTGTCATGAATGGCAGTTATTGCATAATTTTATAATCCACACATTATGAGTATGGTTGAAAATTTGTACTTTTAGACTTGGCCCACTTTTATACTGATTGTTAAGGATAAAACTGGGATATTTCTGAAATCACAAATGTTTTAACTACCTGTCACAAAGGACGCTAAAATTGCTAAAGAGGAAAGCATTCAATTGGGATATAGCCAACTTTATTCTGATGGGTTCAATCATGCACGTGTCTAACAAAAGCAATGTGTATACATATTTAAGGTATTGAATTTGCCGAATGAAAAACTTCACTGTAGGCAAAAGCATACGTGAAAAATTAATTTTTTAAAAGAATCAAAATGTAAAAGGTAAACGAGGAGTATATTCAACTATCTTGAGCAAGATTAACTACTAACATTGTAACAGGATTAACATGGAGAACGAAGAGGAGGAATGAGGATGTAAATATCCAACAACTATTATATAGCTATAATGAGTAGTAGCTGGGACGTGAGAGAGTTCACCTTTTTTTACCTCCATGCACAATTTAGATGTGTGTTATAGTTTAATTCAATTTGTATTTATAATACAATATTTGACACCTTAATACTACGCATATATGTAGATTGTACACTCTGGGGGTGCAATGAAACAAAACATGATTAGAATGTGTCACCTGAATATGGGTATCAGAGCTTAGTGGTCTCATTAACACTTGCGAATTGCCATTAAACTTAACAACTGCAAACATGACAAACTAATAGCAGTGAGGGGTGGGGGAGTTATAAGTTAGCAAGTAATTAAAGGGTGTAAACCAATTAAACCAATGGGTCATATGGACCGGACTGGATGTTCCAAACACCAACCTCGAACCGCAACGAAGCTTTCATTCTGTCAGCAACGCAACCTGGTAGCGGTTTGTTTCACAATCAAACAATTCATAAACAGAATAGTCAAACCAAACCAAACCGAATCAAACATTGGCAAACAATAACCACAGAATTGATCACACATTGCTTGAACAGTGATGTGATAATGGGGTGGTGTAAACACGATGGTGAAAAATATTCGTTGCTAGCTAACAATCACATCGACAATGGATTCAATTTGATCATGCTCGCACATTTTGATAGTCAATACGTAGGCCACTTGAAATGGTATTTGTTTTCTTAAAAAGAGACAGAGGAATTACATAATTGAAAAAGTATCATTCAGAGAAATTACATAATTGAAAAAGTATCATGCATAATGCGTAAAGCGTAAGGCGTAAGGAGCTATGCGTTTGAAATATCATCAGACCACAATGATCTTCGACTTGAATAGCTTCTTTAAAGTTGATTCAAAACGAAACACTATATGATTTGCTCTGGCCTATCTTATGATGACCGATTGTGTGTGATCCTATAGTAAGTAGTAACTAAAGTATAGCTTGATGAAATGGGTTATAAGTGAGGCATACCGACAGAATATTGTCTTAAATTTACATAGCCCACTAATTTATAATCTAAGGTAACGGTCAACGGATCGATGACGCGTCCACTGAATTTGAAACCTTTTGCTAATTATTAAATTGAAATCTTTTTCTAATTACTAAATAGTAAATACTAATTAATACTAATTATTATCAATTCCTTCATTACTTCCACGCATTATTTATCAGTTCAACTGTGCACAAATCATACCGGGAAAATTGAAAAGTGACTAAGGAAGTTTCTAATCAGTTTTTAGCCCATTAGCATAAACATACGTGTCCACGAAGAATATGAGCTCGATCCCCAGTTGGGCCAAATTTATATTACATCTGTTATCTCAACACACACAGTATATATATAATAAGATTTAATCTTAGGAATGGTTAACAAACTATAGGACTATAGGACAAGTGTGTAATTTGGCCGTATGTAGATAAATAACCTTATTTTCCAATAAAATTGACGTTGCTTTGTATCACTATAAGCGGTGCATATTATACAACTTAAAGTGCACATCAATTTTCATTAATATGGTTACTAACAAATTTAATTTATTTATTGAATGTATATCCCTATTTAGTTATGTAACTGATCTATCACAGAAAATTCGCTTACGTCGTGTTGTTCAACTATATTTATATTCGTTGGTACTAAGTCGTTAATTTATATTTGGTATAATAACAAAAACGTGTACAGAAATGTATCTAATGCAGGCATCAATAGACTTCTTTGGCAGTCTTGCTCTGTATTTGCCCAACTGTGAACGAATTGATCCAAATTTGATGAGATTTTTCTTGAAAGACACGATTAAAAGAATTGCTGAGATATTCAAAATATTCTTGCACACAGGCATATTTTTTCAAAAAGGATAGATTGAGTGAACGTTAACGATTTCTTCTTTATCTGTGAAACGAGGAAATTTTATCGACACACAACTTACTAATCTCTCATATTCACAATGTTTATAATAAAAGTATATTTTAGGTAAGAATAATTTCTCTATGGTATTCCAGCTGTACGGTGCACAGTGCACAGTGCACACCAGTTTTACCTAATGTGTTTCTCTTCAGATGACTTACTAGGTAACTTAGGGAATTTGTATCATTAGAAAAGAATATCCGCAGGCTATCGTAAAAGAATCATTTACAGGAAAACCTAGTAAAAACCTACAGTCAAGGTTGCCGTTTGCCGGAATCGAACCGTTGACCAACCGAATAATAGACGCGCTAGTTGCCGCTGAACAACCACTATCGATTAATTGTATGCAATTTTTCAAATACTAGCATAAATTTTAAAGTAAGTCGGTTCGGTTGATGATGTATTTCTTACTGTGTATGATATTACGAGCGTGATGATAAGGATCTACATACTCCCTGGCGCAGGTTCGCCAAACTGAGCTTCACAAATAGTCCACCAGTAGATTGACTGACTTTGGACCAGAGAATGATTCTGAACGTGAAAATAAAGCATGATCTTATTTTGCGATACACTCAAAACGCTATTTATTATATTATTGTTTATGTTGATCGCATTATCAAATTTATATTATATGTTATTTATTACTTGGGCATGAAATAACTAAAACAAAATTAGATTAATTTTCAGCTAACACCACCGTGCACTAGCTTGTCTTCAAAAACTCTATATTTCAATTATTTTATTTGAACTCATTATTGGTAAAATATTTGTGTTTACACGATTTTGATAATGAATCAACCTTGTATTTTCGGGATTCGAACCCAAGTTCCTTGGTTCCATAGAGATCGTACTGGGTGAGCGCGAAAAAAGTGTGAGCTAGCGCAGAAACATTGTTAAAAACACTTTTCTGAAATGGCGAAGACACCCAAATATGTATTTGAACTTTTTGTCTACATAACAATTCATTATTAACTTTGATCTGAAATTAAGATAATAATTTGTAATAATACAGTTCAGTGTGAGAAGTGTACTCAAGCAAGAACTGGATGGGTTTCTTCCATTGAGCAAAAACAATACAGAATATTCTCTGGGGCAATTAATGCTATTTGTACATAATAGATCCAATTTACCCCCGTCACAGCAAAATTCCATAGAAATGTTATTGTTTTAATCGAAATGTGTTTTGACAGGGTAGTACATGAAGTAATTACCACTCTACCCACTAGTTGGTTGGTTTAGCCTACATTTCATTATAAAGCTTCAACAGGTAATTTTAAAGCGTGTTTGATTTTGAATTGGTCAGTTATTGGAAAGGGCATTTTCGCTTTGCAATCAGTTAATTATATTCAGTTCCAATCAGCTGCGAAGCCTCGCAGGCTTAATTCCGCTTTAAGCCCCTTTAACTTGGATAACGTTCATCCATGAAAATGACAATGGTTTACAATTAACTGAATTTATTTTAAATTGAATCGAAAACCTAAATGGCAACACTGGTGTGTTCGTCTTATTACAACCCACCAGAATGAGCAATTAGTAGCAGGCTGGGCGAACCAATATTGTCAACACACACCAGGAAGTGAGTGATACTTACTACTTTTCCGATACCTCCAAAGGTATATTTATTATTTATAGAACTGTATATCTCTATAAATATAGATAAATAATATTACATGCAAATTTTTTTTTTTAACAAACAACGCTTATATTGAAATGCACTAAAAAGTAAAAAATAAATTTTCGCCCAACAAATTTTTACCTCACTCGGAAAATAAAAGCGTTGGGCGCTTTTCCTGCATAAACAGCAGAATACTGCAATCTATGTCAATACCGAAAGCGCCCAATGATTTTATTTTCTAAGTGAGGCAAAAATTTGTTGGGCGAAAATTTATTTTTTACTTTTTAGTCCATTTAAATATAAGCGTTGTTTGTTAAAACAATTATTTTTTTCATGTAATATTATTGTATACGTTTTAGTCTTAAAGAATCTTGCAATTGAATATATGCTCATTGGACGTGTCCGAATTTAGAAGACTCGCAAACTAGCGTGCTCGCATTGCAAACTTGAATTTCGGACAGTTCCGTTCATGCACGATCCAGCGATCAGCCAACAATGACATTCTTGCTGCATAGAAACATATCCGATGCTTTCGTCACGGATATTTGAGTCCCGAACAACCAGCGGTAATTCCGATGCCTGCATGTGGTTGGCCCATCCTCACTAGCTGTGACTAATTTCCCATTTGAAGCTAATTGTTTAATTAGTTAGTTATGGTGGATTAATTAATTAATTATTGAATCAGATAATTGATTTATATATTGTCATTTAAAAAATACGACTGTTTGAAAATTTTCAGCTCGATCGGACGTTGGGAAGTGGGTGAAATATCGATTCCCACATACAATTTTGATTAGTAAATTATGATGGCTTAATTGATTATATGTAAATGTGACAATTGATTCATGTATTGTCATTAAGAATACGTCTGTGTGAAAAGATTCAGCTCGATCCGACGTTGGGAAGTGGGTGAAATATCAAGTCCCACATAAAACTTTGATTAATTAATTATGATGGCTTAATTGATTATATTTTAGTAAATGTGACAATTGATTCATATATTTTCATTAAGAATACGTCTGTGTAAAAACTTTCAACTCGATTCAACGTTGAGTAGTGGGTGAATCATCGATTTCCATATAAAACATTAATTAATTAATTATGATGAAATAATTGACTATTTAGTAAATATGACAATTGATGCGTATATTGTCATTACGAATACGTCTGCTGTGTGAAAACTTTCAACTCGATTCAACGTTGGGAAGTGGGTGAACCATCGATTTCCATATAAAACATTAATTAATTAATTATGATGAATTAATTGACTATTTAGTAAACATGACAATTGATGCGTGTATTGTCATTAAGAATACGTCTATGTGGAAAATTTCAGCTCGATCGGACATTTAGAAATAAGTGAATTATCGATTATAAGATTCCGTCCAGACAGACAGACAAACACATAAAGCTAATATAAGCGTTGTAATATACCAGCAGTCAATCAAGCATCCTTGATCACAAATCATCGAACGTGTATAATCTCTAAACACGTATTTATTTGGTCTTGTTTTAATTTTGTAACGACATAAGAATAAATTCATGTATCCACATAATATCAACATTAACTCCATCACGATCTCACCTCTTCTTGTCCTCCTCAGCATAAAATAAAATAATCACTACGATTTTTGTGTGGATGATTGAGACTCTCATATACATTGATACAAATAATTAGGTTCCCGCGAGCTGCATCCACAATCTGAATCCCACAACAGGGTTTACAATATTTATTTAATAATTGTTAATAATAGGATTAGTCACTGATTCTAGTCAAACAACCACAAATAAAATGCAATATTTCGAAAACTGGTCAGCTTTCTTCGACAGCCAAAAATAACACAGCACTGCCTGTTGAAGGCTGTGGCGAGATTGGCCACTGAGGGCGCTAGTGAAAACGAATGAAGCGCTCCAAGTGGCAATGTCGCGCAACAACCTGATGAAGCAGAGTCGTTCTTCTTACGTCGACAATGGCAAATTGCGAAAATTGTTTAATTAAATACGGCTTTTAAAATTTTTGGGCAGATTATGAATCCCATCAGTAAATCTTAAAAAGACAATCCGCCATTTTAATCAGGACACGTTTTAGACGTACAAACAACAAATAACACACAACACACACAAACAAAACAAGACAATACAAAACAAAACAAAAACACAAAACACAAAACACAAAACACAAAACACAAAACACAAAACACAAAACACAAAACACAAAACACAAAACACAAAACACAAAACACAAAACACAAAACACAAAACACAAAACACAAAACACAAAACACAAAACACAAAACACAAAACACAAAACACAAAACACAAAACACAAAACACAAAACACAAAACACAAAACACAAAACACAAAACACAAAACACAAAACACAAAACACAAAACACAAAACACAAAACACAAAACACAAAACACAAAACAAAAACAACAAAACAATATAAATACACATCAACAAGAAAAAAACAAACAAACAAAACAAAAAACAAGATATATCACAACCGTTGAATGAAATCTTCATCAGTTAGTTGCTAAATTTGGCCACATATGGCGCTGTATGTACTAACACACGGTGCCAATTTTATTTATTTATTTTATTTATTTATTTAATGTCTATCCTATTCAGTTTTTTTTTGTTTTGTGTTTTGTGTTGTGTTTCGCATTCAGAAAGCTTATTAGCTTTCGAAACATTTCGTTTTAAATGTGTTTGTTTGACAAGGAACACTGAATGGTCGGATCATGTACATTTCAAAATAAGGTTAGGTTATGTCATAGTCATATGATATTAACAGATGATATACTGGCGACGCCGTAAGAAGCAAGGTGTCCCCTAAAATTCTGCGAAGAGACGTTCGCTCCACAAGGTCAATTTCAACGGTATTCAACTCGAGGGTCGAGATTGCCGGATAGCTGCATTGTTATTGTCCACTGTATAGGGTACGCACAACACCGAAACACAACAATGAAACAAATGAATTGAACCGATGGACAAGCAAGCTGTAAAAAAAAATATGAAGTTCTGAAGTTGGAAAAAAACAAACGTTCAGAACGTTTACACACTTTCAGATAGTGTTGCTGTCCATTACTTAAGATAAATTTTAACTGGCGAGCAGTTACTATCGTTACAACTAATTGTTTCTCCTCATTATTTGCAAAGATATTACTTTTACGGCTTGTTGTTTGTCCACCAGTTCAATTCATTTATTCCATTGTTGTAGTTCGGCTGTTACGTCATATGTGCGTACCCTATTGACTGCACCAACCGTGAATGGAATGCGACCCCACCACATCTGACAATATGCAACCGATATACAATACCTGAGGCAGGAGAACAGGATGCAACTAGATTTAGGTTGGTAGTTGTCACACGCGTTACTTCACTATTACATAGTCCGTGACGACAACACCTTGCCATTTAACGCGACGCGACTATATAAACGGTCCATACAAACAAATGCAGATTAAAATACCACTATTACCAACGATCGTTCAGACTTCTATGGTGAAACTCATCAAACGCTACATTATACATCCCACCGTGTGGATTTGTCTGAAATATAATGTTTTTTTTTTGTTTTTTTTTTACAAAATTCAATTCAATTGTATGCAAAACTCTGTACGAAAAAGTGCTGCTACTTCTCATTATTATGATGTTTATAATTATGACTGTCGAAAAAGAAATTTTAAAAATTAAAGGAGAGATAAGTTATTAAAAAGCTGTATTTGTATTGTTGTATTGAACACATCGAGACATTTTGTAAGATTATTATAATATGTTGGGCTTGGATATCTTGTTGGTTTTACTCTCTCAACAAACCAACAAGAAACTATCTCAGTCGTAGAAATAACAAGCAGCAAGCTAACATCGTTGTAAACTTTAAACTTTTCTTTGAAATATTCATGGCAACAGTGTAGCAACATTCGATTATTTCAGTTTTGACTTTCAATCGCAGTCTATACAGTACCATAAAGCGAATGCACACCTCACAAACTACCCAAACTACCGTTAGGGTTTTATTGTGTACGGTACTTTAAAGTCTAAAAGAATAACCCTTAAAATTGATTTGAATTACAACTCATTCCGTCTGGTACTTTAAAAAGGAATAATGTGGGTGGTTGGTTCAGTGGCGTCTGAATGTCGGACGCCGCTTTGAGCAGTTCACGACTGAAACTGCTTCGAGTCGTCGGTATTAACGATCAAGACGTTTAAGATCGTTGGTAGTTATATCAAAACCACCCACCAACGTCATTCCGTTAATATTAGTAATGTCACCCGTGAAAACTTTACAGTGAGACGTGTGAGTTGAACTGGCCAAAGCCGCTTATATAATTCCAGGTGGGCGACGTTTGAAAGTTCTTGCTTGTGAATTGCATTCAGTTCAATAGTGTAAGCATTTTAGACTTGTTTTACAACTTAACAATTCAGATTGAAATAGAAATTGACGATTATGTCGTCATGTCATTCTGTTATCTATTATATTTTGATTGAGGCCTGATTGCTCTTGAATTGTAATAATTAATGCATATTTCTTTGTTTCCTGTCTTTCGATATTTCTAACTCTTTTGTATTTATATATTTAAATTTAATTTACCCTGCAATTGCAATATTTTTCTTTTCTTACACATACGAACAATTGGATGTGATATTTTGTTAGTTAATCTAGACATACGTTTTTACGTGTTTGGACGTATTAATTTAAGTTGTATATTGTATATATGAATTATTGTTATTACATTATTTGTAGTCTTTGAATCTTAGCTATTTATTGTAACCCATCATTCTACTGTGATTATACATGTCTTTATCGTAACTGTCTTTATCGTAACATTTGTTTTAAGGTTGTGTTGTTATTGTTTTCTTGTAATACGTATAAATGCATGTATTACCCTACTAGTTATTATTATTTTATATCATGATTCATGATTTATTATTTGTGTAATCATTATCATTATCATTATCATTATCATTTTCATTATCATTATCATTATCATTATCATTATCATTATCATTATCATTATCATTATCATTATCATTATCGTTATCATTATCATTTTATTAACCTATATTACCAATAAACTCAATAATATTAACTTATATATTAGGTATATTTCAGAACTCATCCATGTTACGTAAATGTTTATTGTATATTGGTGCTTGAATCACTTCATTTTCTATCCTTCCATAAAAAGTACCAAAAGACCTTTTTAATTCTTTGAAACATAGAGAAAATGAAGGTAAAAATCTTGTACATTTTATGAAGCCATTTTAACTTAGGAAGTAAAGATCCTACCTTTATTACTTCCATCGGACATTCTGGGTAGTTAATGTATTATGTTCCACACTTATTATTTCCAAACCTTTAATGCTCTTATGAAAGAAAATAACTTATCTATTCTCTTGCAATAAATTTCCAAGAATTTATAATTTATTAATAAATTATTATAACCTTTTATTTGTAGTATTGTATGGCCATGTTTCTTCGTCGTTGTAACAAAATGCAAAATTACAGCTACGTTATACCAAGAGTATTGGTGTCCATTTAATAGATAGCACTGTGACAATTTTATGTTTGTATATGGAAATGTCTCTTATAAACCGGGCCATACATTTTTAACTAGATTAGAATAGCTAGACTAGGTGTTGTTTTTAATTAAGTATGACAATGGGTAAACAGAAACTACCATGTTTGTAGGCTTTCACAATCCTTACAAAAAACACCTGTGCTTGGTTTGTGTTTTCAAGGTGTACACACGTTTAGTTAGAGGATATTATTACGGTTCACTATAGTGAGAAAATGTGGTTAACGGAAAATATTGATAGAACGGCTAAGACTCAAGGTGTTTGGGTATTAAAACCAGAGAACGCTTCAAATATTGAAAAAGTGATTCTGATCCTGTCTTTGGGTTTGTATCGTCTTAACAATGGATTTCAAAACATTCGCTGTTTTTTTATCGTTACGATTGTTATTTTATTTGTAATTTAATAATAAATAATTACTAAAAAATTATAATAACGTACGTAATTATACATATATTTTTTACTTTTTAAACCCATTGTGTAGCTCATACAAAACCAAAGGCAGGATCTTTTTCATTATTTGGAAGTGTTCTCATGATATAATAAAAAACATTTATTTTGGGCGGTTTTAATAATATTGCAATGCTAATGAAATGAAGCATATTTTCTGATGTGGACAGTATGAAAGGTGGTATCAAAAGATGGATGCACGTTGAGCAGTGGAGCCACGGTTTGTATGGATGGTTATATTTAACGGTTGCTTGTTTCCGACAGTACATGTCTTATACCTAGGTATCGTCTAGGGACGTGTTCTTGTTGGGTTTAGCTAAATTGTCTTTGCAACGCTGACCGATCAGACTTTATAGGTATTCAGGTTTTCTTGGGAAACGTTTTCATTGAAATCAGTTTGCAGTAGCAGTATACTAAAAAAAACTAAAAATATGCATTTATTTACTTATATGTCCGTTTTTTGGTAAGACATACAATCAATGATCAATGTGAACTAAAATCAAATATAAATAATAATATATGTACACAATGAATGGTATGACGATAATATTTTGAGTATTAGACACATTGTTTGGGTATTATGCTAATCAAGACAATGTGGGATATATTATGAAGATATAAAGAACGCCGCATGACATCAATGTCTAAGCCAGGATTCGAACCTGGAACGAAGGTCGATGGTTTAGCAGATAATCGTCTATATGACCGCAGCCACAACTCCTACTTCCTTTTGAAAAGTAAATATAAAATTTGAAAAGTTATAAACATTAATTAAAGAAATTTATTTTTATTTTCTATCCACTGAGTTAACAAGAACTGGATGTCAGTGAGGACATTGTACTATTTATTACGCACCGCATTGCTAGATGCTCGAAATTCACTGATTACATCCATCTCCTATTAAACATATTGATGGATAAAGCTAATTATCGAAGTTGATCCAAAAGCAACTGAACCAGATGTCCAACCCTGACCCTTCTGCATTGGAAACAGTAATAAACGTACAAAACCAACTAGCTACACAATCTATGTGTAACGATAACTTGTTATTGAATTATTGAACGAGTGAAACAAGCCATACCTTTTAGAATGCGATCAATTTGGCCAAACTATAAAGTGAACTGTATAAATGAGAAGAGAACGGTTGAACTTACTTTTGAGTGTTGATCGCTGTCTGCAAGTTATTGACTGCGTGTGATGTTGTAAAACCGTATGAGATGGGAGACAACAATGTGGTTTAGAAGAGTTAGGTGAAGTAACAGGAACAGCACGAAGACTGCAAGTACGAAGGTGGTCTGGTCTGGAGTCGAGCAGAGGCCGTTTGTGTGTCACAAAATGAGATACATCGTAGTGATGTGTACGTTGAGCTGTGTGATAACACGGTGAGGGGTAACAGATAACGAAAGAGAAGGAACTCAAGGGGCGGTAACGGTAATGATGTAATGTGAATCAAAACAAAGTCTAGGCTCGTGAAGTTAGTTTTAACTTTTAAGGCTATACACAAGAGCTTTCAGATCAGGACATTTTAGACATATAAGGACCTCAAAAGCATCAGCAAATTTAAGAGTACGGACAAAGATTGGTACGGACATACAAAATTTATTTTATATCAATTATAGATAACAAAACGAAAGGTTGAGAATTTCAACTGTGAGCATCACTTTTGGGTAGGTTGTGTTACAAAAAACTATGCAGTGGCTGGACATCTATTTTGACAAAAAGTTATGACTCGTGTTATACGGAAATAATGACTTTTCATCATTGTATTACGTCTTTTTGAATCCAATATCAGATTTATTCTCAATGTCAAGCAACCTGTTAAAACAAGGCATGAATCAATTTCGTACAAAGAGTCCACGTGTGGGTTCTCAATTTACAAGAATACGTTTGCATCGATGAGTATCGAAAATTGGAACCCTGGGGCTGTATTGCAGGATAAGTCAATAACAGGCGCACCAATCAAACAGTTGTCAGTACCATCTTTAATCTGTTTTTCTAAGTGGAGTGATGCATTTACCGCTTCTAATTTCAAGCCCTGTTGAGATCCACTCGACCGTTCCTCGGGGGAGGGGGGGGGGGGGGGGGAGATGTCAGTACCAGTGCCTTGCATTCGTTCCTCAGCCCCTTTGCTAATTCACCACGGCAATCATGGGCCATAAAAGTAAGGATTTTAATGAAAGCGTTTTAAACTAATATCTCACTCCGTGTAGTTTACTACGTCATGTTAATTGTTGCACTGGCGTCTGCCTAAAATTCCCCCCACTAATGTTCCGACATGACAACAATTTACCGATCTAATTAGCAACTCCCAGGCATGCAAAAAATATGACAAAATACAAATTCCAGCCAGCCAACAAAAGCACCCCTAGTTACATATCTCTGTTAACACTCAAGCACGTAATTTTACAGGGCAAATTTAATAATGCTGGTTTACGAGTGTCAGAGACGGAGCCGAGGCTGGGTTGGTAATGAATGTAATATTTTGATCTTTGTAAAGTAAAGCGACCGTCGTAAGTTGCGTTTCACGTGAACATTGCACCACTGCGCTTTCTTTACACTCGGAATAATAACTCCTCAACCACGTTCATAATAATTCCACTTTTGTCATGTTTAAAATATCTGCAACGCTGTAAACAACTTGACATGACATTGTTTTACTGTTCTCAACGGAACTTAAGTTAACAACAAAAGTTAATTTCTAATGTTATCTTCATGTTGACATCATTCAAGAGTTCACGAGACTACAATACAATATGTTGCAGACATTTTCTCTAACACGTACGTTTGATATTTATAAGTGTAATACAACCAAAACTGAAAACAGTTACTAACGTTTCTATAGAAAACAAAAATTACAACTGTATGATAAAACTACCAAAAAAACATTTTGACACACATGAAATATAGAATAAAAAATAGTGTCGTACAGTGATTTCAGTGAATGTAATTTTTGTTTCCTAATGGACACAAAAGCTTATTTGCAAGAACTTATTCCGAAATTACGTGTGATACATTTGTCACTCTGCTCTGTATACTCTCTCATTAGTTCGGATGATAGATTTAAGCTGAAGCTTAACGTCTCAGGTAAAAGATAATGTAAATGTCATCGATGCATATATTGACAGTGACTCACAGGATTTAATATATTCCAAATATATTTGAGCATTATATCGTATCTTAAAAAAAAACACGTTAATATAACCTTAACCCTATAAACTTGATTATAGCTATGAAAAACTGTAAAACACTAACATGTTTATGAATGCATGGGCTTTAGCCAATAACAGTTATTTTAACATTAATATATATTAACAGCTCTTGCTAAGAAATACCTAATAGATGATAAGTACTGAGATGTGACGGGTCTCTTTTTGGGAGCTCGAGCAGCTGTGCCACACAGTCTTCTTCGTGGATTTCCTTAAAGGGATGGTCAAGTGAAAAACTAAAAAACTACCATTTGTAAATGTCCACCCTCAAATATTTGGAAAAAATTACTAAAAGATACCATACTTTAAAAGCAGGTGGTTAAAAAATTAAAGAAAACGCGATTTTTTGGCTTGTTGCTCGAGCTACTTTTCTCATGGTAATTCCCATGTAAAAATGTTGCCTCGAGATAGTAAAACCACCGCTAAAATAGGGCACTTATCAAAAACCGACTACGAGGTTTAATGTGCATCGTTTCTTAACCGATAACATATGCTTCTTAGTACGAACATGTACTTCTACAAATGCCATGCAATTAATTTTTTGTGACTTGATGTGTAAAAAAGTTGCAATCTGTTTTAAGCGGCACTGTCCGCAGTCGCCGGCTGGTCTCGTATAACACAATGAGTCCTCTGTCTATCGGGAAGACGCTAGCGAGCTCAGAACCGATACAGCTGTACTACGTTTTAGAAGAAAAATGCAGCAGAGCTGGCGAAGGGAATCTAGTAGAATAGCTAAATGTTCACTATTTTTTTTCTTGCATTGAAGCAACCTGTATCAATTTTATTTTACACATAACTGAATTGCATGCACTTATGACTTATTGGAATTTTTTTAGTTTTTCACCTGACTATCCCTTTAAAAATAATGGGCTACAGACTCCAATTCTTGATGACATTATTTTATTAATTCTTAATGCTTCAGCCAATTTGTTAGAAAATCATTTGTTTAATAACACATAAAAATTGTAAAAACTCGTTTGTATTTATTATGTATTTTTTGGTTTTAATTGATGTAACTAGTATGCTGAATCCTTGTGGTCACCAGATATACATCAGACAGCTGACAATAAATTGTTTTCTCCCTCTCGCGTTAATAAATTTGAGGTTCCTTATTTAAGTAGATAAAAACAAACCAATCAAGTTATGATTATGGAAATAAAAAACTCCTGAGTACGCTAGCAATAATTAAAAAAGAGCCTCCGAAATATAATATTAATTAACAATTGAGTATTACAATGATTTAAAAGCTATTGCATACATGCAAATAGGCACGTACATTTTGTTCTATCACAATTTTTATTTGTTCTCACAAATTCGTTGACAACTTTTTACCTTTTAAGAGGCCCATCTTGACACGCAAATCACCATTAAGTATATATTGCAGCTTTTGGTTTGTTTTTTGTTTCGTTTTTTTACTTATACACGTATCCAGAGCAGCTAGATAATATTCTGGATTACTCTTGCATATATATATTACATCTTTTTCAACCTAAACTTTCCACTCAACCGTATCATAAAATAATCTTTCATCCCTCAAAACAAGCAATCATGTAATGAATGTGTACTGCATTATGTTGTCCTGGTAACTACATACGTGTGTATAATAACAACGAGAATATATGATACAGCTGTCTTGCGTCCTTGGCAGTCCTGACGGAAGCTTGTTCAAGATCAAGGTCAGTTTATAGTCACATGAGGACGGAAAATTCAAAATTCATTTTGTTTCCTATTACAAAGAACAGAAAAATATTTGAATGTATTATTCATAAGCAGTCCAATTATTGTATTTCTGTTTGTTATTTGCCATTATGGGCGAAATATTGTTTTGGCAGGAAAATTAGTTTATCTTAACGAATCGTAAACTTATTGTATGTCTGCGACGAACTGACTTGGGAGTTCGATGAGCCTCCGCTAGGGGATTTATGGGCCTTGTGGGCGACCGAGCTGTTTTAGTCGCTGTGTCCTTACAAATGATACGTATAGAATATCTACCCAATAACATTTGTTTACTCAGTTTGTGTAGATTAGCTCTGGCCAAGCCAAACAACCCTGCGTGGCTCAACTAACTCGGGCTTTAAACTAGAGTTGCGTTGATGAATTTAGTCTAGGAAAGGGACTGCTACGTCGTAACGTGTTTAAACATTCTAGTGTAGAGGCTAACTCAAATCACACTACACCCGATGACTAAAGAGGGGTGTTTAGATTATCAGCTTTCGACCAGCTTCACGAATACTGACCTCGTGTTTTTCTTTTCAAATTAATTTAGGTGCAATATCATTCTGATAGATATACCGTGCGTACGCTGTTCCAACGGATGCCATCCTTGCCTTATTTATCTTATCTTTAGGGTAGTGTGGCCCTACACTGAGCCTCGATTAGCCTCGTTGGCCCTTCAAGCGGTATTGTTGAACAATTTAACAAATGTAAGTCTGCCCCAGACCTCGCGCATGATATTAGACGAACAGTATGACAGTAACGCTGGAAGCTGTATTGTTCAACAATGTTAGTCTGCCCCGGACTTCGCGCATGACATTAGACGAAACAGTATGACAATAACGCTGGAAGCGGTAATGTTCAACAAATGGTGTTCCCCAGACCTCGCGCATGACATTAGACGAACAGTATGACAGTAGCGCTGGAAGCGGTATTGTTCAACAAATGTCAGTCTGCCCCAGACCTCGCGCGTGACGTTAAACGAAAAAGTACGACAGAAGCGCTATAAGCGGTATTGTTCAACAAATGGGACAGTGTGCCCCAAGCCTCACGCGTGAGATATCGTACACAGAGTACTCTGAAGATGCCATGGGTAGAGGCGCGTTAAACGTCATTCGGAACGTTTTCCTTTGATAATCGCAATCGTCCTCTGATAAGTAAATGAAAATGCAGACCACTGACTCATCTCATGATCGAATTATAAAATATGAACTTAAACCAATCTCTATTCATATAGTAGGCCTATTATAATGCATGTAGTTTCGAGCATCGCACAGTGTTGGCATTACAAGAATTTAAATTTCGAACACACATGCCGCGTTAAGTACCTGTTATAACTAATTCTATACAGATAGATAATTAGGCGAATGTGAAGTACTTACATATTCACAAATCTTTAATGCAGGTGTGTGGTATGTGTAAACCAACAATTAGCCTCTAGGGCACACGAAAAAATGCCGCATAGTCTTTTAGATAGTTATTCAAACATTGATTTTGGTAAATGACGACTATTCGCGATAAATAGCGACAGTAATGCCTTAAATGTCATTTAAAATTGTGACATAATAATATAGATGCAAACAATCTTGTAGCAAATTATGTCCAATTAGTTAATTACGGTATCTTTATCGTATAATTTTGTCAGTCTGGGTTACGTTTTCAAAGTCTATATTGAATACACGCATTGTTGACTTGAGTGTACCGTAATATGCGACTGTGTTCATTGGAACGGAAACTTGGGATGAAGCTGTAATCGGGAACTGATTCCGACCTAGACTACCCTTGCAGTCCACCGAAGCCCGATGCTCTAAGACAGCCGAACGTTTGAAGTTCTTTGATCACTCCGTCACTCGCAAGACAGGTCAAGAGAAGGAAATTAGAACGACGAGTAAGGAGATCGCATTTGAATAGAAATATCTGAGGGAGATATTATCTCGTTACTTATAGTTCATTTCAATTTAATTTCAATCAAGACAATTTTCGAGAAAATGTGATTAAGGAAAAAGAATGGTCGGCACCAGTCGCAAATTATTGAACGACATTTGGACTCGTATCATATTTTGGCAACGATGCAAATCGAGACGATTATACAAAATAAATAAAATAAAATAAATAAATTCACATTTAGAGTCTACCCACTCAGTTACAAGACAGATTTTCAGTGGGAGACTTTAACGTAAAACGACTAAACCAACCCTGCAGGCTCCGAACCCCATCGACGAGTGAGCGATAACCATTCAAAAATCGATATTTCAAATACGAAACATATGAATCAGTGATTAGACAGTGCGAACATCTGTGGACAAATGCCAGAATCAACAAGGCCGATTCAGAACAACTTTGCATTTATTGAGCGCTTCGTTGCTAGGACGGCTCGTCTATCAACCACGGCCACTGCGTACGGCGACTACATAAATCCACGATAGATAGTTTGTTAATTATTTGTGTAAAGATGAATACTTGAAAATATGACGATACAAGAATCCCAGTCTGATGTATCTTGGGCGTTACCTTGGTACTATCGTTTTATTCAGCCTTGGTTGCCAAACAAGGAATGAGGTCACATCTTGAAATTGAAACTCTTTGACTTTCCTGAAGCAACGTTGAACAAAACATAATTTCATGCTTGAAAAATCTTTGATGGAATTCTTCTTCATCTTGATTAAAAGCTTTTATAACACCAGCCCTAGGCCTTCCCGTCAGTGGCGAGTCTAGTGGGAAGCTCGGAACACTGCTCGTCTGCAGCATTCTTATCCATTCTTTCTATACGGTTACTCCAGAAGTAATTAATTTTTTTGTAACATTATTTTCTACTTGGGAAACATTAGTTGTGACTGCAGTTTAATTATTTATAGTAATTGCAAACACTTATTTTCTATTAAAAAGTAATTTACCAACATTAATTACATGAAGTTAACTACAATCATTCCCCACTATACATACGTTTTTGAAAATTTATTATTCATTTTAAAAGATGAATTCCTTTTGTAAGGAAATTTCAAATGAACTATTAATGAGTTTGGAGTTTGCTGAGGTGTAAATAAAGATCATTTGACGTTTTGTTAAGAGTTCTTTAAATTACACTGTTTCATATTTAAAATTAAAGTAATTTCAGTATACATTTAACACAGATTAAATCTTGTTATTGATGAGAGTATAAGTATCTCAGGTTTATCATAAGTATTAAATTATAAAACCTTTTCATCCCTGCTCTATAATATTATGTACATACTACGAAAATATTAACTATTTACTCCACAGCAAAGTCATATGACGTCAAGAATAGTGCATGAATAACTAACCATTCATAGAGCATCATTGAGATAGTTGTGAAAACTCTGATCTGCTGATTCCCAGTTTTTGAACTACTAGTTAAAGTTGTACAAATAGTTATGCCAATCAAAAAACAAATCTGTATACATATTTCTTAACTTATAATGTATGAAAAGTGACTCGTGTTGAACAGAATCTTGTTTCAAGATTATTTAAAAAAATAGCTTTATTTGGTTTGGTACCACTATATTAACAACGAGCTGCTAGGTATTTTATGAACGATCTAAAAAACTAACGTTTAAATTTAAAACAATATATGCAAGCAAACAAAAACGTTTGATAACCAGATAATTTAACATAGTTAAAATAAATCACAATATGTACTTTTACAAAAACTAAGGACATATCTCAAAGCTTCAAGTATGGACTAAATATTAGTGTGCTTTCTCACTGCCAGCCAATCACAGCTCCCTCCCGCCTTCTTTAGAGGTAATTCATTGTTGATCATTGATACAAGAAGCACTGAGACACGGGCTTAATATTACCAACAATTTTAAGTTAACTAGTTCGGGTTTCTAGGTAGTGGTTTATTACTTTGTATTACCTTGATTATATAAAGGTATAATTAATAATAATAATTGTGTCCTTCATTATACTTATAATTAATTACATTTACTACTTCAGGAACCATTCTTGTTAGGTCCAGTCTGACAATGTCCCAATAACTACTTATTCGTCGAATATCTTTTTGTCTCCATGGCAACGACCAATCAAAACCCTTGAAATCCTCCAAATAGCTTAATTGCTACAAATATCTTTCTTATTAGGAGATTGTAAGACCAGCCCTTAGAATAACATTTCAACACTGACTTAAAAACTAAATCACATGCTTCGTTTTAGACAATCTTGATTGTTAGTTGATTATTATGTAGGTGTCTGCACTAATTAGTATATCTGGCGATTATTAAAAATGCAAATTTTCTAGACATCAATTACCCCAATTTGATGTAATTGGGTAGCCAATGAACATGGTGGCAAATGGATAAAAGGAGGTCAAACGGAATGTGTCGACCAGTTATTATCCTGCACAATTAACCGTCAGTCAATGACTAACTGAGCGACTAAGCCGTTCGTGAGTCGCTCTAGTGTTCCCCAAATGCGTTTTAAAATTATCCACGGAGATTTTTTTAGAAGTCAGCAGAATTACAATGAGAAAGCAGCGAGATGTGCACGAGACTCGTGGAAGAGAAAAGAAATCATTTGGGACAAAGAAATAGTGAAATAACGGGATAAAGAGCTGTGGAGATGGGGAACGTGGAAAACGAGGGGTAAAGAGATAGGCCATCAAACGAACGATTCGCTGTTTTTAAATCGAATTTGGCTTACATTCGTATCAAAAAATATAAAGTAGGGTTACAAGGGTCGGTAATATCTACATCTAACGACTTATACCTGAAGAAGATAAAAATATACTTTTTGGACGAATAAAAGGGAAACAAGAACCAGATTGAGCTGTACAACAAAAGTTGAAACGCAATCATAACGTATTTTCCCCTATTAGGGTTAAACGAGTTGACGCCGGGGTTGGTGGAATGCCCAAGTTGTGCGCTGGACTCTAGAGCTAACATGTTGGCAGCATGTTTATAACATGTTAGCTCTAGACTCTAGAGCTACCATGTTGGCTGCATGTATACAACATGTTAGCGCTAGACTCTAGAGTTAACATGTTGGCTGCATGTATTGTATATGTATACAACAGAGCTCGGAATAGCACACCCGACACATTTGGAAGTGTGAAATACCAAACCATTTGCTTTCATATCACATAACGCTTCTAACAAAATGTTTATTTGCAACCTAACAAATATTTAATTTTTTTAACTTATAGGCTAGCTCATCACGTAAACCCTTCTTATTCTTAATGAAACCTATTATTGTTACACCCATTAGTGGGGAACCGAATTGGTTGTAACATTTTATCTGAGCGGCAAAGCAAAACGAGTATCCCCCTCGCAGTAAAAAACTTTGGATGTCGTATACAAGTTGTAAACATGAGGTCTTAATGGAGTCTATAACTGGGGCCGTGTTATTTCATGACTAACTCAATGAATTTAACAGTTTTCAATTACGAAAAATAGGTAAAAAACAGACGTAACGGCGCTAAAAGAAATGGCATGCGTTAAAGCATAAACCTGTGATAAAGAAGTAAAGGTGCTGCATTGACTAGACACTAAAATATTAGCCACCCTCTGTAAAAGGTTACACGGGTATCCTAACATATAGTTACGATTTTAGGTGTATCTACTGATCACGGCCCTAGAATGTTTTCAAAAAATGAGATAATTAGAAATAATAACTGGTAACGCGAAATTATTAACAATTATCTTACATACTTTTTCTAAAAAATAATCATTACATGTATACTTTGTTAAAGATAAATGTTATGGTGATTCACTGTAACGTGCATATTTTTACATTAAGGCTACACTATGACTGACCCTAGGATATTTCAGACACCCTATACATTTTTTATTTTTTTAATTTGTATAGAGATCGAGAGACGTAAATAGTGAACCTTAAAAGGAGTTATAATAAAAGTTATTAGGCTACAAACCGTTTCTTCAAAATAAAAAACAAAACACATATTTAAAGACCCATTCTTTTAATATTCACGTTATATACTGTACCGTTATTAGCAAGCAAGATAAAAGTGTAAAGGTTTATATGTATTTATAGTGCGTTATTCCACCTTAGTTGATATGATGATGAGCATTCGAATGTTTCCGTGTGCCGCTACAAATGTTTGTTTTGTTCTGGTGTACGAAAACTTTCGCATAACGTTTTTTCCAACTTCATCATACAAATCAGGTTAAAAAAAAAACTGGTGTGAACCCTACACAAGAAAGTTCTGCTGATAATCAGTATTATTGTACACAGACCTCTGAGAGTCACAACTAGATGTACATCGATAACATAAAAATTAACGATAATCAAAAAGATAACTGCATTCTCGATCAATAATATCGAAGGATGATAGATTTACAAAATAAAGGAACCTCTTATGCCGACATTACACCACTCAATACTTTCGCCAAACTTATTGAATTCAAGAACAAAAGCGAATCAAAAATAGTTTGTTAAAAAACTGCAACAATGTAGCTTCTATTAATTGATGCTTTTTTGTCCTTGAATTCAATAAGTTTCCTGACGAAAGTATTGAACCAGTAAAGCCTGTATTACAGAACATCTCCTAACCGAGTGCATAAAGATATAGCAACATTATTTGGACACATATGACCTGAAACTGATGAGAGTTGTCCAGTATGAGACCAGAGGTCCAAAAGTTTCTTTGAGTATTTCACCACTACAAACTACAAAAACCCGAGATGAACGAAATAATGCATCATGAACACGCTTTTTCAGAAAACAAACTACTCGATAATATTTTTAGTATCGACTATCGAAGTGCTATTAAATATCGATTATCTTGTGCATCCCTAGCATATAGCACCACGAGAGGTCGACATCCATCAGACAGTAGTTCATGAGCAGCACTCTAGTCTAGCGTTTGCACGGTGCTTGTTCACAGACCGTGGCAGAATATCGTTAAAATATGCAGGTGATCCTGAGTAGTGAGTACCATTCAGGACGTCCTCTACTTGTTAATTTGTGTGCTAGTAGTAGACTAGTCTAGGACATATTGAATGGAAGTGGCGTCACTTGCGAGAGATAAAAGCTGCAGACTGTAATGGACAGTTGGCGGAAGTGGATTGGGGGTCTCAACATGGCCGTGACAATGTGAATAAAGAAAGAGTACATTCTGGCACTAATTATATGTTTATTTCGTTAATTTTGGATGAAACATTATTTTGTTTATTGTACAAAATATAGTGTTTTTCGGGATTGTTTTTCAATTATTCATCGATTCATTTGGTTAATTAAGATCGTTTCCAAAATATCAGAGGTATTGCCAAAATATCAACAAACATTCCTGATACGGTGTTTTAGGTTTGAGGCTTTCTTGGCTCCGCGTGTAGAAGAGTTCTGATTGACTGGCAGAGGTTGTTGCCTGATAGAGCCTCTATAGACTGTACGTATTACGTATATCGACCTACCGTGCACAACCCCTGAATTTGATCGATTCAAATTACTTAAAATTTTATAATGCTTTCAAAATTGTCAAAACATAAACCGAAGTATGTTATTCCCTAGAGAATTATTACCTATCAAGGTTCCAATAAATATTTTTGTCTTTTTTGTAAATTAACTAATTTAACTGTTTAATGTGTTGTTGCAACATACTTTTCGCAATCAAATATGTAAATTTGAAAAACGAGAATATATATTGGTACTGAGAAACAGAAGAAGGCGCATTCAAAATGACGTTTTGGTTTACTTTTTGACCATTTTAAAGCATTTTAGAGCAATTTTAACAAAATGAAATTGCGAGTTCTCCAGGGTAGGTCGCCTAGCCTTAAAAGGTGATGCCATTCGGGCCTTTTTTTGGACTCGGCACCGATTCACACCAAAATTCGTGTGTAGATAGTTGATGGCTCCCCCCCGGGGGCCCTTCCCTCCACTGGCCTCATGCACAAAAGTCGGTACGAGAACGCTTAGCCTTCAGTCACGAGGCAGGCGTCTTATTATTATTAGAGGAAGAATGTGTCGCTGGCTGGCTTGACCTTGCTACTGACGCGCTATTGGCTAAGCACTCATTCCTCGCGCGCTCACCGAATCAACCCCATCTAGCGCGAAGTAGTGTCAACCACGGCACAGTCGCTCTCGGCACTTAATAAACAAATGAAATGAAAGGTTTTGGACTTGAGGGTGAGTGCTTATGGGCAGAATTGTAGCGAAGAATCTCCGCTCGTAGCACTCCTCGCAGCCTGCTAGTTGGACCAACACAACTCAGTCAGTTTTCAACGCACGATCATGAAATAACTTGTGAAATGTTCACAAAAGATGGCTTACGAAGAGAGAATTGTTAGCCGTTTAAAAGTTACGAATATTTTTAAATAATACAAAAGGTACACCCACTTAAAAAAATGTGTATTAAAGAAACGAAAACTCTTTTGAAAAAATTTCCCTAGGACTTAGCTAACAAACCATTGTACTAAAAAAACTCTCGTTCTGAAACACATTAGTCTCTTTATCAGGATGTTTCTATTTTGGGGCAACAATATGTACAAACACCTGCCCAAAATTCCGCCAACCCATTTGTGTTTCGTTTATTTGGTTTTATAATGTATTCTTATCTCCTGACATTAGAAAATGTAGATTTATGTTGACTTCAGTCTAGGGATTCTCCTTACGGTTTCTTTGTTGAAACTGTCTCAATCATACCATCATTCTTGAAAGCAAAGCGACTAACATAATTTAATTACTGATATGATATGAGTATGACTCCACATAATCTATTTGCCACCGATGCCTCAGTCTAAACTTTCAATGTCTCGTACAGGGCACGAACAATCCAACACTACTTGAGCTTGCGTCTAAGCTCGTCTTTAAGCAAAACATAAACACTGTAGGCCTATACTACATTCTAGACGCCTTGTGAGGTCTTAACGGAATACCTTAATTGATTTAAACTTAGTTAACATATTTTTGCAAATACTCAGAGCAATTGTGTTCATTTTCTACCGTTTCTGGATCTCTTGAATCGAACGTGATATTTGAGGTATATTATCAGTCAATATCGCAAGAAAGTTCACTTTATGACAAGTATATATAAATACTTCCAAAAATGTACATTGCAATATAATTCGCTCCATCCTTATACTGGATATTGCATATCATGAGATATATTTCAAAATAATAGGTACCATAGCTATTGTTTACGAATTATTTTATTACTCCTTTTTTCGACGAATAAATTCTAAGTTTCCCAACACTAATGGGTTTATCATGTTGCTGCTATGATGCTTGCGGTTCTGTGGAGAATAGGGACCTGTACGATAAGGCAATTAAAACATAATGGGCACCATGGGGTTTTAGTACCCATGAAACGACGGTAGCACTCGGTTCACTACTTGACCCCTCACTTAACTCTAAGGTCGAAGGTATCCCAAAAATACTTTTTGGAGTAATTCCCTTGAGATATATTTGATTTGTTATTAGGCTGTTGTTTACATTGTTGTACCTACGTTCATGTATAATTGGTAATTATCTTAAACGGAAATATGTTTTTGGCCGGTTTGTTAAAATAAAGTATTGGTTGAACGTGTATGAAGAATTTAAAGTAAAACAGCGTTAATCATTTAAAATTGAACTCTACACTCTACAAATAACATGATTACTGAATAGAGACAATTTTGAATGGTTTATGTGTTCACAAGGATATATAATACATATACATACATACAATACCGAATTGTGCTACGACTATGATGTTTTCCCACTTCTACGGACACAGAAAGTTGGGAGCATTGATGACAAGTAATGGCCCGAGACTAGAAACAACCACAAGTCCACGATTATAAACGCGTATCTTGCTGTGAAGCACGAAGTAGACGAAGAAGGTATTGCATAATCATTAAAAAAAATTGTTTGTTTTAAAATCTGTATAGTGTACCATAGGGATTTGTGCAAATCTGTTGGTCTCGTTTCACTAGAGAATCAACGCAATGTTTCTGATGTTATTTTTTTGTTTAAAACTGTACATAACATGTTTGATGTTTTATCTCTTTTAAATTATGTACAGTTCCGTGTTCCATCTAGGCGCACGCGTAAGCAAGATTTGTTTATTTTACCCAAGTGCAGTGTTAATATCTTTAAATTGAATTGTTTTAACAGAATCCAAGAGTGTTGGAACACTTATGTGTCTTTTTCCTATGACATTTTTATGGGTTCTCTACTTCGTTTTAAAAAGTGAGTTAAGTAACTTTCGTGGTAATATGGTTTTGACTTGGCACTTATTTAGTGTCTAGTGTTTTTATCTTTTTTATCTTTATCTAGTGTTGTTTGTTATTACATATATTGTGATTTTATTTTGTATTATTGTATCGCACTTGTGGGGCAATGCCCTGTTACTGATAAATAAACAAGAATTGAATTGAATTGAATTGAATTAAGATAAAATACTCTCTCAAATGCTCGAGTTGAAAACATTATTTCAAAATATGCTTTAACAAATATATTTTTGAAAGAAAAAAGAGTGATACAAAATTGGAATATTGCCAATCACAAGGTGACGAAAGAGTGGACGCTAAATAATCTTGAAGTTTGAAGAAAATAATTATTTATCGAACTCCTACGCTAAGAAGGTGCTTTTCTTCTATCTAACCTAAAGCTTTGGCACCCATTCTCTCAGGACATCATTCAGTAATTAATTAAATACCGCATTTGATTGTTATGTAATCAAACTTTTCTTAACAAAGAAGAGTTTAGACGGTAATGGGTTACGCCTTGCATAAAGATCCTGTGTTTTACACTATTCTCGGTTCGATGCAAACTGCTCTAGTTATTGCTTTAGTTATAATTAGAATATTAGCTTCTACGAAGTTAATTGTCAGAGCATTATATAACAAGGTAATGTGAATGTAATAAAATTAATTTTCGATTTATGAATTAGTATTTCAATCTATTAATTGTGTGCAACATTAAAGGTTCAGAGAGTCGCCAACGAGGGTCAAACGAGGTACATTTAGAAGTCAATGTTCCACACACCAAATATTAACTACTGCCTCTCAAGATCTTAACTTTTGTCAGTAGATATAAGTGATTTCGTACAGCCTGAAACACAAACAACTTCACGTATTGTACTTTATTACTTTTGTTGAAAATTTCAAAAGGGATAGCCTCATACACAAATGAACCGAACAATATGCGCTATTCAATATATAAGCATTGTGTATTGAATTGGCGTGGTCTTGAAGAGAAATAGGAGGTTGTGAGGGTCAGCACAGCTTACTTATATCTTATGGTTTCTTTAAGTTAGCTTGTATATATTTATTGACGACGGATATTGCAATATGCCATATTATAGTTTACACGCATAGAACCTGTGATCCAACGATATGAACAAAAGATGGCAGTGGAATCCTCCGCAATCGCGTGCTTAATCTTTCAACGTTGGGGCGATTGTTGCAATTTAATTATCCCATCTACTGCATGCGCCTTTCCTAACAATAAAGACAAAAGTAAGTAAAAATATAGAATCGTAATTAGGACATACAATGGGATTCTCTGCCTCCCTCGACTTCGCCTCATCTCTTTATATAGTCGAAAACAGTCTCAAATGGTTATTTACAAGTGTGCGCTATAAATTAATTTGACTCGTAGTACAAAGGGCGCGTCACAAGAGTAAAGTCGCCAGCTACGATGTTCGTAATTACGGGAGAGGGAGAGGATAGACTTGCCCCAGATAAGCCTGCGGTGTAGCACAGTAGCACAGTAGCTTGAATATTTCACGTAATGTTGTCGGATTTTAATCAGCTGCCAGAATCACAAGATAAATCACCAAAGTTAAGACCACTTTAATTAAATTTAAAAAACATTTTTCAACAAGGGTAAGGGAATTAACTAAGGTTTTACGCTTACGTACAATTAATACAATACGACGCATGCAACAAGCAACACTGCTTCCAAGACGATGTACAGTAAACTTCGGTTTATCGAGCACCTATTTGGCATTATTGTGGATCATCCGAGTTCGATTCAGCTATGTTAAAAGTAGTAAATTAGTTTTGTTTATTATGTTTGATATCAACATAGAACGTTATACAAGATAACATTTATAAACGTCATTCAATGTATACCTCGATTCTATAATATGGCATGATTTGTACCATTCAAGAACTCTGATATATTATTTAATTGTTTAACATTGTAACGCAGTATGCTAAAGTGTGACTAAACAAAATCAAGTCGGATCAACAATCTCCGGTTGTACAAACTGTTGTTAGTCTCAATTAAACAATCGAGGTATTGCTGTAACTACATCAAAAAAATTATTGAAACTATTTTAACACCGTATCTTATTTTTGTTAAGCCTTTTTACGACTCTATGATTAACGATAAATCATTTCTATTGTTATTGATTTTGTTCAAATGGCAAGAGAAAAAAAACACGATCTCTTCCAACATAATTGTCTAAAACGTTTTCAGTGTTTCCGTTTGAGTGTCTTGTTCTCAATAACGCGAAGCTGCACAATAAGTGCTGAACAGTGTCAGACATAGAGATATTGACAAATTGGAGCGATCAGCACCTCAGATCGCAGTAGCAAGAGGTTTTCTGCTTCGATCACTTCGCCACTCGTTTATTTCGAAGCACATCTTGTCGTTTACAAGTGGACACCGTCGTGTCTCGCTCAAAGGCAATAACCAAACGGATTTCGTTGAATCCAGTCGAGGAAATAAATGCTTTGCAACTCAATTGAAGCTACTAATTAGTAATTGGGTTTCAAAACATGGTTTGACACACGGCAAAATACAATTACCCAATACAGTTCTAGCTAACATTCAGTATTTTCTTATTAATTTTTGGAGCCCTCGTTTTTGAAAGCTAGTGATAAGCTATAATTCAATAATCATAAAAATATGACTGGACTCAATTTCTATCAATCATTATCAAACTAAAACATATAAATCAATATAACAATGTAACAATAAGTTGCTTGAATGAATATGTTGAAAATAAGACAGTGAAAAAAAAGAAAGTACAACCCCTCTAAAACTTGAGCATATTTTGTTAGCAGACAAGTCTGAATGTTCACTAAAAAAAAGCATTGAAAATCTGTCGCAATGCAAACGTATTTCATTCAAATTTCAAATAAAATAGCCAATCGGCCATCATATATTTTATTCGAAAGTAATTGAAGCGATGATATTGAAGAACTATGAATGTTGCCAACATAATATGGAAACAATTTTTTTTTAATAATATTTTTCTAAAACTTTTGTCACAGTAGGAAACGAAGTCCCTCGATATGCTAACGGCTTTTCCTACGTTTTTTCACCATTTTTCATTATCACAAAAAAATGTCAATGGAAAAGAAAGATCTAATACATAATTTAAGGACGGATAAATGTTTGATTTGATTCATTTCAAGAGGGTCGAGTGAAACTCAAAACGCGCGCGTCCATCAACGCCCGAGCTTGACTGACAAGGATGCGTCTCAATTATTAATGCCTGTCGAACCCTGTCTGCGAAAATAGCTTGATTTTGTGGAGTTCTGTCATTTTGGCCTGTCATCATTTTGATATTCAAGAAATATATTCCGTTATCTCACTCCAAGTCTTGTTGAGTTCTCGAAATTGAAATCATTTCAAGTGAGTATGTCGAAAGTACAAACAAGACCTGTTGCAAGTTAGTGGATGTTGTATCTTTCGCCGTAAACAAAATGACACGAGTTGACGTGAAGTGAGCCGTTATCTATAGTTCACAATGGCGGCGTTGGATCCGAAGAAATGAGAGAGGAGGGTTGATAGTTATCGGGTCGGGAGCAGCAACCCTCCGACCCGAGTTTCTCGTCTCTGCCATTGAAAGGTGTGACAGGCGGAGACGTGCCAAGGATATCCTGTGCACTGTGCATGGATGTCTGCTCACTTGCCACACCGGTGTGCGTTTAGTTCTTCGGGTACTATTTCACGCTTAGTTGGAAATAGCGAGATGCTTGCTTGAGAAATGTGGGGTTCAACGTTTACCTGACTTGGGATTGTGTCTACGAATCTAATAGCTATATATTTGGTATTATTAATTAATCTGGTTATTGTACAAACAAATACACAACAAAAAACTAGCAAATACATTTGATGAAAACGTAACCTTTAATTTGCTTTGCAACACATTTTAAACACATTGCACACATGCATTTCGACAGTTTGGAAACGTAGCTAATACATTTATATTTTATAATTCCAAAAGTAATACCGACCAAATCACTTACCGTTGGACTCGAGTTTTGGATGGCAGCAATATTTTTATTGAACTAAATAAAAGTTTTACTCCATGGATGAGCGTTTTTCGTCACAACTCGTGCCGAGTAGTTATGCTTTAAATAAGAATAAAACATAGTTTCATTTGAAATGGCACATTTTACATCTTATTTGTGCCAGAAAGTTGAGTACGGCTACTTTAAAATTATAACCACTCTTATTTTTAACAAGTGTTTACACAACTCCGCACTTCTTAGCAAGTTGTTAGCTAATGCTACCTACTTTCTTTTTAAAATGTTAAACGTACACCATAAAATTTTTTTAAGTTATGAATATTTCCTAAGATAATAACTTATCTTTAGACTTGCCAAATAGATTCTAAACGTATCTTTCTAATAAAAATTTCCTGCGAGATTTTTGGCATGTCTTCATGGTGGAAACATGAGGTAAAACGTATCCGCAAGGTACTATCATAAGTTCAAAATAGTGAAAATACTACACATAAAGAAGAATATGATCCCATAAAATGTGATAGTAGTGAGTATTCAGTTCGGATTGAAACGATTCATTGCCAATGCAATTTTGTCATTTCAATTCCGCCCCATTAATGCCGTCAGAAGCTCGGACGAGTGGAATCATGCGTGGTTGCCATTCAGTTCACGCTCAGCATCTATGCATTGACACGTGTGATTGATTATGTTAGGCCTACTCTACACCGAAGGTAATCGAAACAATATGATTTTGACTCAAGCGGGTAGACGGGTTATCTATTAATGTACTTATATTTGAGAAGTGTCACCGTACTTGATAATAGTAAACATGTGCGATGTAAATTCAGAGTAATCAACACAAGAGTTGACGCTAAGGTGAACGATTGAACTCTTACGTGAAGATACGTTTGTATTGAAATATGTGTTCAACATTTACTAGCATCCAGTTGACTTTTGCATAGGCCTACCGTAAGGAGTGAAGCCTTTGAATCTTAAAGATCCGCAGTGTTGACTCAAGCCGCGTTCACATAAATGACTATTGACTATTGACTGTTGACTATTGACTATTGACTAGTGATTAAGCGAATTGAACCATAGGCGTATACGTGCTGACGTTCACACAACTTTACTTTTGACTTTTGATTATTGGCTATTGACTAACTGTTTGAAAGTATCTCAAAGTCATAGTCACAACCAATCAGAACGTTCGCGTTCAGCCAATGAATGTAGAGCAACGGAAGTCAATACCACTACTCAATTACTGTCCAGTGTATATTTGTTTTTGACTATTTCCGGCGAATATTATTTATTTATTATTTTTATGAAGCTGTCCAACAATAAAATATTCTTATTTTGAAAACAAATCTTCAAAACAAACAAGAAACATACAAAACCTTCACAACTGGGTTAAGCCCATCATTAAACGTTTTAACTGGTGAACAGTTACTATCACCATACCTCGTTTTCTTCATAATGTTGCAATTTTATTATTTTGACAGCTCGTTGTTTGTCAATCAGTTTGATTAATTTGTTCTAGGTGGCAGATCATACGTGTCAAAGAACTTAGTTGTGTAGTGTTCATATCTTTCTTTGGGTAGTCAATAATCAATAGTCAATAGTCAATAGTCAATAATCAATAGTCATTTATGTGAATGCGGCTTCACTATAAAATGCTGAGTGCTCCTTTATAAGTTGTAGGGTTCGTCACTGCTCAGTGCTAACAATTGGAAGTTTCGATAGCCTGATATAAATATATTCGGGTATTTTTGAAGTATTGAGCTCTTTAGGCCTACATTAAGGCTGTCCTACTGCGGTAAGACATTTTTACCAACATAAGACAGATTTTAAAGGGCGTTCCTTCCGCGTTTTATGTTTTCTAAAATATGGAAAAAAGAACCATGTTGAAACTGATATTGAAACCTGGTGCTAAAATATAATCAAACGTATTTTTATCATTTTTTTCAAACGGGCACACGGCAAATAATGCGTTTCAAAGATGCTGTTTTAGTTCAAGTACGCCGTTAATACCGTTTAACAATGGAAACTGATTTTGTGCACGGTTAAGCCGCAATTGTCTTATTCTATATCGTGATATACTTAAAAATCATAACATTTTAATTCCTTTGTTCTATGAATTTTTTGGTAAACCGGTATTCTTTGTAGCTTTGTAGGCTATCTGCAAACGAAAAACTCTTACAACAACGGATATAGTATATTATGATTTTTGAAGTAAATCATGACGTAGACTAGAACTTTTAGCATATACGTGCTCAAGATCAGTTTCTATTGTTGAACGGTACTTACGGCGTACTTGAAATTAAGAAAAAACATCTTTGGGACTCATTATTTGCCGTGGGTTCGCTCAAAAAAAAATTATAAAAATTATGTTTTAGTAGCACCAGGTTTCATTATCAGTGCGAACATAGTTTTTATTCTGACGATTTAAAAAAAAAACGTAAAACACGGGTGGAACCGCTTTAGGGAACCTACACTTTTTGTTAGTCAGTGTAGACTATACTCATAGTAGACTACAGTAGTCCCCTAGCTTACCCTACTAATTCACTTTAATAGATTTGGTTAAACACACTTTTACCGATAGGTTGACAAACGCCTGTAACTCGTTCAGTCAACAGGTGGAGATAAAATCTGCTATATCTCGAAATAGTCATGTATTGGCACCTATACGACGTGTGTCTGGTAAGACAATGAAAATGAGAAATCGATTGCTTTGATTGAAGATTATTGCTGGTAAGCGTATCTTAACCGCGTTCTATTATGCCCAGTAAACCATGTGTTGAAGCACGCATTAAACTTAACATTCTTAGGTATAAGTTCCTCTATAAGCCTAGTTCAATAACTGCAACTGAAATAAGACCTATAGAAACTGCGTCGAAAGTCAATCATTTGTTATGGAAACAAATAAAAATATCGAATACGATTGTTTATTTAAAAAAAAAAAAAACTCTTATGAAGATAGTCACTCATCATGTTTATGACGAGCTATATCAGCTATGACAGCCTATAAAATTTAACCGTATTGTGTGTGTTGGTCTTCAACCCACCTGAGGACAGAAACTATTTAGCACTGGAGGACATAAGAGGTGACAGAGTTACTAGGGTAAGAAGGGAAGACGTTGCGGTTTTGTTCTGATATTATTGTTGCTGTGTTGTTTGTTGTTTTGCAAATATTCTTCATCGTGATTTCAGAGAGATAAACAAGTTATTGAAAATGAGTCTGAACACAAAGATGTACTTTCCATTGTGATTTCCTGGTCGAAAAGGGACACGAACAGTCTTGTAAAGAATTTTATTGTATGGACTGAATAAAAAACAGAAACAAGATTCAGCTCTTTTGCATTTTTTTCCAATTACGAGTATGGATGGACCCCACCCTGATATTTCCGGGATGCAGCTTTAGTACCGATGCCTAGCTCGCCCTCCTCCACCCCTCCACCCCTCGCATCTCATGCTCCAAGGTATAGCTACTTTTTAATCCATAAAGTGCAATAAAAGCGGTAACATAATCATCCTTGTCCCATTCGCATTGATAACGTTGCTATTTCTCCCCATGAATGTCACACGATGTAATAGATTGGTTCCGGGCCCTCCACTCCAATTTTCTGATATCCTTTAACCCATAAATAAATCCTGGATGCCGCATGCGACTTTTATGGCGTTTTATGTGTGGATTGCTAGCTAGGTTTCAAAACTATTAAAAGAACTGGCTCAATGACCTCACGGCCAAGCATATACTCGATCATACTTGAACATCTAACACGGAAATTCCATTTATGTATGAAATGTGGAACTATTTCCCCCTTCCTTTTAGTTAGAAAATAACATTGGATTTCCCAAGAATATTTTAATGAGTATTGATTGTTATGTTTTATGGGTGGTATAGTCAATTTAGAAAGTACCGTTACAACGGGTATGAGACAAAAGTAAAGTCGTTTTGTGTTTGTGCGAGTCAGTGCGTCAGCGCGTCAGCACTCTTGGTTTGATCCAGATTGTGTGAAGCACCCAAAGGATGTAATTGCCTGTGTGTGGTCATGGATGGGGCGTGAGCACCACAACTCACTGAACCACTGCGGGGTCAGTATTGTTGTCACAGACTTGTTCGAATCAAGTGCAACATTGTTGTTAACACGGAATACACATATTTAGCGTCATTAAATGAGTATTTATTAGTACACTCTACGTTGAAGGAATATTTAGTGCCAATTGTGGTGACGGGATTCTCATCAGGTCAGAGGAAATACTCTACCTAGGCCTAACGTTTACTGTGTGCCTAGATAAACTCATAGTTCGACTTAACGTCTATATGATTACCATTGTGCTATTGTATACGATTACGTCGATTAGTGTTTATCGATGGGGGCTCCAGATGACAGATAAAGAACCCATGTATTATGCGGGATTCAGACTCACGTCCCTATAATGGCACACGCGCGTAAGTCTCTGCGCTTGACGGATTTCTGCCACTAACGTCACTATTTTCGGGTGTGACAGGGTTACAATACAAACCAACATAATTGTTATTAAATACAAAACCATTTATAACCAGGAATCGTAACGAAAATCTGTAGTATTGATAATGGATACAGTGCGACAGAAAATAGAGCGCCAAACGCAAATGAGATGTATTGACAAAAGTTTAATGTTCCACAAGAATAAAACCGAGTAAAAGAAAAAATGAAGAACTGTTTCAGAACAATTCACGGACAGACAGATAACATGAAACAATTGTTACAAAAATAATACAAACTTTACATTGTCGAAACTTATTCGCAATGCATGATATAAATTTAGTTTGTGATAGATCAATATCCTCATGAGCTCCAGTCCTCGTAACACGACCGTGAAAGTTTCCAAAACTTTGACTATTTAACAACACCATCTCAATAGCAATAGTAAGCAACTCATCCTCAAAATACGACGTGTCTATGTGCTCAAGAGAAAGAAACCATCTTCAGAAATGAAGGTATACTCTCATTGTGGGTGAGACTTCCATCCTGTTAAATATTTATTTGGATTGTCTTACTCGCCAGTGTTCACTCATTTCATCCCGTAACCGTGTGTTTGTTTACTCATGTATTTTTCACATTCGTTTCTGTATACACTTGCTTTTCTCAGTATATATCTGAATCCTATCATCAACTTCGAACAAAAATTCCTGTCTAAGCCGTCTTCGTAACGTGTACAACACTGTAAGCTTACAATATATTCGAGAATGTTGCGTGTTTTGTTGGTATTCTTTTTAATATGATGCAAGAGTTTTCAGATAATTTCACAAGTAATAAAATTATATTGCGTTTTCATAAAATAAACAATTCCGTAATATTGGAAAATGTAATAAAAGCGCCAAGCACATTCCAATTTATAAGTGCATACATGTTCAAATAACAGTGGCGGCTTCCATATAATCTAGATCGATTGTGTTATATATATTTCAGGCATCAAGGATATGCGTTTATAAAGTGGGCTACTCAGGAGACGTGATGATGTAACGATCTCTGATCTGTGGGAGGCAGTTTGATCGACAAGTAAGGGTTGTCAGTGAAATGTTGATGCAATAATAACTTCAGTCAACTAAGTACCGATTCACAACATTTTCTACCTAAATTTTAAACCAGGAAAGCATATCAAAATAATGATAAATAGAAAGTAATACATGGGTGTGTATGTTAAAAAAAAAAACAAGAATAAAAAACAAGGGCAAAATCTTATTTTAACGTGTTGAACAATGGGCATATAGTAATACGTTTGATATTTTATTGCCCTTATAATATTTTGACGGTATTAACTCTTTAGACTTTGCTGTTCAATCAATATGTGTTTCTTCGATACGAAATAATGTAATAAATTAATAAAATCACAAAATTAATTTAAATTAATTAAGCTTAGATGGTGGTGGGCTTAGAATGTGTTGTGTGCAAATCCTCTCTTGACCTGCCACAACCATATATTCAATAATAAGGTAACTTAAGAAATACTTCTAGTTCCGAAATGTGTTTTGCATAATAACTATACTTTATCTTTGTATTGTGTGTGTGCGACAACGGTTCGGTTACGGTTTGGAAAACGAAACTTTCCGAACGGCTTCGGGTGTATTTGGTTCTAATATCTGAACGCAAGTCCAAGTTATGAACCAAGCTACGTGGGTTTGAAAAAAGTACCGACAATTTGGTAATTTCGTCTCAACATTGTTCATCGTCCACGCCTTTTTTTGGCGAGCCTTGTTGCGTAATTACTTGACGAACATAACACGTTTCTTTGCCCATGTTCTTTCTTTGAAACTCTTAAGAAATTAGAATATATCCATAACGTTTTTAAGAACAGTATCATTTTAAAATAAACAAATTTTCTTAAACTGGTTTCTAATAATAAAATTGAACCGTGCAATGGAAACGTTGAGAAAACATGTCTTAAAATACATAGTGTTGACACACCTAACCAGATTATATTCTTCGTATTTTTTGTTTATGGGCACCGATGTGAAAAGATTCTCTATTTACATTCCGAAATAGAAAATGTCACATTTCTGGCTCACGAAACTTGGGACTTGCTATGCTGGGAGTTTAGTGTATTATTTTTTTTTTTACACGTAGGTCCAATAGTAAGACTACTGCATAATTATGTATTCATGTTTAAGTAAGGATAAATGTCAGGAAAAAAGGGCGGTTCAGTTTTAATGTGCGTGCAACTTATAGAAATTCTCACAATTTTCGTTTTCACACCGCTAGAAATTGAGGTGGTATATAAATGTGTGTGCCCGCATGCGGCATATGAACACTGATAGCTATAGGACAGTGGTGAAGAGCGAGATGAACCAGCTTGCATTATGTTCGTCTCCCGGTTGGTTACAAGCTTACATGAGTGGTAAGTCACTCGGCTCTGGAGAGAGGGCAAGATATATATTTTAGCGCGGATGCACGGTGTCATTTCCATTCAGCTAAGAATAATTCTAAGACACTCCAAACCAACGCATGCCCTACTTAAAATTACTCATTCATTGCTAATACTGAAGAGAACACATGCATGCCTTACATACAAATAATAATAATACATTTTTAAAGTGAGTTCACAGCAAGTTAGCGTTAACAAATTAGCGTTATTTCAAAGTTGATAACAAATTCTAAATATTATGCCTGTTTATATCAGAATAAGTACTAATTAACGTACGTTGCGCAAGCTAAAAGTTGAACAAAATTGAACTTTCCTTCGTTAATTTGATAAACTGAGGGCCATGTGAATCAACGAAAAAGCAAATACGTGTGTTGGGGCAGATGCAATAATTAATACATGATATGTCTTTTCCACAAAGACCATGAATTTACAAAATAAAAGAAGCAGACCTGTTTTACAGTCATTTTAAAAGGATACAACGTGTGGCTAGAGATAGCTTAAAAATTAACGGATGCTCTACTGATTCGATGTGAACGAGGCAGTTATTTGGGGTAAAGCCGCTTCATCAGTAAGAATAATATTTCTTATCACATGCAGTATATATGATACATTACAACCGGGTGGTTGGAGCTAAGGAGTCTGTTACAAGATGACTTCTAGGTTGTGTGGCCCTAATGACTTTATTTCGTTTTTAATTGGTATTAATTTTTGTTTGAAAAAGTTGTAAATTACTCCGTTCATTCCTATTGTACTTTTTGATTTTTGTAATTTTGTTACTTTGTACTTTGCCGTCCGCGGTGGCTCATGCGGTCATTCGGTTGGGGCGCAGGTACAAAGCGTATCCCACATATCAGAGGCCGTGAGTTCGAATTCCGCACAACATATGGGTTTTTATAAATTCTCGTGCTTCTCCATTTATTACCCCTACTCGTTTCGAATAGCATGATTGCAATAACCGAGAAACTAAGAAAGAAAAATCATACTTCGTGATGTATCAGTCTAAGGCCGAGTTTTCAATCGGTTAACGGATCGTTAACGGGGCCGTTAACTGACGGTTCTTAATTTGTAGCACAATACACCCTATGCAGTTAACGGACCGTCAGGTAACGGCCCCGTTAAAGATCGATTGAAAAACCAGGTCTAAATAGGATACAGTGCCCTCTATTTACCTTTAGTCTATTTATCTAGTAAATAATGGCACACATAAATGACTCTCTCCCATTTTGACGTCCACCCGAAATCTATCAGTTACTGTAGTGCAAGCCAACGTTGTCTTGGCTCCCTAGATACAAGTCTTGTAAGCTCCAACCAGCAATGAGCCGTGTACGAACCCTCGTTGGGCTGGAATACCAGGCCCAAAACGCAGTGTTGCACATATATAACGAATACCTCCGTCCCAGACGTGCATGAATAGGATATGACGGTCTGTGATGTGAACCCACATTATTGGCTTGAATAACAATGCTAGGTTCACATTTGAATGTTTAAAAGGATTGGAGCTTATTTAAAAAGGTTTCGATAATCGATGAAATAGCAATAATTATACGTGTGTGAACCTACAATAAAAACCAATGGATAACCATAGATAACTAATTACTACGAAGTGAATTGGCTATCTGTGGTATAATCAAATGTAACTATAAAAATATATTCTCCAATAATTTACATTTAAATATCAATTAATATTGGTTAATGTATTATTAATCTTAATTGTTAATATTAATTTTTTAATAATGTGTGGAGTAGTTGGTCCAGTCGGTTATCATTATCTCTGGGACCATATTCTAAATATATTATTAACATTATTTACAAGATCTCGCGAGAGGTGAACAACTTTTAGTCGGCATATTTTGGTATAGGCATACTTGAAGATATCGTACACCGCCAGTAGGACACATTTTCGCACTTGAACGTGCTGCTGTAGGATTTAACTCGTGTTGGTGCAAATTGTTGACGATTTATTACACTATTACAGTTCCGAGTAGTTCGGGGTTGTCATGGAAGATGACGAACACTGGAGCGCTAGTCATCAGCCGGACACGAACCCTTGCAACAGTTCTCGACAATTTACATGCGTGTTTTCATTAGAGAGTTTTCCGGGAACCAGCAACACGATTTCAAAGTTTCACCCACTATTAAACAGTAAAATCTTCAAGCGAGTACACGTTATATGACTATTGCAATAGCACTTATAAATCTGTTAGAGCGGTTACAAAACGTATTAAATCTATGTGCTAAAACACCGATAAGCAAAAAAATTATAACTTTGGACCCCTAATCTTAAAAAATATGAAAATATCAGGCTGATCTAATAACATGTTCTTGCCAGGTATTTTGAAAAAATAAGCACATAAAAGCGTCCGGTTTTATCTAAACTCTCGAATGAAATTTGACTTATTTAACGTCCCGGTACTCATGAATGGCAATTACGGTAGACTATTTCTTTTTTTTCAGTTATTTTGATCGCTATTTACCAGTTATACAACCATGATGTTTAGTCCACGTAACAGTTGTTGGCAAAGCCTTAAATGCTCTTCGAATATCAGAGAGGACGAAATGATCTATTTTTGATTGATGTAACACTGGCAAGCAACCGAGCCAATTATTCACGATGCGGCATGTTTACACGCGTGACCCTGCAGGGGCGCAATCTCAAAGTCAAATGTAAATACGAATTTAGTTCAAAATCACACAACCATGCGTAGCACTAATTATAGTTGAGTGTAAAAGTCGTATAATTAATTAATGTATTTTAATAAAACCTTGAGAAAGCTTCGCAATATTGAAAACGTGGTAAAAGAGCACGATAAATGGTTTTGTAAGAACTAAAATCTGGATTATTAAGTTTAATTTATTTTGTCGTTACGGGGAAACTAAGTAATTAATTCACATTACCAGAAACAACCGTACCGTAATGCTAAAGATTTGGAACCTTTCAAACCCTATTTGACAGTGTTTTGGACTATTAACCGTTCATAACAACAAAAAATTAAATTGCAATTTCGGAAACAACTTTGGGTTTCTTATACGGGCACAACTCAAAAATTGCCTCCCTTGATAACTACCTGAAGATGTGTCAACAGCCTACTAGAAAGCCTAAAAATAGTACCAATTATCCGTTCTACTAGTTTATTTTTTAATGATTTCAAACCCTGTTTGTAGTGTTAACCAAACCACATCATGGGATGGTAATTTATCACTTTAAATATTGTGTGACGTTCTTAATATATTTCTATAACACGTAAATTACGTATTGGTTTTAAACTGGCACTCACCTACTTCAAGACAGCCATAATTAAATATATACAAGCGTTGAACGGGGTGATGTCAAGAAGTTCAATGAAACGACATCAGCGTATGCTCACCACTTATTAAATTAAATGTACTTAGAAACTCCTCCCGGACGAGAAACTTATCGATCACTTTACAAATCTACATTACCTTGGTCACATCCGGTGCATTCTGTGATATTCTTACAACTCAGCCATACCTACAAATACGCACTAAACAAATAACTCCGAAACAACGACACCATTTGGCCCATGCACTGTGTGTATTGTACTGTGTGTACTGTATGTGTACTTTACCTAAATTGATTCTCTTCCCCGTCAACGTGAGGTAAATACTATCGCCTCTCATACACGTCATCTTTAGCCAATAGGAATAGGTATGACATCACTATGCTGGTTCATATGCTGTTATCTGATGTATTCCCTGCCAGTCAGGGTAGTGACGACAATACAATTACGTGTCCAGTCCGTATAGGTGACTGGACGGGATTATTTGTTCTTGTTGGGTCACGGATGTGTAACTTCCGCAAAGATGTTTCAAACTAATGGAACTTTGGCCAGCGACTTTTAAAAACGTTAACTTTCCAGTTAGGGTACGTTCTAAATTAGGTAACAACATTGGATGAGTAACTTTCAAAGCCAAGAAACTGCTGTGTAACTATAGCACAACTTTACCACGAAGGACTTTTAACTACTAACAAAACATTGTTCACTAATAATTCTTTTGAGGTTTCCAAACTATGTTATTCTTTTTAATAGTTGGATATAGTTTGATTTTCTATTTGTATAAAATATTAAGGATTATGGATGTATTGCTATTTCTGCAAAACTAATTAGTGAAGATTATCAGTTTATTTCGTTTATAAATAGGGAACGGTCGTTATTGCATGTAGCAGGTAAATAGTGTCATCTATTATTTGCGAACATTTCTATCGGGTGCTCCATTTCCCAAGTTTGCTAACTAACCACACGTGGCATAACGAGTCTTGGTAGCTCTAAAACAAGCGTAATAAAAGTTTCGTCCTAGTTGCTAGTTGCCACCGCAAGAGAGCCCTCCATGTTAGTAGCGGAAACTAACTAGGTCCTTTGGCAAGAAGCAAATACGTTGAGGTGTGATTACTACTTACTATTCGTCATTCGTCAGGGGTAGGCTTCAGTAAGTAGATTAAAAAATTAGAGAAAATTACTAATATTTGTGAAACATTTGTTTTTCTTTATATTATTACATCCAAATGTTCTCTGGAATTTTGTTTTCAGTTGTTGAATAATGTATAAATAAAATGGTAAATATTGTATCATGTAAGGGCTGGTCCACACAGATTTTTAAGACATACGATTTAAGGTTTAACGCGTAGTCGTAAAGTTGGATCATAGGAAACACGTACTGGCGTTCACACAAAGTTTTAGTTTTAAGACGTTGTTTTCATTGTTGTTTTTAAAACAACGTCTTAAAACCTTATGCATTATGTCTTAAAAATCTGTGTGGACCAGCCTTAAATTAACGCAGCGTGTTACAGGAAAAGTGACAAGTGACGATCGTGTCTCTGAAAGCTCCTGAGCGCACGCGTAGAGGGACATCTCGTCCAACTCCTGTAAGTGGCCCTCTGTGATATCTTTAATGATCCTGGAAGAAATCTCTCTCGGGAGAATCAAAAGCTTCAGTGACGAGGACTCCTCATAAAAATGAGGCAGTGTAAGATTTCCTCATTTGCTTTGACTGCGCCTGTTTTAAGACGGAAGACTCTCACGCTATATCATGTTTTATACAGCAGAGCAGTGTTTGAACAATGGGGCATCTCTGGTTCTGGTTAATTGCATTCAAATAATATGGAGCCCGTATTCCTTCATTGTCCGTTTTGCCTGTAGAATCGTCACGCTCTTTTTTTGTGTACGTGTACAACCGTTTGATAAAAGTTAGGATATTTTGAGCATTTTCTGATTTCTAAAGGAATATAAATCAAACAAATCAAACAATTATTACATGAAAAAAATATTTTTTTAAAAAAACAACGCTTATATTTAAATGCACTAAAAAGTAAAAAATAAATTTTGTCCCGACAAGTCTTTGCCTTACTCGGGAAATAAAAGCGTTGGGCGCTTTCCCTCCATGAACAAGCAAATTCTGTAATCTGTATCAATACCGTAAGCGCCCAACGCTTTTATTTTCCGAGTAAGGCAAAGACTTGTCGGGACAAAATTTATTTTTTACTTTTTAGTGCATTTAAATATAAGCGTTGTTTTTTAAAAACATTTTTTTTATGTAATATTATTTTATACTTTTTAGTCTTAAAGAATCTTGTAATCGAATATACATCGAATATCGATTAATTAATTATGACGGTTTAATTGATTATTTAGTAAATATGACAATTGATTCATGTATTGTCATTAAGAATACGTCTGTGTGAAAACTTTCAGCTCAATTCGACGTTCGAAAGTGGGTGTTTTATAGATTCCCATATAAAACATCAATTAATGAATTATGATAGCTTAATTGATTATTTAGTAAATATGACAATTGATTCATGTATTGTCATTAAGAATACGTCTGTGTGAAAACTTTCAACTCGATTCGACGTTGGGAAGTGGGTGAAACGTCGATTCCCATATAAAACATTAATTATATATGATGAATTAATTGACTATTTTTAGTAAATATGACAATTGATTCGTGTATTGTCATTAAGAATACGTCTGTGTGAAAACGTTCAACTCGATTTGACGTTGGGAAGTGGGTTAAACATCGATTTCCATATTATAAAACATTAATTAATTAATTATGATGAATTAATTGACAATTTAGTAAACATGACATATAATTCATGTATTGATATTAAGAATACGTCTGTGTAAAACATTTCAGCTTGATCGGACATTTAGAAGTAGGTGGAATATCGATTCAAAGATTCCGTCCAGTCTATAAAACATTAATTAATTAATTAATTATGATGAATTAATTGCCAATACAGTAAATATGACAGTTGATTCATGTATTGTCATTAGGAATACGTCTGTGTAAAAAAATTTCAGCTTGATCGGACATTTAGAAGTAGGTGGAATATCGATTCAAAGATACCGTCCAGACAAACAAGGCAAGCTAATATAAGCATTGTAATAATAAAAACCGTGGAGTACACAAACGCCTCCTAGTGTCAGAAATTGTGACTGGAGGGGTAGGTTATTTTTGTAAACATATCTGGTTTTCATAGGGAGAACGTCTGTATCGACTCTGATGTCAACCGATAATTTATTTGTTTTTGCTGTATGAGGAAGTTAATACTTCGCATTTGTACACGGTAAAACATATATATATATATATATATATATATATAATGATAATAATTATATTCGTTAATAATTATAAATACAAAATAATTATTATAAAATGATAATTTAATTATTATATTATTATACATTTATTTATATACCTATTATAATCATTCTCAAAAAAGAACTTTAAAAGAATAGTCTGTTATTGCACGTGTTACTTTATGTGGTATTAATCCACAATAATTTATCTCTCTCTGTTGGGTGAGTGTACACAAACAGGTTTCAGTAACCAGCATGTATCCATCTTGGACCGGTGCAGAATATAGTATTAATAATTTAATGATATGGTCCTAGGTCTGTCGCACGATGTGACACTATAGCCATAGCAAGTAAGTTGACCTATTTACTTGTATTACACTGACCTTCTTATACGTGGCAGCCACAAGCTTAATCATAATGCACGTATTTGCCAAACGCCATAATCACACCTTCTTGAATTAGTCTGTATGTACACAATCTGCACTAAATCAGCATTGAAATGTCAGTGTACGCAGAAAATGTATCTAATTAATAGTATTATGCAATGTATTACATGGTTCAACGTAAGTTTGTATTCACTGAATATATTAATGAAAATATGTTCTTAAAACGCAATATAGGCCAATTAAGTAATGGTGAGTCTACTATGGTTACACAAAAAAAACGGAATAACTTGACTAAACATTGAATCGGCAATGAAATAAATCTTGATGTGTAAAGCTGACATTGCAGTGTGCCGACATAATGAGCTGGCTATTTTACGGAAGTCAAGTATAAAAATCGACTGCATCACAATTGTTGAAGTTCAGTCTTGGAGTTGTACCTTATGCTTGAGAAGTCACATGAAAAGATATTCTAAATCAAGCAACCACTAGCAAGTTTTAAAACGGGAGTGTTGCAATGTTGCAACCCGTAGAAAGAAATCACATGGAATACTAAAAAATATCGTACATTGTTTAAATGTGCATTTTACTTCTTATTTTCAACTAAACTAATTATAAAGTACGCATTTTATCCTTAGATGAGTTTTAACTAAATTTTAATATAAGTTTTCAATCTAGTTTTAATTTAACACAATATTACTATTCATACGCTCAAGACTATAGATTGCAAGATTACAAAATAAACCACTTTATCAGAGGTACTTCAAATCAAAATGAAAATACAAATAATTAAAATGAAGCGTACGTTAGGTTAGTTGTTAAAAACTGCATTTTCTTGGATTTTGTTAAACAATGTGGTACGATATTGCTAAAATTAATACGGTGCTTTGTGTGGTTTTGAAATATTAATATTCCTCAACATTATATGATTGAAAAATGCTTTCTGCATCGCGATCACATTCTAATATCACGAAAGGTAACAAAATAAAAGTAATATCAATATCGTCTCTACTGGTTTCGTTGTGAACTGCCTGCGTGTGGGTGTTACTGTAATATGTACTTCCGGTCTATGAAAAGAAACGCATTTATTAAAATAGCCGTGGGTAGAGAAATGTCTATCCGATTTTATACCACATTGTGAATCTCTAGCATTCTCTGTATAAGTAGTACTGCAGAGGTGTAACAACGCTAGGAAAATATTAATTTCCTCTGCTTATTTAGTTTTGCAAACAGGGGAATAATATCCGGGGCTCGGGTAATATGAAGTATAACAATAACAATACGCATCCATATAAAACGAAACAATAATCGACTAACTATTGTACATCTGTTTTTACAAAGATCCACTCTAAGCTCTTAATGTTTCATCCACTCTTTTCATTCATTTTCTTTTGGTAAAGTAATTGTTCTGCCTGTCACATACACGAACCACCTAACATAATGGAAGAATGAATAGTAATATTATTCGATAACTCGTCTTGTAGTCCAGAAAGCTCATTGAATATCAGAGCACATTCGTGATCATTTCATTTAGGACTGGGTAAAACTAGCGGTCACAGGCAGTACATATTTACAAGTATTTAGTGTACTACTGTGGCTTTATTATACATCGTTCGGTTTTCTGTAACAACTGTCCATACAAATTAAATTGAACAGCAAATGCATGGTTATGTTACCATGTATACATACAACACCACTAATCTGAAATATAAATTTCCTCTAAATACTTATTTGGCAGCACATGCCGAACAGGTGATAATAATTCAGTAATTATATTTGCCGAGTTAACAAATGGCGGGACTTCATTAGGTAAGGTCATCCCACATTGACGTTTGGTACAAAGGTGGATACAAGTGGAACTATACTTGATATGCTATAATTCAATTCCTGTCCTTTCTCCTTCTCTCAGTCATGTGAGAGATTGGTCTGTCGACCCAACAAACATGCTACGAGCCTCAGGACTGCATGTTATCGACTCGACTCCCTGGATGTTCACGGATGACAATTGATTATTGCTGATAATGATGATAAAGTAACATATTATCAACCTGAACCACAACACGGGTTTTGGAAAACTAGCAGTTAAAATGCGCGATATCATTGGTATCTCGATTCACACGACATTGAAGCAGCCAAAACCCTTCGATGGTTGCGTTGCTGTAGTTTCACAGCACTTTGATATTTGTAAGATGGTCAATAAGAGACAGTAATGTAAGTAATTTATAATAAAGAATCACTGTTAAGTGTAAATGTGTATGTAGAGTTCTGCAATGTTAAGATGTGGAATATTGACATTATCTAAGAAGTCACACAGGCGTTTTATTATTAACGTCGTTATATCGTCTGAGGTCCCATTGGTGGAGTCACAAACGAGGGGAAACATAGTAAATCTAAATGGAAAGAAAGGAGTAGGTCTTAATCAGTAAAATACAATGTCAGAAATGAAGGAATGAACAAATAGACTGTAGAAGGAAACATTCGACGGAACCACAGTAGAAGAGTGAATTGTGCGTGCAACAGGTAGACGAAGATAAAAAGACAAAACGACTGGCGATGAGTGGAAATTTGTTTGAAACAAATTCAAGGCAAAGATAATATTCGTTACAAGTTTTAAACCGACATCGGGTGTATGTAGTCATCACCCCCCCCCCCCCCCCCCCCACCCCTCGTCACTGTCGCACAAAGAGAACTAATTGGTCAACACAGACTTGCATCATCCTGAAGGGTACTTTTAAACTCAGGTATTTTTGATTTGTGTTTCTACACATTTGGCAAACAATAGGTAGGCCCAAAATGTTAGAAGAACTCGTTGTTGAGACAAGATAATGTGTTACAATTTGAATCAACAGTTTCAATAATGAGTTTCTTCGATTATTTGGGAACCGTTGTGGTATGATCTGAATTCTGAAAGAAAGATTGGCTAGTGATGGGGGGGGGGGGAGGGGGGGAGAACTGTTATAATTCAAACGATAAATGTATGTACTATTGTATGTGCGTATCATTGCTTTATTATTGCATTTTATTTATTGATTCTTAGTTGTGGCTGATAGTTTGGGGCCAATTATTTAGTTACATAGCTATTACACTACAAAATAAAATCAAAACATTGATTTTAATGTAAGCAATGGCATAGGCTTACGTATTTCATAGAATATTCAGTTTTGCTGTTATGAAGTACCGCCAAAATGTTATGATATCCCAATTGTTGGTTTATAATAGAAAATGCAACTACTCTAAAGTAAAGTCTTGTTTAGATCCCAATTAGAATTACTGAGGATGATATTTGGACTTGACATATCATATTTTTGCACCGACGCTAATCGAGACGACAAATGGGTGATTATGATGATGAAAAACCGCCACGTGACATCCATGCCAAAGCCATCAGAATAAGTTATTTTCTACCTTTTTTACGACTCTTTTAAACAATTAGTGGATAATAGATGAGAAAGGTTGACAATTACATTAATGTGTGGATCATGATGGGTAGAAACGCAGAGTTGTTGATTCCGTTCAGCCCGGATTGCGCCCCAAACCTATGAGCCACGACGATATTTTACTTTCATCAAGAGAGTGCAGCACTACAGGTTATTACTTGAAAATAAACTTGAAAGAAGCAAAGTTTGAAATTATATTACGAATGAGTTTGCATTATAGAAAAAACAAAAACAAAATGTTGGAAAGTTACTATAGTGGCAAAGTGGTAACGGCGACGGTTTGGTCTGACATTAATGTGCTGCACTTCTGATGTCTGGGATATAACTTAATTAACTACATTCACGACGTCTTCTGAGTGAAGCGCCCAGCATTTAGTTGGATGCAATATGTGGCGTCATAATGCACACGTTGATCGGGGTTACGCCTTGTTACTATGGCTCTTATCGTTGTGCTAAGTTGTCAATGCGCCATCGCTATCGACAGCGATTGAACTGCTCGACAAGCTCTCTTCACCGATCATCTTACTTCCACATCAAGATTGAATAGCTTCCTAACATACCATGTACGTAAATTTATCATACGTAAATGTCCAGCTGGGCAGACTCGTACATAGAAGCTGTGACATTATTTTTCGTAGGAAACCTGCCCCGAGGCAATCCATGTCCCTTGATAGGTGAGTAACTAGAGGGGGACTGTTAGTATAACTCAATCTAAGCTTCGACTAAGAAATTTACAGAATAAACAGAATTTTAAATACTCATATATCAAAATTACCTCAATAATATGTCAAATGCAATTTGCGGAAGGCGTTGTATCTTCTACCATAATAGGGTTCAAGAGAATTCAAAATGACAAAGTTCGTATCGCAAATATGGTTCTCATTCGCATATCTACGATGCACTAGCAACATGAAAATATAAAAAATGTATCTGACTTTATATTTCCGATCTTAAAACCTTAAAATGCGATCGTGCTTTTTCAATGAGTGGAACGAATGTTATTATCCACCAATTTTTAATGTTAAGAAAAACATTTCATGTAGAGGATAGGTTTATCAGGAATCTAATCACAGCCTACTCCGCGAAGAATATAACAATGAATTATAATACGATCTAAACATAAACAACGACGAAGTTGAAATTGCGTGAACCGTCGCCATTCTAACATTGAACCAGGGTTGTGTATCGTGTGTCAGACCGTCACAGATTTGGCCAATATAAGGGAGTCCGTGTCTCAAATTGAATATCGCTCATAGCAAAAATTCGCGCAGCTCAAAGTTGAACAGTTCGATACAAAACTCTCGATCATATAAGTGGCTCAATTTCCCGTGAAACGGTTCAGTGATTTGGCCGAGTCTGCTTCATCAAAGTTGAGCTGTTGCTGGGTAAAATAACGAGGTAATAATGATATTCGAAGTGGAACGCTACTAACCAATAAATAGGTTATTGGTTGAGATAGCTCTGGTTATCAGTCCTATTAAGGCTAACAACAAATCAGAAGCCAACTCTGCGAGGCAATTATTTAGGGTTTAATCTACGCAACAAAAGCTGAAGCAGAGTTACGAGCTGCTCATTGAATTCCAAACTTCAGATGGCAATAAACGAAATATTGTCCACAGAATCGCAACCCAGACACTTCTTAACGTCCAATTAATTGGTCCAAATGGTTTTATTATGTATAAGAGGGATTTAAAATTTAAATGATTTAATTTGCAACGAGGTGCATCAATTATTGTTTTAAAGAAACCAAAATAAACTTACCTAAAACGTTAATATCCGTCCACTCACGAATATAGTAATTTCTAAAATGTGTGCGATTTTGCGTCTGTTAGGTGCTCGCTTATCAACGCATCAAACTGAGCGAATTGCCCAACTGTTTAGATTATAGTACACTTTAATCAAATCCTCAATTTGAGTTGAACGTAGTCAGTCAAGCATCAGGAAATCACCTTCACTTTCTTAATTGAACGCCTGAATAAAATGAACGGCACACAATGTATGATTTGATTGTGGCCTGTGGGGAAAGTTATTTCCATCCTACTTTACACATTACACATTACATATTACACATCACACATTATACATTATATATTATATTATACTATATATCAACATCTGTCCCCGTTTCCAACAATAAAGTCGGATAGGAAGTGAGAGGTTCCCACCTTTCACTTAGGCCTTGCGACTCTACCTAAACAGGCTAGCCATGCCTGACGCTTCAACCCTTTCTTCTATATATATATATATATATATATAAAAAATATATATAAACGTTGTGAAAAAAGGTATGTGAAAAAACAACCTCCTCACAAAGCGTGGACTAATACCCAAAAACCCTCTCCAACATCTCAGTTTGTCTACGAAAATTTACGTCTCAACATATATATATATGTTTATACATGTTGTAGCATAAGTTTTCGCCGATGCAATTAATGTTATACAGTTTTTTTTTTTTGGGATAACCCACGTTATTCCTTATACCAACGTTGGTAGTATAATAAAAAGAATAACGTGGATTATCCCGAAATAATCATGTATAAGTATAACATATATCAGTGGTTCCCAAACTGTGGTCCGCGTGGTGGTCCGTGGAGGGTAGCTAGGTGGTCCGCGAGACGTAGACTTACATTGTATATTATTAATATCAGCGAACACATCCATTTTGCATCAAAACATTTTTTAATGCGTCGTTCCACGGACTTGAATATATAGAAAGTTTTTATGTTTTCAAAACATTACTTTACTAAATGTCCAACGTGAAAGATGAAAATGTATAAATTGTTGGGGGAGGGGGGTTTAGGTGTTACAATCACTCATCATTGTTCTCTAAGTTGGGTTTAAACTCCAAAATATGTCCACGTCAAGGTTCTAGAGGTGTATAGGCACCGTGTGTTAGTACATACAGCGCTGTACGTGGCCAAATTTAGCAACAAACTGCTGAAGATTTCATTCCGCGGTTGAAAATAGTGCTGGATATTATTGTGATATATCTTGTTTTTTGTTTGGCGTTTGTTTCGTTTTTATTGTTGATGTGTATTTATTTTGTATTGTTGTTTTGTTTTGTGTTTTTGTTTTGGCTTTTATTGTCTTGTTTTGTTTGTGTTTGTTGTGTGTTATTTGTTGTTTTTACGTCTTAAACGTGTCCTGATTAAAATGGCGGCTTGCCTTTTTAAGATTTACTGATGGGATTCATAATCTGCGCGAAAATTTTATAACCCATATTTAATTAAACAATTTTCACAATTTCCCTTTATTGACGTAGGAAGAACGACGCTGCTTCAGCAGGTTGTTGCGCGACTTTGCCACTTGGAGCGCTTCATTCGTTTTCACTAGCGCCATCAGTGGCCAATCTCGGTGCCTATAATATAACCACATAAATTGATGTTCGAAAGAACCATTTGTTTGACAGCGAATTGAACAGCATGTGCTGGTCCGCGGCAAGATTATAATTCTGAAAGTGGTCCGCGGAATGCAATAGTTTGGGAACCACTGACATATATAATATATTGGGGGATATATAGTGAAGAGACTGTTATTTGGAACCCACGTCATTTCCCAAATAAATAAGAGACGTTTTCCGTTGGCCGTGAGTATATGACTAGTGCTGTATCCTGCCGGTGGAGAATAGAACCACTTGAAACATTTGTTGGCTAATTATTTTTTTAGGGGGCTTTCAAGAACATGGCAAAACTTTGTAAGCGTCGCCTACGCTCGCGTTCATATATAAACCAAGAGCCGTCTTCTTTCATGTCTCCTGTCTTCAAACTACTAAAACTAGAATTAAACATGACGACGCTTGTTGGAACGCGACAGCAACCGAGACAAATGAACAATGACGGACAGAGAGCGATGTAATAATTATGAATGGTGACCTCCACCCTTAAAATACGCACGTTTAGGCAAGGGTCATGTCTACGTTAACTCACACAATGTATACCTTTGTTATGTGTGTAGATTGTGGTGAAATATTTAAAACATATCAATAACATTAACAAACACAATATTATTATATTATTGGATGTAAATGACGGTGGTCGTAATATAAGCCCCATGTACCGTGAGTAATATTGTAATCAGAAGATTAATTACTATTTTGTGTAAAAATAATTGTTTTTTAATGCAGTATAACAGGGTTAACAAGAAGACGGACTGATTGGAAAGCATAATAGGGAGAATGAAACAATGCAATCAGTGTACAGATGAGTGTTGGGACTAAGAGTTTAAAATATTCTTAAAGTAATGGTTGTAAAAGTATTCAGGAGGTATAAACAATGGACATACTTGACACGTGTGTCTGTACAACACTTTCAGACCGGTTTTGTTAGAGTATGTACGTATTACAAAGATAAAATAATAATATAATCTAAGTAATTAGTTGCCACTCTAGATTTGGGCAACATAACTTACTACTTACGTATTCAACATAGGAAATGAAATCACATTCGAATTCTTATAAATGAACGAGGAAGTCCATATGTGTTTCAATTTAGTCAGCTTCCGGTAACTTTCAAGGGACATGACACGAGCAAAATAAACAAACTACTAATTTCCGAAATTGCAACTTTATTAAAATTCAGATGTGGTCCTAGTTAATTTGAAACGCGTATCCACATGGCTGAACTTAGTGTGATGGTCCACGGAGAAAATAGACTTTGGTGTTTTAGCAAACAAAGTCAGTGAGGTCTTGAATCGCATCAAATGATATTTCCCCCGTCTTGGCTGTTTTTGCCTGTCAGCAGTCTGGCTAAAGACAGAGGAACGCGTTTTTGATTACTTTTGTCAGCGTCCAAAGTGAATGTGGGAAGACATTGTTTGGTATACAACAAAAAACACGTCTAGCCACCACTTTTAAAAAAAGTGTAACTAACAATTCTTTCGCTCTATCCCCAAAATTATTCATCTCATAGCATTTCACAGATTTAATGTTGTATTTATGGTATAAAATAGTTTCTATAAAGAAGTAGACCTATACATATCTAGCAATATTTGACAACATAATGTATATTGTTGGTAAAATCTTACCGGGTATTGACAAGTTGGTATTTTAGATTTTATAATAAAAGCTAAATACAATCGCTAAGTTCACATATTTTTTACTCAAAATCGGTTGTATAAATACTTATCTATTGAATGTACTGACTAAGGTATGTCTGTTATGTCGCTTTTTTGTAATTCAAAATTGCAGTGCAAACAGCATTTTGACTTTCGATTATATACTTATATATAATGTGAGCTTGGGGTGGAATTGGAAAACAAAACTAAACAAATTTTTCATAAGAATCAAGCTTTTCTTTGAAGTGCCCCTTGTCAGGTAATATTAGGAGAGTTGACAGTGGTATTGGTATATAAGGGTGTTTGATAGTAGTCGGGGGAAAAGTCCGAAGGTTTTTAGTAGGCCTAAATCCCAGCTCACCTTGTAACTGTGTAAAACCTATGCAAAATCCTTAGTCATGATTGTTTGTGATCACGCAGCGCTATCCGCATTACAGTATCGCATGTTACCGCTGTGTCACCTCTATCGGTAATAAAGAACGCCCACATCTTTGTGGATAGATGAGCATATATTACTTCTAAGAAGTATGTTATATGTCAAATTGCTAAAAAAAATCGTGCAGCTGACTTTCACAACCACGAGAATGATTGTCATTGATTTCATCATACGGAAGTTCTAACTTTTTTTAACTTTGTGTTTGTGAGTTGTATGTTCGAGAAATCAAAAGTCTCAATAATTACATAATTCCGTATATTGGCAGATTTTGAAACGCTTCTATGACAGCTTTCATAAAATACTTGGATCGTTCTGAGAACGTCCAAGTTCAAAATACATGCCGATGTAGCTTTGCTCATCTCAAGAGAATTTCGAAAGTTTTTCGCAAAATAAGTTTTTGGTAACGACTAGGGAGAATACGTGTCGCAGCAAACTACGGCGTTATGTCCACTAGTTATTTCTTTTAGAGATCGTTTTGTCAGAACTCGTTGAGCAGAGTAGCTCAATTCTTCAGAGATGATTCGGCAACGTTGCTTTAAAGTTACGTTGACTTCAAGACTGATATTGGATTGAAGGTGATTTAAAGTTTACACGAAATGACACGACTCATTGACAGGAACGTTTTGTAACTAGTTTGGTTTTAGGTTCTGTCCTTATAAACGAACTAACTTTGGGGAAGGTATGTGAAATATAAAAAACATTTTAATAACACAGAATAGTTTGTAGAATGTTGCTATAGCAAGGGTATAGTGTTGGCAGTTTAGGACACTAATTCATAAGAGTATATAAAATATCATATGATATTACAGATTTTGAAGCTAATTCTTATTTCATTGATGTAGTATATTATTGCGATACCAATTATCATAAAATGTATTTAACTGAGGATCGATCCTAGAACCTGTGGCACTTCGTAGCGGCAGTCTTATCACTTGTGCGAGCAAAATATCAACAATTAAGATAACAATACGGGTGTGGGTGCCAAGTCGAGTCGAACTTTTACGTGCAATTATTCCTAACTTATACAGGTAGAACGTACTAAGGCCCAGTATTATGAAGTTGTTTTCACCATGGCCACACCCAATGGGAACACAAGTTAGTAGCTTACTGATATTTATCATAATACTGGGTCTAAGTATATTTCATATGTACGATGTGTGAGATATTATTTTGCGCAGTATGATTAAGAGGAAACGACGAACGAAAGTATTTATGAGTGCGTCAACGTTTCAGGTACATCGACATGTCCCCCCCCCCCCCCCCTTAAAATGTACTCATATTTTGGCACCAAATATGCACCTTTTTGCACCCAAGTATTGATTTAAAACCCCACTGGTTTCGGAGTTATATACACTTAATATGGGGAGGGGGGGGGAGAGAGAGGTTTAATGGTAGCCTCAAAACCTGTTTTTCTTCTCAAATTAAAATGCTTTTCACTGCGAAACCATGTGTGCAAAAATCACTTGTGTGAAAAAGGTGCAAAAATGGTGTAACATAATGAACGTATAATTAGATTTAATTTTCGAAGTGGGGGTGGGGGGAGCCACTAACCTGTCCCCCCAAATTGAAATGCGTTTTCCTCCAAAACCAATAAAATGGGGTGCAAAAAGAAATACTCGGGTGCAAAAAGTTGCATAATTTGTGCAAAAATATTAGTAAGAGTTTTGTGGTGGGGGAGAGAAGTTAATGCTCCTTAAAGTCTCTGGGGTTGACTCATTCATGAAGCCACTACTAATAACAAGATACAGTTACAATTTTTTGGCTTGTTTTAGTATAGTAAAAATGGTTTATGGATACTTTTTGTGGTTAAAATAATAATCATAATTTTTCGTAGGACTACCCGTTATAGGGTGCACACCAGCTTTTCGTGGTGTGCCCTTCATCAGGTGACTAACTAGGTATGTTAGAGTGTTTGGATAGTTAGGAAGGAATGTTCGAGGGCTGTTAGTAGGAAGCAATTCCAGTATTCGCTTTTACGACTGAGGAAAACCTCGGCAAAAACCTTCAGTAGAAATTAATTAATTAATTAATTATAATAAGCTCGCGCGCGTTTCTCGATCGTCTGACACGGGTTTTGCAGACTGGAAAGTAATGGAAACATGTATACTGAATTTCTAATACTGTATATCATAAAGCACACAAAGCACATAAAGCACAGTTAATTCTTCCGTAGGTATATATGTTCCTAGTACCTACTCAGGTACTATCTACCTATATTTACGTTCGATATTATTATTCTTAATATTTGTTATTAGTGTTTTGATGTCCTCAACCCGAGGTGAGGTCATCAGTGACTTTACACAAGAACTACGTCGTTTTCCACACCCAAGTATGTTACACTACGTAGGTGTCTTGTTGTTTACACTATAATAGGCTACACTGTACCTACATTCATAGATGAATGTTTACCAGTCTTGCGACTCGTGAAATACTTGTCTCGTCTGATCTACGGAACGCACTTAATTAAATCAAATGAAACAATTATTTATACACTGATGAGTGAGTCCAGCCTACACACTATTTTGGCTGCCCGATTTCAAAACTCAGTTATTGGGTGAACGATTCAGAAGATTACACTTTTCTAGTATGATAATGTAAAGTCCTAACTAACTCGATTCTCATTATAAGGTATAATTTTAATTCTAATCCGGCGATAAAATTACACAATCGAAATCCTACGTTGCCAGTTAGCATGCAGTATACACCTATACATGACAATTAGTTAGTTAATTTTTGTTTTAGAGCACACAAAATAGTTTATATACATATTCTAGTGTAACAGGTGTAGCGTGGCTGATTGTATTGCACTCATGACAATAGAGAACCATAGAAACGGGGAAGCCCACATGAACTTTTGAATTAAAACATCAAGGGTTAGATCCCTACTGATGCTTCCATCTAACGGCAACAGGCAAAACTACGTGAGGTGTTTATCGATTGAGAGGCTCCAGGCTCCTCTGTCGGTTAGAAATGATTAACCTATGTTACTCCCTTGCCGACTAGCCAACCGGCGTGGCGTGCTTACATCACTACATAACCAGTGGCGGTGGCTCGGTGGTCAAGGTTGTTTCGGTGAACCTCTACCACCACCGGAGTGACCTTGTGCCGAGCACGGTCCTCTAAATCTCTGGTGAAGGTTTCGGTAAACCTCAAAACTAAAGGATTCATCCACTAGCGCTAGGACCTAAGCGCACGATAGGACTTGGTGATGAGAGCGTGGGTGTTTAGGCTGTAACTACACGCGCCATACTGAAACTATTCACAGAGTGAATTGATAGCTGTATTGACTCTTCGTTAGTTCATTGAAAAAAATATATTTTTTAAACTTTTGAGGGTGGCAAACGATGCGCCTTGAAGGAAGTGTCAATGAATTTGCGAAAATGCTACTCCTTTTCATGACTATTCATTGTCTGTCCACTATAAAACAGTAATGTAAATCTAGTTTTTTAAATTATTTTTCACAATTCTTTGGCTATTAGATGAATTTTGAATCGGAGGCGGGTTTATGATTTTTGTCCAAATGTCTAAATAGTAAATACCCAAATATGTAGTACGGCCTAAGCATTAATAATGGTGTGCGGTTGAACAATCAAATACATGTTATTTCTCGCGGGAAACAAACGCAATTTACGTTATGTAGTTGCAGCAGTTGTAGTTGCAGCATTGAACATGTAATTAATTACCTTGGAACTTCTAACGGCATTTTGAATATTTTGAATATTTTTTTATCGGTACGGGCACATTATGTATACATGATTCGCAATAAAACCAAGGCGATTACAAATTCTGAACATTCTTATAATGTGCTGAGTTCATACAAAACCACACCGTACATATTAATAATTTTTTCAATATTGTGTAACGTTTTCAATATAGACCGCGTTTCAGACAACAACACATAACGCACTATTCGCATCTCCGTAGGTTGGTCTCCCTGCCAGCTCGTAGCACAGTTCTCTGTTCCTTGCGTTAATGTTCTTGACTACGACATCCTTTTGGCCTTCCGAATGCAAAGCAAGGATGGAAGACATAACCGTTCTAATTGAAAAGATAATATTCAAGCATTAAATTGAGACAGACTTACATGATTAAACTATTAAGTATTAACCTTGGATACATGTTAGTTATACAAATAGCAGTTACAACAAAATTCGAATTGCGGTATTTTTCAATGATAGCTGATTATACAATACATAGTCTCAAATTAGAAATGTTAAAATCGTTTAAAACATAGTTTGTTTGGTAATAATTCTTATTACGTTTCTATTATTGCAATCGAACTATTCAAAAAATGAAGTTATGCATTGGGATAGATACCAATTTTCAAAAAACACATGTCAGATGCGGAATTCGAAACTACGTCCCTATGATAGAGGCTATTGAGGTCTGCGCCCCAACCGCCTGTGCGACAGCCATGCGGACGGTGTATATATAGTTAGATACTGAAAGGGCACTATACAGTAAAGACAAAGGCAGTTTGCTCTAGGGGTATTTGGTCAGTTAAAGCACGCGTGAAAACAATGTTTTTAATGGGACTCCAGCCTATACTCATGTGTTTTAAAGGTAGACAGGTACAACGTTAACCCGTATTATTGTGTCGACTATAGTGCAAAAGCAACACCAAGCTCTATGTCGTAGCAGAATGTACTTTGTGTTTGGAATTAGCATTGCATAAGAAGTAAGTATGAAGTGTAGCCAGCGTCAAAGCGAAATATAAAATGAAAGTGCAAAATTAATTAATTAAGATACACATAGTTTTAACCCTCCATTCTATATCTATGAAAAAGTATGTTTACTCAAGTAGTAGCACATTTTCGCAATATTAAAAAATGCTTCGACAATGCGATTTTGCTGCAATTCGGTATATTGCAAAAGAACTACCGGTACTGAAAAAAAGCACAAAAGAACTACTGCCTCTGGACATTTGCAAATTATTCTCTCAATCAACATGAAGTGGTAGTTTCTAGATCTGTGTAACATATCTCCTTCAGGTTATACAAGCACATACGAACTGTGTAACAAGATAACACCCTGGATCCATAGTGTAATTACGTTACAATAAGATTCATTTTTTATTCCTGACAAGCGGAAGCGCATATTCATTGCCGACGGTCATTGGCCAGACAATCACTACAAATTATACTATTATAGTAGAGATGTATAAGCATTTTCGTTTGTCAGGATACGCGTTTAAGAAAATTTTAATTAGGTCGCTCGCAAAGCGCTTCCGGTGAGTTATAATGAGTTGCCCAGAAATGAGGTCGTTAAAGATTTGAGAGTCTGCATCGAACCCTCACCGCAGACTGAGCAGTCTTACTCGATAGCTTGTAGCACATTACCCACCATCGGGTTTTATCCGCGTGAGCGTTGGTAAAACGGATTGCGGTAACTTTGCCGGTGATGACGATGTAGGCGTAAAAATACTCCTTTCCGCGGAGGAAGTGCAGATGGTGTTCTAGATAATTATACGGTGGTGGCACTTAATTGCTCAAATCCAGACTATAGTCTAGAATTTGAGCAAGGGATGCAAATTGATTGAAGGAATAGAACCACTATGAACGTAAGCAAAACCTAGACACTGATCCAGTGTAACTATGTTTTGACACCAATGTTTAGTAAAAGGTCAAATTATATGGTGCTGTATGTTTGATGTGGGAGTAGTGGAAAGGTGGGATAACATCTAACATCAAGGTTACATCAAAGCCGTTTTGGTACAGTATACATATTGTTAAAATTTTTGCGCGATTACATTTTGGCTTTTGTTCATTTTTATGTATATGTTTTAGATGATGTGGCATTATTATTATGTAAATTTGATGAGGATCTACCCAATTCACTTATGGTATATCGGATAGCGAATGGTGACCAAGTCTAGGTAGGCCTATACATAGACCTACTATAATACAATAAGTACAATATACAATACAAAAAACGAGTCAAACCACATCATGGTTCTTTCCGACCTCCAATATAACTAACAGGTCAAGTTAGGGCCGGTATTACAATCTCTTGCTAAATGTTACTGATAACTATCATCTGGATATCGTTATCTTCCCGATAAAGCAGTGCGCTGTATTATGAGCAACTAGCAGCTACTACAAACATCCCGATAGTTATCAAGTGGTTTCGTCGCGGATATTTGCTGTTGGCTGCACTGCCCCTATTGTTGTTGTATTGTTTGTGTTCTATCGCAAGGTCCACTAGATCGCTTGAAGCGCGCGCGCAGACTCCGCTAGGAGTAAATCCAGTAGACCTTGGTTTTATCGTGGCGCTGGTGGCGCTATCGTTTTGGAAAATGGCGGACAAGAAGAAGCGCTCGCGAGCAACCAATTTTTCGGCGGAAAATACGCACACACTTGTAGATCTGGTTATGAAATATCAAGAATTATAGAAGACAAGAGAACGGACGCCGTGATATGGCGAGATAAATCAAGTATGATTTGGTACATCCAACGTAATCTGCGAATTTGGGGTTTAGTGGCGGGAGAGGGGGATTGCATGGTCAGACGCTGTTAAACGTGTATGAATATTTGTACGCGTATATTTTCGCGCGGGTGTTTACACGACTCAGCCCTACTTGGTAGGTGGTTTATAGAATCATACCAGTAACGCATTTTGTAGATTCTAATAGAAACGAGTTGATTGTTTAATCAACTACGTGGCTACATGGCATTCCAAATAAATATTGAAGTCGTCCTATTGTTTTATTAACTAGAAAAACGCTCTGTTTGACGCGTTGATAAGCGAGCGCGTCCATATCTATGAACTTTCTGGTGAAAAGCTTGCAAAGCTAATAAAAACAACAATTAACAACAATTCAAGAATGCGCATTGCAAACACTTTTCTAATTTCCACAGCGATTACACTTCCCGGCATTGTTGAATGCTTTGCAATGAGAATTTTCGTTGTCATTGCGTATAGTGTTTTCTATGGAAGGAAACGATATTTTTGTGGGGCGAGCGTGAGTGTGTGTATGTGAAATAGACTAAAAGGGAAATTGATTGAAGAATGAAAAGGGATGTGATTATAGAATATGTTGTTGTCTAAGATGAGCGTTGTGATTCCAGTGGATTCCGTCAAGACGTTTATTACGTGTATGCCCCATGTGTCTGTAATAGAGTGTTTGAAACATTAGTTTCATAACGCCGTAAAGACGTCATTGAGAGATGACAGTCGGTGTCCGTAATGACGTCTTAATAACGCCGTAAAGACGTCATTGAGAGATATGATGACGACAGTCGGTGTCCGTAATGACGTCTTAATAACGCCGTAAAGACGTGTGTGTAAAGCCGTGGGGTGCTCCAATCGATGCTCAATCCGGTTCAGAAGGTGTAGAACAGTAGGCTTTGTTAATCTAAAACGCATAAAAAACTCTTAATCGTTCCAAAACTCCAAATGGTTAGTCCTAGGCATTATATTTTTGGGCTGGCGTGTCCTCGCAGCAACATACATTACAAATTCGTCGTCAGAATCAGAGTCCTCATATCGGTTGACATCCATGTTGTTTTTGCAAAAATGTGGTTGCTAACCATGCTGCTAACCTTATCCGGTACTTCATCCAGCTGATAAGAAATCCTCCTGCTAGCTTAGCAGTATCTTGTGGATAGTCCTATCGGCAGGTCATAATACGCCAAAAAGTGCTATCAGGATGATAATCATTAGAGGGAGCACTATCAAGAGATTGTAATACCGGCCCTTAGTGGAACAAGTTACTATATTCACTATTGTTACAAGGTGAAAGTAACGAGTCAAAGTGATACATAGCCCAAATTTAGACCGGTGCTAACGATATTTAGCCGCGCGTTATAAAACCGGGCCTAAATTCTCTAGGGCACAAATAACTAATTACTACGTAGTGACTTCGTAATCTATGTGTAAGGTATGCCATATTTTCACAATTTGAGACCATTTAATCGGAAACGGGAGGGTAAGTCGCAATACAGTCTTAATCCATCTTACAAGATACCTATAAGATAGAAGTGTTGAGAAGTTGCAACTATTCAGACTGTGAGAGCACTAATCCAAGCAAAAGCGCACTGCAGGGTTAAAATCACGCTTAGTCAGCTCTCAAATGTAACTTCATTTCACGCTCAAGCATAAGGGAAGGGGGAATACGTAGATTTTCTGGGTTGATTCAGGTACGTACATTTGTAGCCTAGTGAATACATAACGTTCGAGTATTCGAATTCCCGCAAAAGCACCAACACCCCCTCTCGTTGAAACTGTGAACTATGCCTCCGATCGATCCGCCGACAACAAGTTCTAGAAGTTCCATTCATCGCCGCCAGAGCTCACTCCCTGGCCATTTTGGTTAGTGAGTTCTCTAATTTTGGTTAGAAAACCAACAATATAAAAATAAGGTTTCGATTTACAAGTTTGGATGAGCGAAGTAGTGCGAACTGGCATAATGATTGTACATACACAAGGGCCTATATACGATTCAGAACCACTTTTACCGCCGGCATTCCGTAGTTGAATACTGAGACCGAGCACAAAAAACGACGGGTTTATTGGTCAGAAGGGTCCAACTTGGCCCAACGTTATAGAAAACAAAAACAAAACGGTATTATACTCTACTACGTTTGCCTAGCTTACTGTTCGCTACCCCCCCCCCCCCCCCCCCCCACCCCCTCCCTCATACTTCACATACACTAATATTAGTACAGAATATTGTATGTATCTCGAGATAATAGAAGGACTGGAGTAAAACTCAACCGTATTAAGTACAGCTTATGTCCGGACTGTGTCTTGCCACGTAACGTTCTGCCTTCAGCAACAAAACCATCACATCTGTATTCTAATCATTTTTCTCTTAAGGACACTGTCCGGTCGAGATTGTCAAGCAAAAGGAAATTGTACCTTATTGCCACCATCCAAAGCTCCAAAGCTCCGGTACTTATCAAGGGACGTGCTATTCTATATAATGTAATACTAAACTATACTATATAGCACTATATAGTACTATATAATAGCGGTAATATACAATTTTATTAATAGGCTTAATTGATACTTTTCATACTCATACTATTACACTCACAAAAGCGGATAGTATCAGTAATAATAATATTCCGTAATAATAGGGTTGGGACCCAGATGCACAAGCTAGAAAGTAGACTGTTTCTTGTAAAACGTCCGTAGTGGCGGCCGCAATGAATACAATTAGGCATAGCTTATGTTATACAATAAAGATCATAGGAAGAACAATTACAATTAATATAAATAATAATTTGATAATTGCATTTCCAAACAGTGCCTTGTTTTCTGACAGCCATTTTCAGTTTGTATGTCAAGTTCACGAGCACGCATAATTTTGTACTCGTGAACTTCCATACTTCTCTCGCAAACTGCATTTCAGACATCAACAATTACGTCACTAGGTCAAGTTCGAACTTAGCAAGAAGTACGCATTTATTGCTCAATTCAGACACGCCCTCAGTCTGTAGTTGAGCGGAGAGAGGTATGTTAACCTCCATGGTATGTTATGTTGATTGTCACAGAATGAGAAACGATGATGTGTCCAATGCACAAGCTAGCTGTACGTGAAGTTTATGACTACGAGCCGTGCGATAACATGGTGATGGGTAACAGATAAGGAAAGAGAAGGAACTGAAGGGGCGTTAATGATGTAATGTGAATCGTACAGTTGTTGTTGTCAGCCTTTTGGACACGTGTTGGATTGAATGTTCTCTCTTAAACCAAGAAATTATTAGTTCGGCCATACTTATCAACAAGTATAACTCACAACACAATAGACAACTATCAACAAGTAAAACAAGTATAACGATAAATTTGCCAAGCTAATTAAAGGTATTCCGTTATTTGATTATAATTTGTAATCACTCCACAGTTTAAGTAATTAAATTCGGTAACTAGATTTTAAGCTATTTACAATACACTGTCGTAATGTTATCTTGCAAATACATGTTCAAATAAAGTCGAGTTCAATATAACTTAAATGTAACCTAATTTGACATAATGTTGTTCTATGAAACATTGCGGTGTAATTTACTTAGTTTTTCTGGTTGTCACGTCGCATTAGCGGCAAGGGAACGGCGGGGGGGGGGGGGGTAGAGGGGGGCATTAAACCTAATTAACACACCTGTCACGAAAGTCAAGAGAATTACTAATACTTTCCAGTATTTGTATGGGAAAAATGTTAATTAACACTTTTTTTTCTCCGTAATTACTTTGTCGAACATTTGTTGGTTTTAATCTTTTGATGTCGTTGTGGATTTTGTTGTTAATACCTACAGCCTGTGTAGCATTTGGGTTTTGCTAGTAAAATATTATTTGACACAGAAAGTTCTACAAAGAAATATTTTTTCGTAGAATGGATGATGATGCTTGGGATTATGGCTCATGTTTTGGCAACGATGCTATCGAGACGATGCGTGGGTTATTCTTATTGAGACGAAAACAAACAAATATGAAACCTATGATTTCGAAGGCGGGACGCAGGAACATTATTTTAAATTAATTAATACTTCGCAAGTTCGCAGTTATACCTGGCAGTATTGTTGGCACTTAAAAATAGCGATGTTTATACGTGAAAGGGTATATTGCCAGTTATTGTCGCTCGAAAGGTAGATGCAGCAGAAATTTACCCAATTCAAGAAATCTATCGTTTAATACCCTGTTCGAATTGGGGGATTTCAACTTCTAGTTACGATATCAGTACCAATGTAATTAAAACAACAATGCACAACAATATAATAGACGGGCCAGTGCACACTGAGTGCAGCCCTTGGAAACAACATAAGTTCGTGTAATACGCGCTCTTTTCCTCACGATAGCATCACATGTCATTTCATTTCAGTGGGAAAGAACAAAAATGTATTACTTTGTAAGAAATTTTAAACTACCGTTTTTATACAATTGTGTTCTTGATTTTGTAGAAGAAGACCTTTCTAGTTTACACACTAGTACATATATTGTGATTGACTGATAGCCCGAGAAGACACATTGCTATTTTATATGAAACCAACACACGTACATTATAAGACTGTTCAGAGGAAAGTATTGGGCTGCGTACCTAAGCAGCAATCTCCATCATGTTTGAATAACACAGTATTTTCTTCCTCAGAGCTACAAACTCCCCTTTGCAGTAGAACCACACAGCTATTCAAAGTGCTACTTGAATTTGCATAATGCCATTCCACTAAAATAGCTTGAAGCCTAGAATAGATAAGACTTGAGAAACTGTTTACGAAACTATAAATTTAAAAATTCTTCGAATTTCTTGAGATATTTGAATAAGAAATTAGCGTTGCAAAGATATCTGTAGAATTCTAGTAAAAGCACTTTTGAAATCTTCTTGAAAAAAAGTTACCTTTGTTAAATGTGTGCACTATGGCGCACAAAGCTTATATATAATTCATATCCGTGCCTTATTAATTGTTACATATTGAATGTAAATAAATCAAAATAATATTTTAGAGATTGCAACCAACTCCACCGGACACCGACTCAATCAATCAATATAAAAAACATAACACGTTCCGCGTTGCCCTCCTCAGGTAAATCACACAAATGACAGTCTATGATCATAAGTAGTCGGCAAGACTTCTCACCCTATAGGGCCTAATAAATACGACATAGGCAATCTCAGATATACTCAAGTTTATGCATTAAGCTTTTAATCGAAATTGTAAAATTGTCATTCCTTTAAATTAAAACAATTTCATTACTATTACTAACTAAAGTGTAAGCACCGGTAGTGAAAGTGAAACGTGGCTACTTTTTACAATCAAAATTTAAAGTAGATGCGGATGTAGATAAGAAGGAAAAAAATCACGATTTAATAGAATCGATTTTAATGGATATTATGCCCAATGAAAAGACTAACAAAAAACAGGAAATAGCGGCGAGCAAGCAATTAAAGTAGCGTTTTCGACGCTGTATAGTGTTCTTCTTGCGTCCAGAAGACGATGATTGTTCCCACTGGCTGCGGAACAGGGGGAAAGGGGGGAATTGCCCCCCTCCCCTTACTTCCACGCCACGGAGGCGTAGAGGGCATATTTTAGATTTGAAAACATATATTATATGTATTTGTGGTCTTTGGCTTGTGCCCGAAACGTCTAGACTTCTACTTCTTTAGAAAGCAACGTCGGATGATTGTGTCAACTCTCAACAATTCATTTCCAGATAGGAACAACCCAACGCAAGCAGGAATGTTTATACGTTGTATTTTTTTTGTATGTCAAGATATCACTTGAAAACGCGTTTTAGGCCATCAAACATAACGCAGTCAAATTTTTACGGCGAAATAGCCTCTGGCGGCAAACCCACCTCGTTGCGAGTACGACAATGCGCGTGGATAACTAGTGGATTTGTGGAGGGTTCGATACATATTATATAAACCAACATTTTTGTATCCCGTTCTGTTTACCATATACATCTATTGTCTTAAATTGCCCCCCCCCCCCCCCCCCCCCCCCCCTTATATCAAAACCGTTCCGACGCGCCTGATTTTTCCATTGAATGAAAGTACTTTTGAATGTAAAATTTATTATTCACATCAGAAATTGCAAACAAATACTTCACCTCATAAGGTCACACGTGGTCGCGCACATTGGTTCAACGGTGTAGCCGCGGTCGCTTAGCCGGTTACCTGTGTGACCGCTCTCCTACGAAACACTAGTTACTGTTGGAGGGTTCGATAGCAATTGTGTAACAGCTTCGTTCTTCTCGGCAGTCCTGGAAGGTGATTCTGTATGGGCGACGATATATTTATCAGCGGTTTTGGTTGTTACTGAAGGTGAATGCAAGACGGTGATTGGCTCATCGCCTGCTTTTAAACCGGTAATAAACGTATCATCACCCATTCAGAATCAGGACGCCAGTTAGTGGCGAAAGCTATATGACTAGTCATAACTTGCACCGTTCTTTCGGATGAGACATGAAGCCGGTGGTCCCCTTGGTACTTTTCGACAGGAGTAGGCTACGTGCCGGTAAAAGGTTTTCCCTCCTCCCTTCCCCATATCCATCATTTATCATCAAATACATAGTATATTAAATTTGCACTTGTGGGACCTCGATCCCGCTGCAGATATTAACTACATAACTACATAACAAAACAAAATAATAACCACTGTTATCTTCGGTGCGACGCACCTATTATACATCGATAAGACATTCCACGTATCGCACTGGCCACATCATGGACAAGACACAATTACGTGTTTATCAGGGCCGGACTGGGATCAAAAGGCGGCTAAAATGGAAGTTCCGGCCCAAACATTTGTGGCCGTAAACGCATAGCGAGTGGTACTCGTATAATATCTAGATCCACCCCCCACATAGCATTTAAGATGTGTGGCTATATGTTTTGTTGCACTATGAATACAAAATACCAAATCAAATCTATAAGTAAATACATATACGAACATTTTATCAGCGATTTCATTCCACAAACCAAAATACAGTGACTCGAACATTTAAAATGAATTTTAAAAAACGTGCATGTTATTTTTGTCAGTTTGATATTGATATTTGTATTATAATATAATGGAAAATAACTTCATAAGTCAAGACAAACTCACTTCACAAGATTAACACATTGTTCTAGTAAGCCCTAGTCTTAGAACAAAAGTCGAATCAGTTGGCTCTTCGTCACCAACTTGCCAATGATAACAAAATCAAAATCTTCCAAAGCTTGTCAATGACAGACTGGCGTGGTGTTATCTGATTCCAGATAACACATTAAAAATGAATTTAAAAAAACATGCATTTAATTAATTTTGTCAATTTGATATTATTATTTGTATTATATTATAATATTAGGGATGATAACTTCACGTCAAACACATTGTTATATTTAGCCCTAGTCTTAAAACAAAACTCGTCGAAGCAGTTTGTCTTCGTCGCCAGCTTGTCACCGATGGTTGCATAATCGAGGCTGACAACAAAACTTTTTTCAATGGACATAAGTAAAAATGCTTCTTAACTTCACTGAGTGAATTTCTCAATCGATTTAAAATATATTTGTTTTGAGAACGAGCGCTCACACGTGACTTTGGTGCATGATAAAGTCAATACCAATTTCTATGCCAAAAACAAGTACTGGTATGACTTGCTATACAGATTATATTTTATTAAAACTGAATAACAGCAAAGCATGCATTTTTTGCAAGTCTTGCATCGCTCAAATAGGAACTATAGGGCGGCTTCGAATCATTACCATCTACATTCTACAATACGTTGTCGTACTAAAATACTTCCAACTGCGATGTACCGAGCGCCCCCCCCCCCCCCCACCCCCTCAGCCAGACAGCCAGTCACACCGCGCACAACATTCACTCACAATCATGAATCATCACCACACGAATAGTCGCGAGTCACTACGAGGACAGGTATTGTCTGAATACTCATCGCCCCTACCTCCTCCCCACCCTCGCCCTGTCGATCTAGAACGTTCGGAACGCTTTATCTGGTAGTGCGCACAGGGTTCACCTGCACGAGACTCACATGATATTGTAATAAACTAAAATAATAGATATGATAATGAAGTGATAAAAAATATAATGTGTTTGATGTCCTGGCGGCCGGCGGCCAGCCCAGCAGCCGTCCAAAATTATTGCGGCCCTCCGGAAAACTCCCGATTTCCCGATGGGCCAGTCCGGCCCTGGTGTTTATGCATGACTTGTGCTCGATATTGTAAACACAAGAACGTTTGTGAATCATCGTCCAGTTATGTGTTTTTATCAAGCCCCCTACCCCACCCAACCCGCAACAAGTCCTGAACATAATGTCGAAATGTTCCGAGTCGTTGCATGTAGGTGGTCACTTATCATGATATCGACTTAGTTATGCCTAAGTATCACAATTAAATTAAGTTATGTCACAAAGTGGCATCTCGACCGATGGCTTGCGTCGATCACGCTTGTTACCGCCCACAACGTATATTACGTTTAGACGTTTGATCAAGACGTGTGTTGCGACAATGGCACAAAAAACGGGGGGGGGGACAAGACGCGAGGACAAGACTGATTTCACTGTCTTACCTTGATATTCCAGTATCGCCTTGACAGGTCTCCAGCCTTGAGTGACAGTCGGATGTAATAAAGGTGGCCATACACGCTACGGTTTGCCGGAAGGTTTACGTCCGGCCAGGCTTGCCTTCCGGTAAACCGTAACGTGTATGGGCAATTCGGCCGGAAGGTTTGGCCTTAAATCGAGCCTCCGAAAAATCTGCCGTCGCTTGATTTTTTACCTGAAGGCAGGCCTTCCGGACAGCAAGCCGGAACGTGTGTGGGCGATCGGAGGGAAGGGTTCAGGTTTTAGCATGAGTCACCATACCCCAATAGGGGTCAATTTGCGGAGAATGTGTCTTTCTTGCTGATAATTGGAGAAACTAATCGCAAAAGCTCCAGATAAGAGTCCTCGTCCATTTTCATATAATTTCGCCAATCACTGGGTTCCAGCGCCATTCGTTCAGTAGGTTTGTGTGATAATTTCGCGGTCCATCCAACCAATTTTTGGTCCATTTTGAACGCCTTTTCTTTTTTTTTGCATCAATGCAAGAGCAAGGTCAATTAATATTGCATATTTTTCCGATAACATGACGAGATCACGACTGTGAATGAGAGGGATCCTTAGTCGAGAGGCGCGCCCTTTCGGCAAACCGTAGCGTGTATGGGCACCTTAGAGGGTACAGGTTTACCTTACGGTTTCTCCGTCTGGAGGAACGCCTTTCGGCAAACCGTAACGTGTATGGCCACCTTAAGGGTGGCGTCTTGAGGCAAAGTTCATTATGTAAATGAAAAGTAATTGAAGTAAACGTAAATGAAACCACAACAAAACACGTACATGAAATAGATCGAATCGAACCACACGAAATAAGATCCACAAATAAGTAAAACGAACACGAAGAATTGCACACACAACGGTGTGGCTACGGAAATGTCTTACTACGATAACGTGAATGAACGCACATTCACTGAGGTCGAGCGATCTGTTCTCTATGATGACTGCGTCGAAGTTCGTCTGCCTAGACGGGGTACAAACACAGTATAAAGAGGATACAGTAGCGAAAGTGCCATGCCTGGCACAGCAGACGACTTGCGGCACGGAAGCGGGTGGCGTTCGTAGCGGTGGGTTAGACCAAACTCAACGAGACCATGGACGAGACCTGGGGGGAGGGGGAGAGGGATACCTCCTCGTCACCCCTCGCCGCTCTCCTCGCCTACAATATGAGCTAACTCGGATAACTCGCCGCCAGGGCGACCGTAGCTGCGCGCGCAGGAGTTTGCCGATGGAATCTCTCTCAAGTTTCGCTACTGTATCCTCTTTATACTGTGGTACAAAGGTAATCGGGGGATGAGGAGGGGGGTAGGAGAGAGTAAGGAGAACCGGATATTGGTATGAATAAGTGGCGCGAACACGTGTGTCCCACTAACATTTTGACGGCATATTGTGTATTATGTTCAATTACACAAACGTGAGTAGAGTATTTATTTGGATTTTTATTTACTGAACTGATGTAATAGTATAACAATTTGAGTTGTTCAGGGTCATAACACGCATGATAATGAACAGCGGAATTGAAACAAATATAAAAATAAATATATTCCAAAATGATTGTTTTAAATAAGTTCCAAAGTCATATGATCATAGTTGTCAAGTACGTAGTTAAAAAACAAATAATACAAACATTTAATATAAGTCAACGTTCTTCCCTCACCAACTATTTCAATTAATGAGGATAGTACAGAAAACTTCTTTATCATCACGTACCGCTTTGGGTCATATTATGTACAGCGTGTATGCTATTACTGTGAATACATCAGTTTTTTGGACCTGATTTTATATGGCATTTCGCATTTTATTTTTTGTGGTTATATGTGGCAGTATTTAAGTCAATATCATTTAATTATCTTATAAAACCAAATTAATTACTAAGGGCCTACCTTTTCATCAAATGTGTTGAAATCCTGTTATGTTGCTGTTTTGTAAGGTGTGAAACTTTGAATGCAATGGTGTCTTACGAACTCAGTAAGGACATCTCCTAATCTGACGAAGAAATTGTATCCTAGGACCAATAATACATGCTTCGAAATGTTAGAATGACATTATTTCCATAGTTAAGTGATATTTTTGGTGACTTTGAGGTGGTCGGATTAGATAACTTTACATAGTGAAGTCCACAATCACTACTGATATTATTTACTCTGGAGCTCTTATAATGTCTGTGAGCGGTAAAAAAACTACTCGCCACTTAGTAGATCACTGACACATTTATTTTTAATCTGTAGTAAGATTTGTTTTTTATAATTATATGTGGCAGTATTAAAGTGAACATCATTTAATTATATAATTCGGTAACAAAAATATATAATGTTTAACAGAGAGCTGAACAATATGTCGTACAGTCTAGCGTCACTATACTAGCATGGCACAAATAGTTTAAAGCCGTGTCCCAAAGCTGCTAGCATAGACTCCTTTTTGTGACTAACTAAAGTGACCTCCTGTCGACTACCTACCTGAGCTTTGGACATCTGTACTAGAGCACATTACGGCACTGCCTGCGTGACTAACATTCCTTACGTAAAGAAGGCTGAGAGACCTCCCAGTTGTTGTTACACTACGACTACACTTTGGCTACACTTAGAGGTTATGGTTAGCTCAAGTTTATCTTTAGTGTTAGAAACTGATTTTATACAATTGGAAGTCATAACATTAGTTCAACTGAACTCCAAATACGTTCAATTGTTCGCCATATTATTTGTATTACATTTAATTGACATCTCTGGAACAGATTTATTGCGGTTGTCGGCCATTGTTAGTCTAATTGGAGCGATCAAGTCTACACTTTCGGCTCCTACCTCTTACAGACTAAATTTTCGACTACTACAAGCTTTGGGTGTATACTTCTGACGTCACGTCCGCTAATTTAGTATACCTGTGAGTTCACTTCGCAGCTTTGGGACACGGCATGTCTTTACCAATTGCAACCAACTTTTTGCCATTTTATTTCAGAAAAAGCTATATTCTATATTATTCTGACAATCACGTTTTTTATGAACAGTCACTGATATCACTAAATATGCTGCATAATATTTGCGTTTAAAAAAAATCTTTAAGATAAGCTATACGTATATAACTGTAATTTACAATTTCCAATTGAACCGAATTATTCTGTATAATGCTGTTGTCGAGTCAACTACAAATACACACACACAACACACTACAAATATAGGCCTATAAACCTGCGTTGTTATTTGTTGGGAATACACGCATTAAAAAAACACACAATCGTTTATTTCAATACTGTGTTTATTTTACTCAGTCAAAACATCCAGAAAAAACAATATTACTGTTATCACATGACATTGTTACTGTTGAGTTATTTTTAATATTATATGACTATGTACAAATCCATCGATGAACAATCAATCATTCTTGTACAATAAAAGCTATCCATGCATTCCTTGCCATACACATGTATGTCCACACATAGATAAGACGTAATGAGACTGCAGAACCATAAACAGCTGCATTGGTTAGACAAATATAAAATTACTCTCGTTCTATGAACGTGAGTAGCCTAACTTAAAACTTTTCCAATGTTTATTTGACATTGGCATAACTAGAGAAAAATCTGAATATACCTTATATTTTTTTATATTTTACATTCATAAACGATTTGCAACATTAAAAATAAAACTTTGGAATGTACATACATATTATTTATAAAGCGATCTTAAAATGGATCACAGTTAACACATCATTATATTTTACCTATTTACACTCATATACACTTGACATCTGTTGGACAATCAATTATTACACATACATAAATTCGTCCAATTGCACATGCTTAGGAAAGGTACTAAATCTTATGTACTAAGGTGAAACCAATAAATATATTCAACACACATATATATGTATATAGTAACCAGGAGTATGTGGATTGCTAAAACTGAACTAAAGTTGGATGACATGTGGTGACCATTTCAATAGACCAGGGTCATGTCAGTGTGAACACCTTTGGTAAACGGTACTGTTTTAAATGATTATCGCTATTACAAGACGGCTGTGCTCATACTGCAATTAATAGGACTAACTAGCTTCGTATTTCTGTTGATGAACATAATGGTAGTTTACAGGTCTTTAGACTACCAGATTACTTTACGGTAATATGCAGAACTGGCTTTCTCTTTGCTAACATGTCCTCATCTTTGGGTAGCACGCACCGAACTATTCATAGAATTAACTGGACTCAGTGGCGTAAGATGATTTAGTCAGAGATATATATTACGAATTAAGACATTACCTGGTTGGACAGTCGTGATCAAAAATAAAATATGCATCTTGGGAGTTGTTCCTGTTAAAAATTGAAAAGGTTATTACATTTAAAACCTAAATTTAGTACGTGTGGTTTGTTTATAAATATTTAATCTCTGTATATTACAATTTCCAAATTGTGTTAGCCACTGTTACATATTTACTACCAAAGTTTGCCTATTTACATATCGAACTGCATAACCCAAACCGACTTAAAGAATTTTAGAATAACTGTTCAATAACGAAAATTAACAAAGCAAGAACATGGGTTTACAAAAAAAAGACAAAAACGCATCATCTCAATAGAAAATGGAAACATCGTTCACAACACTGTAATAAGCAAATTGTTGAAAATAATGTCTTTGGCAGTAGTTCAGGTAAAAGGCTGACAAACGTGTAATGCGATATAAACAATGAGACATGGTATATTACACAAGCATGGACACGGACGCTATTAGCAAGTGACAGAAACATAAGACCGACAGTCTTTAAAGCTACTGCGCATGACCAGAAAGTTCAAGCGGTAAACAACAATTAATCTACTCTATGTGATTTACATTAAAACACGAATAGTAATTAAAACAACAAACGTTAATAGAACCGTAATATAAACATTGTCAACACTATGCGAAATTGGTTTGGAATTCAATATTCCTTCGGCTATTTATACAGGGATAAGGTGATATTAGGGCGATTCATGTTGTGATTGTTGGGATTGGCGCCTAAAAGGTGGTTAAAATCGTTTAATGTATGAAGGCCAGTTGCATGTATGTTTTCAAAATTATATGATGTAGTTACCTACTAAATAAATCTTATGATGTAAGAATTGATGAGTGAATATTAGTACAAATTAAAAACATAATACAATACAAATACGCTATGAGTTTCAAACACATGTTTTAATTAATTTCCAAATGCATTTATTTCATTTTGAAGTATTGAACCGTCCAGCGGTCTCAGACATAAAGAATAAATGAATTTGAAGAAAACAAATTAACGATATTCTTCATGATAACCATTAAATGATAGTTACGTTCTTTGATTGATGATTGCAGGTGATGAATTCCACTGTGTATACCTCACATGATCATCACTTAATTCACTACTGTACAACGATTTGATGATACATTAGCTTAATATGTACAATCTCATTCAGACCAGACGTTCGAGTCGCACTTTCATATATTCTGTGATCCCTATTTATATTTAAATCCCACGTATGAATATATACATTCATTGTAGTCGCATTACTGTGCATTGTCCTCGTACAGTAAAGACGCCGTTACAGCATACTATCATACTCGCTTGGCGTGTGCGCGTCTGTGACTGCGTGCAAGACAATTTAAATACAACTGTTCAATGTACTGAACACACGGTCTCGTTTATCTGCGCTTGCAGTCATTGGCACTCGCAGACTTTTGGATTCAAATCTTTGGTGAGTTTACGTCCCCGTTCCAGGGTTTGTACGTTAGAACGTAGACAATTCGGGTCCTCAGTCTACCATTCATACACTGTTGAAATATTCAACTTCTCTTATGTTTTAACAATGGCGTCGGCTACCCAACCACAAGTGTTTTATGATTGACAGTCAAAGAATTACATGGAATTTTGTTTTTATTGTATTATAATTCGGCTCTTTCAAAACTATTTGGCTGAAAATTCCTCTCCATGTAGTTCTTCACCCCTGGTGGTTTGTACGTGGGCTGGAAGTAGCTGCCACCATGTACCGATGCTTGCGACTGTGGCCGGTTCACTTTATTCATTGTCATCATTGTCATCGTGGACCCATGGTTACTTACTGCGGGCAATTGCAGATCGGCGTACAGATTGTCTTTGTTTTCTCCACCCGCCCTATGGCTCGACCTTCGTGAGCTGCTATTGAAGCCAGAACTGAGACGCCGCTAGAAAAGTTCTCAATCTGTCAATTACTCAACGTCGTCCACATAAGACTGTGTTTTAAGATTCATTATTATTTCAATAGTAGGAAGGTGCTTGGCACAATCACGCGGAAGTGTTCAAGTGAGAGTGGAGATTCTGCCAAGAAAGAGAGAAAGAAAAAGACAAAGTACCCATTAGATTGATGTGCCCAGTATCCAGAGTCCCAGTTAACAACTATGTGCTCATAAGCTCATGCATTGCCGCAATGCACACAGTGCCGTCTTACAAACCGTCAGTTTGGTTTTTGCAAGGGTGTAAGAAATCTCTAAACTAATACAAGAAAATTTAACAATGTAAATCTTAGTGTTTACATAATCACAATATGCTCGTTAAATATTGTCGTTTAAGTTTCAATAAGATCACTTACATCACCATAACCTTAAAAATATGTTTCATCCAATAGCAAGTCTTGGATTTGGCATTTCAGTGGAAGAGAATTTGATTAGTGAAGAAGTGTGAATGATAAAACACATAAATACTTGGTGCATTGTCAGGCAGCATCCAGTGCATAGTAGAAAGAGAGACAGAGAGAGGTAGAGTGAGTGCGGTGCGGTGCTGTGCGGTGGAGATGAAACATACTGTGCGATGAGTGACCTTGACGGACACATTCAAGGACGTGTGACACGAACGCAAACACAAACACTTTGCTCGTTGCGTGCCGGCCAAGCATCTACTGAGCCATGCGCTGCCACGTGGAGGCCGCTACACACGCGTGGGGGGCTGCAACACCATGGCGGCCAGCCTCACCTTCATGGCTTCCGGTGAGCCGGTGATGGTGTGTGGGCGTCGCGACGGTGACGTGCTGTACATGGCCTCGGCGGGGATGGCGCCTCCGAGATGGGCGTCGATGCGTGGCGTCTTGCGGCCGGTGGCGCTGTCGACGTCGCTCTTTTCACTGCAACAAACAATCACGCTCAGCTCAGACGATTGTACGCACAGTAGGCTGCGTCATCCTTGTTGATGATGATACTGGGGGTTTAACGTCTCATATTTTTACAACGATTCTACTCGAGACGATGTGTGGGTGATTAAAAAGATGAAGAAACGCCACATGACATCCATGTCCAAACCAGGATTCGAAACTCGATCGCAGAGACCGCGGTTTATTAGACCAACGCCAAATCGACCGCGGCCAGTGCGCTGGCGTCCCCCGTTGTTGCCAAGTAACGATTCCATGCATGTTATTTTTCATACAGGAAACAAATCCTTAGCAACAATTCTTTCTTTATTAGCTTTATTCTATTCAATGAAGAAACAATTTCCTATCATCAATATTTTCAATAAAATTATCTTCACTACTTTTATACTCTTATTTTTAGTATTACTATTATTGAAGATTGTAACTTTTATACTACATATACTGTACAACGGGCTAGTGGGTCACCGACAGTGAGAATGCAAAGAGGACGCATGCTTTTTGGTTCCCTTTAATTAAGTAGAACGCTCGTTATAACTGTTGTCTATAAAGCCTATAATGTGTACGTTTGTCCGATTCTTAGATATGTGTGTTACTGTACTCTGTGTCTTTATATCAATTTCGTAACTGTCAGTTCCAAAGTACGATAAGAAAATGTAAGTATAAATTAAAATAAAGTATACATATGCATTGCATATATACCAATAACGCAAATAAATACATGTGCAATGTAGTTTCTTTTGTGCCACATTTATTTAGTAAACAAATAATGTTGATAGATACATTGTCAATGCACGTCAGTAAAAGTAGTATAGTCACTAACTTTTTATGATGATGTTACTTCAGGGTAAATTTCGGTGGAAGTTTAATCGTGAGAACAATGTCATGAACTATGCAACGGTGTCACCAGAAATTGCGTGTTTCCCACTATCAGAATACTTAATACCGCACTAATCTCGTTTGCTCGTATTCTCTTTGAGATTCGCTTAATTACCCTACCTGTCACACCACAAGACAAGGTTTCTTGTCGCATAACACGTGTTCAAGTCTATAAAGGGGGAACGTTAGTCTTTGAGCCAACGATAATAACCAAGTGACATGTGCGGTGTACGCATGCGTGGTTAACTACTTCAACGTTCTATATAAGTTAAATTGCACAATTGTCCTAATGTTGTTGATTGATATTATATTGATGTTTAAAATAAACTGAACATACATATATTTTTAATTAGCTTAGGATGTACTGTTTAAACATGAATTAATACTAAGCTTTAAATGTGTTCGAGGGATGTATGCAATTTATGTGGGTATGAGTAACTTCATTATTTGGATGTAATCGTTTTTCTTTCGTTTGTATGTAATACGTATGTGACAAAGAATTCGACTGGAAATGTAATAATAGTTTTATTCAGATATCTCCACCACAGATAATTAATTACACTAGTCAATTGGTTATCTGTGTCTCCACCATTATCCTGTAAAACAAGTTACGAATATTCAGCAGCTATAGGTCATAAAGCGTCACATTGTTCAGTCCGTCATGTTCAGTCCGTACGGAAGACAGAAAGATAATGATTCTATTGTATATTACCTTATTTTATTTTATTTTATTTCATTCACTTTATTCTTAATTCATTTAATTTGATTTTAATTCATTAATTTATTACTTACGCTTATGTTCCGCCTGTCATTTGCGTGTGTTTTTCCGATAACTTTTTAGTGTGTTCTTACTATTTGACCTATTTTTGGTTGTTTATTAACTATACGTGTCATTTGCGTGTGTTTTTACGATGCCTATTTAGTGTATTCTGACAATTTGAACCCTGTTTGTTTGACCTTTTAGTGTTTTTTAACAACTTTGCACCCTGTTTGCCACTTTTTATTATTAGTTAGTCCTTAGTCTAAATTATAAGTTCACTTTTGTACATGGCTACAGAGGGCAATTTGTGCCCTACATTGGCCTTTCCGCTCTCGGGCGGGTAAATATCAATAAATACAATACAATACTCGGGCTTAGACGGGGACAAGTGTATCATTGAATCCACTTACGGCACATTTATCTACAATGAAATTAGCACTAATAAATTATAATTAAAGAGTTGTTATGATCACAACTATCACTATTTTTTTGCCAGTGATTCAGCGTTTTTCACAGTGACGTAAAGCAAATATCAGACTAAAGCAAAAACGCAGATTATCTTTCAAAGCAATAAAACATGATATAAACAGTTTCTACAGTAGTTTAATTAAGTTAAGTAATTACATTTAAGTTTAATTGTTAAAATTTAAGTCAAGAAGAAATATGTTGGTGACTTTATCACCACACTTCGTTTAAAGTTGTAAAAGCAGGAATTTTTTTCATTCGGTCCACGTTTTATTAGCATATTTATTAAAATGTCATACCGTGAAATAAGCTGTTCAGTAAGTCCAGTTTTGTACAGTCGTGTGCTAATGTGTGTGTTATTTCATTGCGTGGATGAGATATGATACGCCAAGAGTTAGATCATATTTACTGTGCAAGGCCAACAAGTGGAGTTAAACAAATCGTTTATTTTATTGTACTGTGAATGTTGCCAAATAACATTTAAAACAAGTTGACTCACATGTCCAACGATTTATACTTTACCTTTCTAAGTCCGAGGGTCGGAAGTCCCCGCGACCTGTGAACCAAACCGGAAAAATGAAATTAGTCAAGCCATATTTTAGAATAAATTAAAATGAAAAGAGAACCGTAGAGGCTGGACGGGAAGCCGTATAAATATGAAACCTCTCCTTCCTGCGCTTTTTGTTATACATTTACTCCCATCCTATCTTTGGTGCAGTATATCTTTCTCAGCCATTCTTTTTATATACGTCTACGTTACGTTTCGTTCTGGGTTTCATGTTGAAGTTCCAAGAATGTTCATCTTCAAAAGTACTGTCAGCTTTTAAAAGTTGTAGACCCTCGAGCGGATCACACCACGTTCGAAAACACAGTGTTAAGGATACGGATATGAGGCCTCACCAGCCCTCATCATCTCATAATATAAGCCTTGTTCCTTCTAACCTAGCCTAGCTTTATTACACCTCTCTCTTTATCACTTCCCATATAATTCACTCTCTGCTACACTTCATCAAGTTTATCATCGTCATCTCTTTCTTCCCAGGCGTTCACCGTCTCCCTCGCACATCTTATAGAACCCAGCGTTAGTCTATATAATCTCAATTAACATTCGCTCCCCACTTCAGGGGCTCATCATAAAGTAAAATTATGAGGTTAAGATGAGCTTAAAGAAAAAAAATAAAGTCTTGAAATAACAGAACCGAGGGCGTGAATAGTATTAGCCATGGAGATGTATGCAACGTCTGCCAGTGCAGATGGGAAACCGCCTAGAATCGACTGAAACAATTTACTTTTCGAAATCTAATTCACTTTCATTAAAAAAATAAATCTAATTTTTTATATTTTTTCTTAAACAATTCACTGTCTTATTTTATTAGCGAGGATACTTAAGATTCATAATCAAAGTTCAGTGAAAAAGTGAAACATCTGGTTGGACTTTGTTCTGTACAAATCGCAAATAGTTATAAGTGGTGATTCAAGTCTCAATGGTGAGATGTAAGTAGTAGACGAGTTATTACTTTGATATTAGTTTTAATCTGTAAATCACTATATTATATCTGAAGGACACGATATCACTATACATGTATACAGTTGTACTGTTGCTTTTTAAAATAACATATACATATAACATATATACACACATGATACATAAATATACAAACCCTTCCAAGAATATTCAAGACATAAATCGCAATGCCCCAACTGCAAACATTGACAAGGCTTGTCGTTGACGAACATACCACAACATTAATTAACTATGGTTTGGAAACCTTATAATCCTAATTTATTTAGTTTTAGCATTGTGGGGTTGTTATTTTGGTTAATTATTTTAAAATCAATGTTAAAAATCAAATTTCTGGGCTACTGATTACAAAAAAACCGTTTGTTACAGTCTTTATATCTTACAAAACTACGCACGTCTGTATCCTACTTTTCAACCTTGCTTGATTTAATTTATTAAAACGTTACAATCTGTTATTGATTTTCATCGCAGAAAAGTTTGCAGTACAATTGTAATTGAAGGTACTCACGAGCGCAGCAGCACTTGTCACTGCGAGCGGCGTATATGCAGACACAGATGAGGAACAGCAGCAGTATGAGACTTCCCACAGCCAGACTCAGCAGCGTTGCCATAGATACCGGCTCTACAAGTAAACACAACGTTATGTACTTGTTTATACATCTGCTGGGTGGACAGCAGCAGTATGAGACTTCCCACAGCCACACTCAGCAGCGTTGCCATAGATACCGGCTCTACAAGTAAACACAACGTCATGTACTTGTTTATACATCTGCTGGGTGAAGCAGCAGCAGTATGAGACTTCCCACAGCCAGACTCAGCAGCGTTGCCATAGATACCGGCTCTACAAGTAACCACAACGTCATGTACTTGTTTATACATCTGCTGGGTGGAGCAGCAGCAGGATGAGACTTCCCACAGCCAGACTCAGCAGCGTTGCCATAGATACCGACTCTACAAGTAAACACAACGTTATGTACTTGTTTATACATCTGCTGGGTGGAGCAGCAGCAGGATGAGACTTCCCACAGCCAGACTCAGCAGCGTTGCCATAGATACCGACTCTGCAAGTAAACACAACGTTATGTACTTGTTTATACATCTGCTGGGTGGAGCAGCAGCAGGATGAGACTTCCCACAGCCAGACTCAGCAGCGTTGCCATAGATACCGACTCTACAAGTAAACACAACGTTATGTACTTGTTTATACATCTGCTGGGTGGAGCAGCAGCAGGATGAGACTTCCCACAGCCAGACTCAGCAGCGTTGCCATAGATACCGGCTCTACAAGTAAACACAACGTCATGTACTTGTTTATACATCTGCTTGGTGGAGCAGCAGCAGGATGAGACTTCCCACAGCCAGACTCAGCAGCGTTGCCATAGATACCGGCTCTACAAGTAAATACAACGTCATGTACTTGTTTATACATCTTCTGGGTGGAGCAGCAGGAGGATGAGACTTCCCACAGCCAGACTTAGCAGCGTTGCCATAGATACCGGCTCTACAAGTAAGCACAACGTCATGTACTTGTTTATACATCTGCTGGGTGGAACAAGGAGGTTCCATAGTAAAAGAAAACAAAATTACTGCGCTTTGTTATAAGAATACATTTTGGTAGTGGGCCACCGATAAAGTTTGTTTATAATAATGTATCAGGAAACTGTTGAAAAAAGTTAATTATACTAGTGATACTATTGCAAATAATATAATACTTTTTCGAATTTTGATTCTTGAAATCGATTTTGACTGATAACTAAAATTACGTGTCACAAAGCACAAATGCAGTTTATTATGTTAATATTTTTATACGCAAAGTCAAAGCACCCGGGTTTGCTAAAAAATCTGGCTGCAGTTTTAAACTGTGTAATAATAATATATAATATATGACATAAGTCATTATATGATATAAAATGTTATCATAAATAATAAAAGTGTTCTGACAAGAACCAAACCTATTATAATAAATTTGTTAAAATTTTACGGTCCAAACTATAATTATTCTTAATATAAAATAAATAACTTAATTTCATATGTATTATGTTTAATTTCATTATTTATGAATTAAGCGTTTTAGACAGAGTATATAAAACGTACACTTGCTAGCTATGTAATACTATAATGACATATTGACTTTTCATTGGGGCCTAGAGTCCTAAAAGCATACTTAGTATAATAATACATCACTTGACCGTGGAAGCCTTCTAGATATATTTATTGTGGCCAATATGTTATCCGCCTTGCGCTCCATTAAAGAAGCAATATTAATAGCTCCACAAGCTTCCCTATGCCATTTAATACACGCGATATTTTAATGTTGAATTTCGTTAATCTGTAGAGAAAAGATAAAGAAAATAGAAAATAGGAAGTTGAAATATATTTATGAATATATTATTATGTATTACCAAGAAATCGAGAGACCTAATCTTTTCGAAATTTTTACGTTTGTTTTTGTACGCGTTCACCAGTCAAAGGACAACTATGTTTTTATAGAAGCAGCTTATTGCTACTACTTCAGGATTATATAGAAGAGTTCAGAGTTCAATACTCTTTACTCTGTTGGTTGTTCGAGAGATACAAATGCAATGCACATCATATACACACGATCGAATGATCCCATCAAAGGGAAAGACTGTGACATGTGGTATATATATATCGTTTTATCATTTTCCAATGAAACCTTTAACTGAAAATCAAAGGGAAAATTAGTTATTGATTACAAAATTGTTGTTTTTACAAATGAACTGACACAGTGGTGACAGGAATATTCGTTTTGATTGATATTCAATTAGATGATTTAATTGGCAGGTACAGTAACTCTAGTTAGTTTATTCCTGCTTCCAATTCAGAAGGTTCAGGGTTCAAATCCCGGTTCGGGTATGGGATGTTTTAATTTTGGAAGGTGACTTTATCCAATGAATATGACACTGTTGTGTATGTAAACGCCGTCAAAGCAACGTAACATAACTTATAATAAATGGTATAAATATCTCCCACTTAAAATCAGTTCTTGTATATGAGTGGGTTGAGTAAAAATACAAATTTATTTATTCCAACCTTAAAAGTAACGCAGCATCAAATTAAAACAAATATAAGTAACAAAGTATCTTCTGTGGTAATCATTTTAGAGGACTTTAGATACGTGTTCAGTTTCTGGGTTAGCGCAGTTCTGAAATGAACCTGCGAGAATGCATCGAGTAGACCCACCCATGCAAAGTGAGCCTTGTACACGGTAGAGGGTTAGAGGAAGGACGGGGTGGATAATGGAGCTAATTGCCATTCAGACTATAAAAGTCGGATTGCACTTAGGTCTACCCTATTTCAGGTTCGTTGTTTTTAATTCCGGCTTAATTTGAATTGATGTCGCCCACTGAAGCTACACACTGTACAAAAACCACTACATATTAGCATAAACAAAACCATGCTTACATATTTACAACACACACATTAGACATTTGGAGTGTGAGTGAGTGAGGTATAAAACACTATCATTGTTGCATTTATAAGTGTATAAAACACTCCTTTACAATAATACTTAAATTCTTAGGTTACTTTTATCAGTCTGGCAATGATAAAAATACTCTATCTTTATAATTTGTGTAATATTGATTTCAAACAAACCTCTCGTTTATCATTTATTTTTCTATATGGTCGTAGATATTACGAAACTAAGGTTCCAGAACTATTTGTAATGTAATTTCAATAACTTCGTGAAGTTTATTATATACTTTTTGTGCACAAGATTCAGGAAAACTTACATCTGTCAAAGTTAGCTCTGATATGTACAATCTCAAAACGAAAATGCTCATATTTTAGATAAAAACATCGTTAAATACATTTATAGATACACAAGTGTAGATGTTTGCTTTATAAAATGTAGAGCAATGGAATTAATAGATTATTGCATTAAACTTTAACTACATTCCACATAGTACTACCATTGACTTGGGACAGCTGAACGCCTTCCAAATTAATAATGCCTACAGGTCGACGCCACATTGGCGTAGCGAGAGTTGATTACTTACGGCCATTGCTTGAACTGCTCACAAAGTACACACAAACATAATACAATATATTTTGTATTGCTTTCCGCAGGCATACGTTTTACTGCACATGTTTAGTTGTATAACTTGAAAACAGTGGGTATATTTTTTCAATGCTGGATATTTTTTATTAACCATTGATAAACAAGTAACACGCTTCGTCAAACTAAACCCTTAAAATACACGTTTTTTTTTTCAGAAAACATGCTTGTTGTTAGTCAGTCCGGCGCCGAACATGTCAAGTGTGGCGCACAACGTGAATGGCCGCACAATCACTATAGGAATTGTACCAGATAAAATCAATTTATGACTTTTTACCGTTAGCAAGAAGTGATAATCTTTAAATGTTTGTGTCATAAAAGATTTTCGCTAGGTTCGTCTTATAATAAAAAGCAGATTTACTATACGCGTGTTAAGCTTTAACATTTCACGGCATCTGAAAAAATACTTTGCTTGGTGACAACCAACTAGATGACCAAGTTTCAAAATAATATTGTTTTTTAGGTGGGTATTATAAAAATAAAAAAAATGAGGACTCTATCTTTCAAAAAGACAGTCACGGTTGACAGTACAGTCGGGGTCTATCCAATAATGCGCTCTTACGACTCAATAATTTCTACCAGTGAAGATACTTCGCCTGGTTCAACGACATATCTGGTCCTGGGGGGGGGGGGGGGGGGGGGGGCTAGCAAATCTCGTAAAAGTTTTATGTGCCATTACAAACCTGTGACATTGAGATGGACGGCGTGGCGATCAGTGCCTCGGTCGTTCTCCACGGCAAGGTAGTAGTTGCGCGCGTCCGCTGGATCCACCTCGCGCACATGAAGCCTCGCCTCCCAGCAGTCCTCGCGCTCGTCCTGTAACCAGACAACCACACACTAGAGCGCCTTGCACGCACACAACGCGCACATGAAGCCTCGCCTCCCAGCAGTCCTCGCGCTCGTCCTGCAACCAGACAACCACACACTAGAGCGCCTTGCACGCACACAACGCGCACATGAAGCCTCGCCTCCTAGCAGTCCTCGCGCTCGTCCTGCAACCAGACAACAACACACTAGAGCGCCTTGCACGCACACAACGCGCCCATGAAGCCTCCCAGCAGTCCTCGCGCTCGTCCTGCAACCAGACAACCACACACTAGAGCGCCTTGCACGCACACAACGCGCACATGAAGCCTTGCCTCCCAGCAGTCCTCGCGCTCGTCCTGCAACCAGACAACCACACACTAGAGCGCCTTGCACGCACACAACGCGCACATGAAGCCTTGCCTCCCAGCAGTCCTCGCGCTCGTCCTGCAACCAGACAACCACACACTAGAGCGCCTTGCACGCACACAACGCGCCCATGAAGCCTCCCAGCAGTCCTCGCGCTCGTCCTGTAACCAGACAACCAAGAATTTTACACACTATCGCAATTGTAGAAATATGGATTGCGACATTGCGATACTGATTTGGTTGGGGCTTTCCCGATTTCACTATTTCGAATGCGATCCCCATCCCGATGTTGTGAGTAACCAACCGGTGTACACTTTTGTGGTTTGTGTATTAGGTAGGTAGGTAGTTTTTTTATTTTTCCACTTTTTAAAATTACATTACAAATTATGTGTATTGGCCCCCAAAGAGACATGTGTGTACATAACAATCTTCTCAGACGGACATACAATATATTATACGTTGAGCAAATTGTTATGGAGATGAGCAGTTAGATACTGAAAATGTGACTGTTGTATGTTTTTTATTTGCACGTACGTACTTATTCTCGTAGGTTCAGTGGAGGTTAAACCAAAAAATTGAATGTTTTATTTCATGTTTTGTTATAGTAGGGCACAATTGATAATAACTGTGTAATAACATTAGACTTCGAGAGCGACTGGGCATGTACAACAGTTGTTTTAAGGTAACGAAGTTATAATTTACCTTATGAAACGATCCCAGAACATGTATAGCAACATTTGATCAGGACTTTTAGTAGTAGAAATTATTCACAATAATTTCAAAGAGCAGTACGTGGTCTACCTGTCTACTACACAGTTATTAAAGAAAGAAAATAATACAAACATAATTTAGAATTGCAAAAATTGTTATTGAAATGAAGCTAACTTACAGCCAACCACATTGTAAAATTGTATTGTAGGCTACCTTTCAATTTCAACTTAAAAAAAAAGCTTCCGCAAACATTCATATAGTTTGCCCTTGCTAAAAACATATTGAGATTTGCAATTGAATACGTACACAGTAGGTTCGCGTTTTTATCCGCAATGCCGTTCTTTTCACGCTGGAATTAGCAGTGGGGTGTGAGCGAGATTCAATCAGTTAAACTAACGGACGTGCCTATGCAAACTTTTACGAGTAAAACTGAAATGCAGGGAACATGGCCGCCAAAAGATCGGCATGAAGTGCGGTGAGGCCGAGCAAGAAAAACACTTGGACACCACATATACCGTAAACCATCCATTTTTATGGACGTGGCTGATGCGGACTTTACAGCAGACGTATCTTTTGATGGGAACAGTATTATAGTGGCCGTTATCGCAAACTGCCATATTGAGTACTCCCGACATTCTAGAACGCAAGCTTGTCGGAGAGCTTGAGGTATAAAAAATAGCAGATAGGAAATAAACATATTTTTAATAATAAATGTCGAAGATTTTGAAAATACATTGATCGATTTTAATGTAGCTTGTTTTGGATCCTCGTATAAACGCATCCCACCATAATGATTCAGATTGCCTTAAAGTCTACAGTCTTAAAGTTGAAGAATGTACGCAGGCCTACCCCTACAATTGTGTTCAATAATACAGTTCTTCGCATCTCGATTTATATGTTTGTTTGTGGTCAATTTGTACACTCATTGAGATTGCGCCGAGAAATAAATTGTTGATATAACTAATGGTGCAATAGTTAATTTAGTTTCTTGTAACATATATTTTGTTCCAATAGAAAGCTCATTATATCTTTTCATTTTGTCTCGCCATGTTGATTATGGCAGAGAGGGACTGAATCATCAATGAAAATTATTCATTGTTTCTTTTTGACGATTATTTTATCAGGTATTTTATAACGGCACAATCGTAATATATTTTGAAATCATTAATTTACTTATGCAGGTTAAACATAAATGCAAACCTTTTCAAATTCAAAACTATCCATGTTTTCCCCTAATTTTAGCTTCAACACAAGTATTTCAATAATGATTAAACATGTTATTACAGTGTTAGCAATAAACTTTCATCTTGGTGTTAATAGTAAGTAAATTATCATACAAAGTTGGTCGGTAAGTCCTTGAATCTGTCAGGGGTTTTTAAAGAATTTACACTTGAGCAACCACAAGCTGCACACACACCCTTAAAGTTTGCTTTTTTGTATACATTATTTGCAGTGAATATCAGATTTCAACTTGAGGGATAGGCTTGAAATTTAAGTTGAAATTTAACTCTTATTGTCGTGTTTTCTCCGCAACATAGAACTGAAAGAAATATCAATTAATTTATTCCTCGGCGGTGGCTAAGTGCGAATACGTGTACGTTACGGAGATACGACGTTACGCGTGGCGTTCTAATTTTTATTTATTTTTAAGAATAACCTTTTAATTATTTGTATACTCCTGCTTTATCGTATTAGTGGACAATTCAATTCATTCATTTTATTTAGCTTCCCGCTATTATCACATGTTTCATACATTATCACACAACAAAAATTACACCTAATTAATACAATTTTTGACAAGAAGTTTCGTCACCTCTGAAAGACTATTTCCATTTTTACAAATTTTACACATTCCTGTCGAAAACTACGGCCTTTCATCCGCTTCATTCTATCATTCATCTTATTATTCAATCTTATACCACCGTGGAAAATAGACTGCTGCGACTTTGACCTATTTTTATCCGATACATAAACATTATATTATATTATTATATTATAATATTATGTTTGAAAATGTTATAGTGAAAGGAAATATATTTATATTAATTTTTAATTGTTTATCTTTCTCAGCACATACTTTTTTGTTAACAAGTACAAAGAACGAACAACAAACATCTAACCGCCTGTAATCTTCCATATCATTACGTGACGTGTGTTATACGCATTAAATAGAACAGAGGTAAAGTTATTCTAGGTGCGGATCATGATTGAACTGCTTCCTCAACATGTCAGTAAGGTCGGAGAGATAAAAATGTGTATTGGAGATTTCTTTTATAATACGCAATTGTCGATCGCTTAGAATTCTTTCATTGCGCCCCCTCGTTGTAAACCGTGAACATATCCCAAATCACATGGCTGGGTGGATGTTGACCTGTTAGTTGGGTTTTATTCAGGTGTTTGGTGGATCCGAGTTGGTCCGATTGGTGTCCATGTTACTCTAACATGTCACTCTTGGCCGTGAATATAGGATTTGGACTGGAGAATGACATGCACAGAGTTTTATGCTTGACGTTAGTGATTGTGGATGGAGGGAGGGTGTTTTATGATGACACACATTGGTTTCACAAATTAAATTCTGAAATGGCTTCATTTCTAATTCGCCCAAATGCCAGCTGGTTGTTCCGTTTAGTGGAACCTTTTACGTTTATACGTTGTGTGATTTTCATCGTGTATACGGTTAAACTATATTTTATGTGTAAGTAATTATGTGTAATGTTAAAGTAAACTGATCTATTTATTTCCATTTTGGATATCGAGTGTTTGTTGCTTACATTTGATATACGCTGCGTGCAAAGTGTATGCATGGCATTATAATGGGCCATGTAATGTTTGTGTGAGTGTGCGGGAACTATACAACATTTTAAAGTGTTTATACACATACAAGCTTTGAAGGAACGCTATGTTAAAAAGTTTGTTTTCAGTTATTTAAGGATAACTGACGTGGATTCTAGCTATAATAAGAGATAATTACTATTCATTACAATTGGTACTGCATTTGTGTTCATTGATAAGTTTTGTTAAATGAATAAATTCTTGATTTTTTATAGGATGACTTGCAATAATTAAGTAAATAAATAATTAATTATTATATTTAATTTACTATATTTTCAATGAGGACTACGATAATTCACAAAACTTGTATCGAAGAAGGCGTATTCAAAACACGAACAGTGCATATGATGGGCGGGTTGCTATCGTAAGGAAAGTTACGCTTTGTGAAGAACACTATCAAAAAAAAGTATGGTAACTTGGAAGAAAGCTAAGTACCACTAACTTATTTGGGCTGGTCACCTTTAAAACAATGCTGGTTTACCTAAAATGCTATATAATACTGTACACACGATTCTTCCGGTTCCCCCAACATGCTCAATACTGCGAAACGAGCCGACAATATTTGTGTATCGCTGTTTTTACTTCAACAATTTCAACACATCAAACCAAAATATTTTCCCTTTGGTGAGCGAGCGTTGAACAAAACGACATTAATAATTTGTTAAAAATGTCCACAGTCGCAAATAAGCACGTACTCGGTATAACGTGTTATGCGGCTAAACCTCAAAAGTGTAGCCTAGACATTTTCATTGGCAGACTACATAAAAAATGTATCCACTGAAATGCGAAAGTGCTTCCAAAGCTGTCGTCTCGCGAGCAGAACGAAAATAAAAAATCATTTTCTACAAAACGAGACGTACAATCTGTTACACGTGTATCTTTAGAAACGGTTTTATGAAAGTCCGAAACTCGAGAAAAATTCAGCAAATAATTTTGTAGTTTTAGTGGGTGTGTTCGAAAATTGATGTGAATTTAAACGAAACGGAAAGTGCTTTGATTGAAGGCAAACCGACAAACTTATCAGGTGCGTTAGTTTCCTTACAAAACGCTGTTTATTGTTGTTGGATAACAATTTTGGAAGGAAAACCCGTTATAGTGCCCCCGTACAAGTGCCCCTCTTCGTCAGGTGACATAACTATAAGGTATATGTTAGGGTGTTTGGTTAGTTGGGACGGAATGTCCGAGGGCTGATGGTAGGACTCATACCCACCATTCGCGTTTACGACTGAGGAAACACTCGGAAAAAACTTCAGTCAGAATTGCCGGTGGCCCGAATCGAAGCAGCGACCTCCCGTACTAGTCTCGTGTCTTATTGCTGAGCCAACTTTATCGGTTACTTGACGATTAGTAATGAAAAACTGTAATTTTCTGAAATGTTGTCGAAACCTACATACAATAAAGACAACTTAGAGGCCTAAGCCAGAAATCGCGTGGAATGTTTGTTCCAGTGCAGATGCCAGTTTTAATGTTATTCCACGAATTTAATAATGCTTTTATAGTTGCTTCCTGTGTTTCACGTGTTTTCATAAGCAACGGGTCTGAAAACTTTCCGGGTTTTCAGGCCTCAGACGAGCTCATTCGTTGCTGTGCTGTGATAAACATCACATTTCGCCCGACACATTTATTAATGTAATGTAAGCATATCTCAAACGCAAACTAAGTATACACTTTAAAAACCTTATTTTTGCACTTAAACGTAAATCGTACAAATACTAAAAGCATATTAATTGTTTAATTAACATTAAGCGACCAATGCATAGCTTATCCATCATACGTCAAGCCTCTAATATTAGCATTCGTTAAATAATAATAATTAATAAGACTCCCAAGGTAGGTAACCTTCTCGCAGTTACAACTTAACAAATCAGAAACAAAATGTATACGCACAACACAGTGTTGACTGTTATTTGGCTTGACTAGCGGTTGTTTTCAAATTGAATGTGCGTTTTGGTGGAGGTGCCGGATCAGTTCGTTTATACGGGTCACTTCAAGGTTACACTGTGCAACAATCGAAACACAGTGTTGACTGTTATTTGGCTTGACTAGCGAATGTTTTCAAATTGAATGTGCGTTTTGGTGGAGGTGCCGGGTAAGTTCGTTAATACGGGTCACTTCAAGGTTACACTGTGCAACAATAGGGAAGGCTCATAAAAAATAAATATTCCTCAAAGTACCTAAAAACAGAAGGCCATTATCAAAAAGTACGGGCTATATAATTTTTATATCTGAAAAGTGTATATTTCCAATTCTATTAGCTTTTAAAGTTTGAAATTTGGAACTTACCGCTCCGTAATTGAAAAACGGCTCGTGACGTCATAACTCTTGTCAACAACTGCCTCCTTGAAGTATTCTTAATAATATCAAAGATATTAAGTTGGACATTTTACAATATCTAGGATGCAGTGACTTTACAACAGTCTTTTATACCACTGTTTTCTTCAGAAAATACATTTTGATACAGTATTTACCAAAACGTGTTTAAAATAATGCAATTATTTAACATATTGTTCTAAATTAATGTTGAGCAGTGTTCATTTACTAACTAGAAATAAACGTTGATTCAGTTAAAGTCTTATGAGAGCAATAATCTACTAAATTGTGGTACTTCAGTACTATTTGTATGATATAAAATGATTGTTTCCAGAGTTATGACGTCAGAACCTTATAATCACGAGCAAGATGGCGCAGGTCCGTTTCTGAGCGTGTTTTGACAGCAATATCTTTGACTTGCTGTTAAAGCGATGTTAATGCACCTTTCGAGCAGAAACCAATTGGTTCCCGTTTATTTTAACTTGAGGTAACCAGTAAGCAAATAAAAAAAATTTGTGAGCCTTCCCTATTGAAACACAGTGTTGACTGTTATTTGGCTTGACCAGCGAATGTTTTCAAATTGAATGTGCGTTTTGGTGGAGGTGCCGGGTCAGTTCGTTTATACGGGTCACTTCAAGGTTACACTGTGCAACAATTGAAACACAGTGTTGACTGTTATTTGGCTTGACTAGCGAATGTTTTCAAATTGAATGTGCGTTTTGGTGGTGGTGCCGGGTTGGTTTGTTAATACGGGTCACTTCAAGGTTCCTCTGTGCAACAATTGAAACACAGTGTTGACTGTTATTTGGCTTTACTAGCGAATGTTTTCCAATGGAATGTGCGTTTTGGTTGAGGTGCCGGGTCAGTTCGTTAATACGGGTCACTTCAAGGTTACACTGTGCAACAATTGAAACACAGTGTTGACTGTTATTTGGCTTTACTAGCGAATGTTTTCCAATGGAATGTGCGTTTTGGTGGAGGTGCCGGGTCAGTTCGTTAATACGGGTCACTTAAGGGTTACACTGTGCAACAATTGAAACACAGTGTTGACTGTTATTTGGCTTTACTAGCGAATGTTTTCCAATGGAATGTGCGTTTTGGTGGAGGTGCCGGGTCAGTTCGTTAATACGGGTCACTTCAAGGTTACACTGTGCAACAATTGAAACACAGTGTTTCGTGTTATTTGGCTTTACTAGCGAATGTTTTCCAATGGAATGTGCGTTTTGGTGGAGGTGCCGGGTCAGTTCGTTAATACGGGTCACTTCAAGGTTACACTGTGCAACAATTGAAACACAGTGTTTCGTGTTATTTGGCATTACTAGCGAATGTTTTCCAATGGAATGTGCGTTTTGGTGGAGGTGCCGGGTCAGTTCGTTAATACGGGTCACTTCAGGGTTACACTGTGCAACAATTGAAACACAGTGTATAGTGTTATTTGGCTTTACTAGCGAATGTTTTCCAATGGAATGTGCGTCTTGGTGGTGGTGCCAGGTTCATATACAATATATTGCTTAGTGAGAAATATGTTACGCTAGTGGTGGTTGTGAGCTAAAGTAAACAATAATATCTTGTAATGTGCTAGATATTATTTTTTAGCAAGGTTGGCAGCAGAAGGTTTAGATTGGCAGGAGTGGAATTGGAGCGAGAGAGTTGGCGTGGGTGAGCAGTGTGGGCTGGTGGAGTGTTAGAGCTAGGGAATATATCGTGGTCGGTGGTAGAGAGAGGAGGTCGAGTTGTTTAGAAAACGAGCAAGAGTTCATCGAGCAGTTTTGTGAGGGAGAAGATCGTGAGTGATAGTGAGAACGAGGAGTGTGGACTGTGGAGAGTTACAGAGTGTGGTTGGCCTAGTAGAGTGTGGAGAAGAGTAGTAGGCCTAGGCCTCGGAGTTTGGAGTTTGGCATTAAACCATTATCAGAACATTGTGTGTGCGTTGAGAAATATCTTTACTCTTACAAATGTAAGGAAGAAATGTGACAATACCTGTTGAAGCTCGTCTGCCTGGTAGCGGCCCAGTCCAGCGCCCGCCGCTAGTTGCAGACTACCCCACTCCCAGGCGGCGCGGCGCGGCCGGGGGTCGGCGCAGACCACCAGCTTCAGGAGAGCGTCCTCGCCCCGCGTCACCTCCACCTCGCGACCTCCGGAGTGTCGCAGCACCTGCGGCGCACCTGCAATACAAGCAAGCATTAATACACCTGCTATGTCAAAACACACGCTAGTATTAATACACCTGCTATGTCAAACACCTGCTTCGTATTACAAACATGATTAGCGGGGATTTTGTATTCGGTCGCAGCTTTGTTCATGTTATCAATTTGTAGACCTGTTTAAAAGAAAGTAAGAATTATTTCCTCTTTTCTGCTCGTTTTTTGTTTGCTGCATATCGATTATGTCACATACTATGAACAAAAAATGTTCACATGCATTAGTATGATCATATATTAATCTGATAGAAAATGTGTCAATGATGTAATGGTTTTGTAACTCAGAACTTACTAACAGTATCCACGATAACATTTAAACCGGGTGTTATAGAAGACTTTCAAATAAGTATGTGTATCCCGCTTTCCTCAAAAGGAAGTTTACTACTCGTGGTAGGAATAGTACAGTGTCTTCCCGGAAAGCAGAACATCTGCATTCGAGCACCAGAGGGGATGATTTGTTTAACATCCGGGTTTCCCTTACACACATTAGACCTACCTCAAAGGAGGCTACGCTAGAACCATCGTATTATCTCCACTAAGGGGAAGGGTTCTTGTCCATTGAAATTTGCATTGCATTGACAAATTACTTCACAGTACAGTCGTCTATGTATACGTATTATTACATCAACAGACACATCACGACAGTTAGATGAGAATCCAGCCATGTGGTCACTTTCATTAAACCCTGGGATTGTTATGTTCACGGTTCATTTTTTTATATTATATATAAGTTAATATATACATGATCATTGTGTGGCGAATTATCTCGTAGAGCGTGTTTGTTTTTGTTTTTGTTTTTTCTAGTTGTTTATTTTTATGTTTATATTATTCTAGTTATTGGGTTTGTTCCTTGAAAATGAAAGACGTGCAATCCTTTTGAAACGTAGGGAGTTTTAAGTAACTATTGCAATTTATTAAACGTGGTGTTATACCGTAAAAATCAATATAAAATTAAGATATATATATAAAACTATAGACGACTATATATATTCAGCACAAGTTAATAATTGCAACCAACTATGTAAATTGTGTAGGGTGTTAATCTGAGTATATATATAAATAAATAAAAATAAATTCACATTTAGAGTCTACCCACTCAGCAACGAAACTGATTTTCAGTGGGGGACTTAAATTATATATATTGAAACCATGTATTTAAGACGCGAATATATGCAAGTTAGTCATCTGTTGTGAACATGTATGATTGTGTGAATCTACTGTTGGAGTAGATATAATTGCAATATTATGTGACTCACCAACGACTTGCAAGGAAATAGCTTCGCTCTGCACCAGCCTCTCTTGGCCAGCGATCTTGTTGTACGCCTTGCACACGTATTCCCCCTGGTAGTCATATGTGACGTTCCTAATACGCAGCGTGGGCTCGGCGCCCCGTATCAGCACGGTGCCCTCAGGGGTCGGAAGCTTCTGCAGCCACTGGTAAGCGGGCGTCGGGTTGCCCTCAGCGGCGCACTTGAACGACGCCTCCGAGAAGAGTGGCGCTGTCGTTAGGCGGTCCGGACCGGCTGACACGATCGTAGGAGGATCTGAAACCACAGGTCACACGTTCAACAATGTTCGGGGTGATTAATTAGTATTCAACTAAATTATCTAGATTAAGTGGTGGTTGACATGCGTTTCGTGTTTGCAAACTACACACTTCTGCGATCCTCTGGTTCCATACAATGCGTTGTGTTGTACAATATTAATTAATGACCTGGGCCCTTCATTATTGCATGTTTTACCAAGCTGCATGCATACCAGTGGGGGATTTTCTATTTCTGATAGCATTTAAGCTCCAAGCTATTGTCTCCCTCACTCTTTAGAATAGCTTGAATAGATAATATTATCTAGCAAAAGTTTACATGTTTAACATCTTTTCTTTGTCGTACTGCTTCCTATCTGTTGAGACGTAGACAACGGAAATGGGGTTGCATTGTGTGCTAAAGCTTAATCCCACGCCCAACAAGGATAGAAGCCTTCAGAGAAGATTCAAAGTCTCTTTTGAAATATCCAATCTCTCCATTGAAAATTCTTCAGTAGGGCCTTGCTAACCCTAGCCTAGCTGTTTTATTCTGTTACGATAGTACTAAGGTAACATTTACTATGGGAAAATGTGCAACATATATGTACTATATTACATTGTGTACATAACATGTATGTGTATATTACATTATGAATAATTGGATTAGGAAGATTCTCTCAGGGAACATAATACCTATAGCAACCCAATCAAAAAAACGATAATGTATTTGAAGTAAAGCCACAATTATAAATATTTTACAACAAGCTATTTGTAAGTATTATGCATTACAACTTACGTTTTCTTTTTCTTTTTAATGTATAAGGATGTAACTTATATTTTAGAACTGTACTTACAATAAACTATTTTAACGATTCCTGATATTTGCTGTTTAGACAATATATTTACTATTCAGAGTTATAGGAATATTTTCAGTGAGGTAGAATGCAAGATACTCAGAACATTTAAGTTTCTTCTTATCTAATTCTAAATTTGTGCTCTCCTTATTGTGTGCGCGTTCACGCAATGTTTAGATAGCGGCTCATAGCGATGGTGCTTTATCAATGCTTCTCGTTATTTTATATATAAGCTGGCCGTATCTTGTGTACTAAATTCCCGTTCTCATATAACGGCCGAGTTTAGACAATGAAAACGAAAGGGCTTTCTTGCGTGCTCGGAGGAAGTATTGCATTGTATCGTCCCCATCTCCACTAAAGACGTTACTCGGTTAGGCTCACACGCGCTACTATTTCAAGAGAACGGGATCAACGGATGCTGTTCACTGGCATTGCATGCGTTGCGCTAAACCGTTTACAATTGGCTCAACCAGCTGGGATACTTCATTTTATTTCCACCACGACAAAGGTAGCCGATGTGACAACTTCACGTTCAAAACTGTCTCAACAAGCTCTCAAGACTAATGACAGGAATAAAACACCTTTGTTCGGACCATTTAGTGTGCAAGACTCTTTCGTATGATCTGTGAACACCACCGGGGACCAAGTACGCGTTTAAAACACGTACTCACCGCACTTAAACGTTACCAGTAGTCGAGTTTAACGCCTGCCGTGCTCCACCTCGCTTACACGAAACCGCGCGAGTGGTTCTCATACATAAAGAATGTACGAGTGTAGACTCATACGACTTGAATACAAATTTATTTCCAGTTTGTATCGCCGCTGTGCCCGCAACCAGCCCCGCTCCAGTTAGGCTTCTAAGTGCGATTGTGGGTACCCAAGTCGCACTTTGAATACATATCTCGCAATTCTACTCTATGAAATGACATTTATTCCTATTCTTCTCGTACTCAGCTCTCTTCTTAAGTATATATTGCGTTCTTATTTCATTGTGTGGCGTTACTGAGTGGGTTCATAAAAATGTACTTACGTTTTTAAACTGCATATTATTGTATGTTATGACGATAGTACTTTATTTCCTAGAAACCCAATAACAATGCAGCAAGGGTACGAAGCTCATTCTCACGTGAATTTAATAAAAACACACGTGCGCAGGTTTTGAAAAAGGAACTCTAATGAAAACTAGAATTGTTCTGTTTACTTTTCTTTTAGGAATCCCAACGAAGACTAGAATATTGTTTACGAACTGACGTATCATACGTATTAAATTGTTAACACTGAGTTCACTGTTTGTATACCGTAACATATTCATGACCATATCACAGAAGGTATACGAATTCATATAGGATCCAAACTCCTGTAGCAGAACAACTTGCACAAGGCTGCTTCCCTGTGACACTAGCGCGGTGTAGTGGTGATGTGGTTGAAACACTTTGTTAGAAATTATAATTAGGATTCGTTCTCATTTTTATTTTTTAATTAGATGCATCCGCACACAGTGATTGAAAGTATTCATACACGCAATCCCAAATATCAGCAAGTGTTGGAATGATGAGGACGTGTCAGCTCAATGATTGGCCACAAATACAAAAGGCTGAAAACTCTTTCAAAGAAAAATTGAGTTGCTCTCTCAGGCATTCTTCAGATTACAAGACATAGTTACAGTTGAATGTGAACTGCCCTAGCGGTAATGCCTTACGCATTATACTTATTCCAAATTAACAAAACCACACTTCAAAATATGAAATATATAGTAGTTGTTTGTAGGAAACGTATTAAAAATGAATCATGTCCTTAAAAATAGAAGAATATACACTTAAACAAATATACTACAAATATGCACTTATGCCCCTAACAAATTGAATTTTATCTATCAGGGAGCACTAATACAAACATATGTTAAAAAAAATGAAATAAACCTTCAATTAAAAAATATGATATTACATTAAAATCCTAGCCCTACATCCTCAAAGTCACCAATAATGTATTACATGCGTTTTAATTACATACAGATTTAAAACATGAGGCTCATCAATTTCTATGTGAAAAATACTAACACACAAAAACGACACAAACATTATTTTTACAAGTGATTTTTAAACGTTTGTGTTGTATTACCGCTTCTCGTTTTCCGATTGCATGTCACAACGTGCTGTATCAACAGACACAATATCTGTGTATACAACTGGCGACCGTGCGAGCAACATAGCTGCGTGTGTTGTAAGCGTAACCATCATGACCCATCAATAAACCATCATGTTGAACATGGTAAAGAAAGAAAGAGTTGTAGTATACGAACACCACAGAGGACTTATTTGACTAGTTTCCCAACTTTTATTTACCGTAACATTTATTTTGGACTTTCATGGTTATTTAATGGTTTCAATCCAATCTATTAAACATTAGGACGCGTTCGAAAACGAGTAACAAGAATCAACAACTATTTTGGATAACAAGATACGCTCAAAAGAATTGTTAGAGTAGGGTAAGAAGATTTGCATAATAACATTGATTTACTTTGTCGCCTGCCAGATCTAGTTATAAGAAAAAACGCCACCAACACATATTTTAGCCCGTTGATAGTTACTTGGCTATGGTGATTGTTTGTAAACAAGTACATCTAAATATTGTTAATCGTAGTTGCTTGAATAATTCCAAATAACAATATATCATTCATTCCCGTGTGTGTGTACATATACACACATATATACTCTAATATTTTGTAGTTAATAAAGTGTTAGTTTGTGAATTTGAATATTTAAAATACTGAACATTTCCATAAAAATATCTTAATTGTGATTGCACTATTAATTTAACGTATTTTGATATAAAATATAAATTACTAAACTAACTCCAAAAAATGAACCATAACAAATGACAAATCAATATTAAAACAAGCAATCATATTCCAAGAACAAAATGAGGCAATTAAATAAAAATTCTACTCTTAACCGAAACAGCCAGCAACAAGAAAACGTATTTGTAAGAAAACCTTTTCAAAAGAACATATTGAGCCGCAACCTGAGGTAAACTCTTGTTTTCTTGACATAACACTGTCGTGCGGGACGGAACCTCGGCGTGTTCAATCCCGAAGTTTATCTCCGTAGTGCGATAAAGCCTGTCCAATATTGAATCCCATGACGTCACCACTATGTTGTCATGTGTGCAGCGAGGGCGCAGCCACCGGACGGCATAATAAGCTCCAGTACTGGCGTAAACATGGGAAAATGTTGCAATCTCGGCGCTATAGGATAAAATGCGAGCTATTCCCAGCTGACTAATGAAGAAAGTAATCTTTAGAAAGTGCTCGCTCTCGCCTTCGTTTTGTCAATCAAATAAAATTTAATTATTTTGGACGTGTCCTCTTGAAATATTAAGATATTTTCATAAGACGTTGATGGGCCATTTGGTGCGCTATTGTGGAATTACTTATTACCAATTCCATGCAAATGAATCCGACCGTCGCAGTAAAAGCTTATAGACTAATAGAAGCAACGGCGACGCACGGCAAGCTGGAAACAATGGCAGTGGCGCAGTCAGCGGTGATTAATCGGAAATGTGTGTCGTAAAATTGTCCCCGAAATGTTCTACCGCTTAACTAAAATACTCGTCCATAAATAAGGCCGGCCTTACGCCGTGTGCCCTGCCGCATCGGTCTGTCGTCGTATACTTTTCAAACTTACTGTTCTAATACTGTGGCTGTCTCACGTAACTCGCTCGGGGCGCGCGGTGAACGTCCCCGAGCCGGTGTCGCCCAACATTGAGGGGCATAACCTGCTCGGGGCGCACGCGCGGTGAGCGTCCCCGAGCCGGTGTCGCCCAACATTGAGGGGCATAACCTGCTCGGGGCGCACGCGCGGTGAACGTCCCCGAGCTGGTGTCGCCCACATTGAGGGGCATAACCTGCTCGGGGCGCACGCGCGGTGAGCGTCCCCGAGCCGGTGTCGCCCAACATTGAGGGGCATAACCTGCTCGGGGCGCACGCGCGGTGAACGTCCCCGAGCCGGTGTCGCCCACATAGAGGGGCATAACCTGCTCGGGGCGCGCGGTGAACGTCCCCGAGCCGGTGTCGCCCACATTGAGGGGCATAATCTGCTTGGGGCGCACGCGCGGTGAATGTCCCCGAGCCGGTGTCGCCCACATTGAGAGGCATAACCTGCTCGGGGCGCACGCGCGGTGAACGTCCTCGAGCCGGTGTCGCCCACATTGAGGGGCATAACCTGCTGGGGGCGTACGCGCGGTGAACGTCCCCGAGCCGGTGTCGCCCTATATTAAGGGGCATTACCTTCACAACAAGGCAGGGGAGAAACTGAACGAGATAGCATTGTTCACGTACATAGCGTGTAGGTCAAATAGAGGTCACTTTTCATTATCCTCGTTGAGTAAGTAACCTACACGCCACGACGTAATACCACTTACCTCAAACTTCCCCCTAAACCAATATAAATGTGTGCACTCGATTAAAAGCTAACGGCTAAACGAGACATTACTTAGATAACCTAATCAAAGCTTTTTGTCCGAACGGTTTACGCTGACGTGAAATACAATGCAGACGATGTAATATGTCATAAACTGTTCGTTCGTTTCAGTCGCATGACCTCAAGTAAAGGTTATGTTTAATGAGATTTCCCACAGGACGTACGTGGAGCGTACAGTGAATACGATACGTGAAGATGAAATTACAAAATATATTATATATTATACATAGACCATGGTTACTGCTCACAAAAATGTCAATACTGACAACACAAAATTCCACCAATGAAAATTGTTTTCGATATTTGGTAACTGATACAAATTGGTAGATGTTTAGCATGAAATAAAATATACATTTATCTTCAGTTTCCAAAATCGGTACATAATAAAACCATAGTGATCAATTTACTGGGCATATTGAAGTTTGTAATGTCTTCCATGTAATAATACGGACATTAATATGTATTCTTTTATCATGAACATCCCACCCTAAAAACATTTGGTCTCCAAACATCTCTCAGTTATGTAGACAACACGACGTAAATGCGTCGTACTCGATAAAACCGAAATATATTATTTTTAACGAAGTTAATAAAATAATATATTTTTCACCGAGAACTACAAGCAAACTGAAGTATTTCGGTGAACCAAGCCTCCTGGTTCTAGAAGCAGAATAATCACAAGATTGCAAATCTTGCCGCGGAGAAGGCTAGATTTAATTGCGACTAGTTGTAAGCAATAACTTGCAACGCAATCGCCTCGGGCATCAGCCACGTAGCCCTGCTGCAAGCGAGGTGAAGTGTACTTGTTGGTAGCTGCGCGCGTCGCACGTGCCGCGCGTAGCTAACGACGCCACAAGCTCACGTGTCACGCGCAGCCTACTATACGACCGCCGTGAGGTCCTTCAAAGCAGATGCGGCTGTGCGAATTTACATTTAATAAGCGGACCATATTAACCCGTATTAGGTAGTAAATATAAAGCAAGTTCACATAAACTTCAGACTGCTTTAATGAACCTGGAATGAACACTATGTCAGACTGTTTACTTCAGAGTTTTACAAATATTGCTGAGTTATTATTGCGTACGATGAACATCCATTTAATCTCTGTTGCATTTATTTTAATGCGGTTGTTGAGTGGTTTCTAATAGCTTACATTTTTATGTACTGAAGCTAAAAACGCAAGCTCAACGCACTGATAGAGAAAACATTTTCTTGACATTCGTATAGTTAACACTATGCCATAAAAAATATTAGCAGTCATATATTCATTTTTTATTTGAAGTAAAATATTTTATAACTGATCATCAATTAACAATTTTTGTTTTACCTATCCCCAAAAATAGAAGTTAATGGAAAACAAATTAACCACATTTTTATAAACGTTTTGAAAATGATTGGAATCCTTTAATCAGTTTCTGCGGCAAACGTTCCAACCATTCTGATAATTTTCAAAAATGCAAACAAACATAGCATTGTCAATAGAAATTAAATGCTTTGATAGCTGGTATTATGTACGTTAAAAACAAAATGCAGTGAGTCATATAACTGGGGTGGCGGTCCTGGCCGTAGGAAAACAACGCGAATCACACTCACATTATGTGATTTGTAAATCTTGCTTCACCACTGATTTACCGTCAAGTGTTTTCGTTTCAAATCTTCCCCATTGAAACGAACCGAATTACTGTAATTTAATATACTGTAACCATCCATGTAATTCCTGGCTCCAACTCCGGCTTGCGTGCATAAAACAACGACGGTAGATAAATAACAATATGTGAATTAAATAGCAAATTTAACATTCAAATCTGTGAAAGTGTATTTATACAATAAGAATAAACTAGTTTACTTTACAAATATTAGTTTAGTTTCAAAGTTTTCAATTGAGTGTTATTTAATTGCGAACTTTTTAACATATTGCACAATTGCCTATATTGAACTATTAACTACCTACTATACTCAATATGTATAAGTAAAGTATCTGCTCACAACAAGTATCTACTCTACACTTTATAAAGTAATAGGTTAAGTTAAATACGTACATAACTAATTTAGTCTCAAGCCCTTTTCTTAGAAAAAAATAAATACATATGAGTATTTTCATTCAAAACGTCTAAATAATACATTATTAAACGTTGTTGGTTGTTGCATGTAAACCGACCCAACACAATGAGATGATGTAGATGTGTTCTGTATTTTATGAACAGGTGGTACAGACTGTTTGAAACCTATCCGCCTGGGCATTTGCCGGCGGTCGTTTATTGATTGCATTGATGTAGTGACACTCAATATGATCAAAAGCTAACTCTATCAAGTATACACGCAAAAGCTTTCATTAAATTTGTTTAATCATATATTACGTGTATTGTACGTTTATGTTAACTGTCCGAATGTTAAATCAACACGATCGATATATTTATCTAACCCCCGCCATCTGCTCGGCTACACCATGAAAACAGAGTTACGACGACGTAAATTAGTTTATTCCTACGACGTACACTAGAATGTCGCGGAGAAATTACAAGAAATAATTGAAACAGAAAGGATAATAATAACGCCACAAGTCACCTAAAAAGTTGGTGTTCCTCTTGTGAGTAAGGTTTAAGATACTTTTAAAAAACAGGGCAACACTCTTCTGAACAGTAAGATAATGGGTGACATATTCGAGAATTTCAATTTCAATTTCAATTTTTTATTCAATAATTCCACATGATACATAACAGAATGGTTATTGGACGATTTGTACATTGATATTAATATCTACGGACAGAAGTTATGTCTTGAGAGTCCGTAGACAAATATCTGGTGTGCGGATTATTGAATACTGTGAGTTATATAACTAAGTGGTAACTTAAATGTAAACTATAAAACTATTATATTATAATATTTTATATCTAGTAACGATTACGAATAGGATGAGGTTTCATGACGAGACGATGTTGGGGACGGTTTATTATTGTTTTTTACCGGAAATGTCTGTATTTATTATTTATATATTCAGCCATTATTAAGAATGTTATCTTATTAGAGGATTAAAATAATATGATTATGTAGTATGAATGCGGTTGTTAATGCTTTCTAGGTTGTAGGGTAACAATGTCTTCAATTTCTTGAATTGTTTTTTCTGACAACCATAAGATTATCATTTTCGTGAATGTCGATTTTGACTTTTTTTCGGTGATTGCCGCTGGAAGCAGATTAAATATTTTGGGTCCTAGATATAGATAATGTTTTTGTGCAAATCCTTTGGTGACCCTGGGTATATTAAGTTTGTTATTTGTTTTGTTACGTGTTTGTATTGTGTGAGGGATTGTTGGATGTTTCATGTAATTCTTATAGACGTAAGTGAGAGTAGATTTAATGTATAATTTTCTTATTGACAGAACCTTTGCTTCAAGGAATACTAGGTGGGTTGGGTATAGAAAGTGCTTGTGTAGTAATATTTTTAGTATATGTTTTTGTGTAGTGTTAAGTAGTGTTAGATGTGTAAGGCAAGCGCCCCCCCAGCTGGTAAGTCCGTGTTGTATCAGTGATTGTGTGAATGCAAAGTAGACTGAGCGCAGTGTTGAGAAACTGAGAACATTTCTTAGCGAGTAATATTTGTAGAGGGAGTTTCGGAGTTTTTTAGTTAATTCGTTAATATGTCGGTCCCATCTAAGATGTTGGTCTATTATAACGCCTAGGTACTTTGCTTCGTATACCTTTGTAAGTGTGTGGCAGTCACAGTCAGAACGGTCTAGGGTGCATGTTTGTTGATGAATTTTTAAGTATAAGTTCTTGGGTTGGTCGTTAATGCGTGGGGAAAATGTCATATAATTTGTTTTAGTTACGTTAAGGGTGAGTAGGTTCATGTCTAAGGTTGATTTAATATGTTTCATTTCTCTCTCGGCTACTTCATGGACTTCTTCCCATGTGGATCCTTCAAAAATCAAAGCGGTGTCATCAGCAAAACAGACAATCTTTCCATTAATTTCCGAGCAACAAAGGTTATTTATGTAGATGAGGAAGAGTAGTGGTCCTAAAGTTGTGCCTTGTGGCACGCCAAATTCTATATTCCTACCTTTACTAAGAGTGTTATCAATACGGACAAACTGTTCCCTTCCTGCTAAATAGCTTTTAATAAGGTCAAGAGCTAGTCCTCTTATTCCATATTGCTCAAGTTTTTGTATTAGAATTTGGTGGGATACCGTGTCAAATGCTTTTGCAAGGTCTAAGTATATTACAAGTGCTTTTTTGTTCTTGTCTAGTATTTTTATTATTTCACTTGTTAGGTTTAGAATTGCGTCCTCCGTGCCAATGTGGTTGCGGAAACCAAACTGGTTGGGAGATAATATTTTATGAGTTTCAAGGAAATTGTACAATCTATTTTTGATGCATTTTTCCATTATTTTTGCAAGGTTGCTAATAAGTGATATTGGCCTATAGTTATTTACCGACATTGGATCTCCTTTTTTATATATCGGTACGATGACCGCGTTTTTGAAAGCGTCTGGGAAGGTACCTGCAGTAAAACTTAAGTTTATAATATGTTTTAGGATAACAGTACATTTGAGATCATGAGACGATAATACGTTGCAGCTTGGATACAATACTAATTTCAGCTCTATTCTACATGTCAATGACTGTACCTCATTTATAATTTAAATGGAAATAGCCTGTGATCCAATGAGCTAGCCCGGGTGCGATTTTAATTTGCAGTTCCAGTCCCGTATAATTAGGGCTTCCAATGAGCAGTGTTGTTTGAAGCAACTAACAGGACGAGGGCTTGACGTCTCGTTTAATACCCCATAATGAATATATTATTCATGATTTTAAATTGAAAAAAGGGTTGAATATTTGATGGAAATTGGCAGCTTTGTATTAGTAAAAAGATCAACGGTTTAATGATGGTTTTGCACGTTTACAATGCAACGCTAAATAGATTATAAACACAACCCTATTAGAAGCATTAGTAAAAACGTGACGGTTAATGATGTCAAAAAAGCAACACAACTGCGGTGTGCTGCCCTTAGTTTGCATATATTTTCATACTTCTGGCTAATTGCAACATTATAAGACTTTCATTTTATCTTTAAAATAGTGTCTCCTAATTTGTAATTTACTTCAAACCATCAATTAAAACATTTTATAAAATGGTGAAACACATCGGTATTCTTGTGATGTATGATTATAACGTAACACTCTAATTAATTGTTATGTAGTTTTACTACTTTAAAGCACACACCATACATATAACAAAGCATACAACAATACAATTAAGCACACATGAGCACATGCAATTATATGATCGGTGGATGAAATCGCGAAATCAAACATGTTTAATTGTGTGATCAATGAGGAATTGAATTGTATGTTGTTGTTACATTGCATGCATTAATGTTATTGTCTTTGGCTAATTCCTTTCTTGCTTTTTTACTCAAGTCATTTAAATGTTATCATAGTATTGACAGCAAAAAAATATTTATAACATCCATCGATGGATTTTTGTGGGTTTTTAGAAGAGAGAGATAATACATGTTTCTCGAGACCGATTCGTATTCCTCTCTTGTCAAATATGTTCAAACATTCCAATTACATGGTAACCCATGTCTGTCCCCACGATGGCTGCTAACGGTCTGTTAAATGGAAATACCTCTACACAAAGCCAAACGGCCTACTAACACTCGACGTCTAGCTGGACTGAGAGGGGCTCGCTGGTCCCCACTAGGTTCTTAGCCTGACACGTGTAAGACAAGTGACGCGTCTAGGCCTACTTACACTTGACATCTAGCTGGACTGAGAGCGGCTCGCTGGTCCCCACTAGGTTCTTAGCTTGACACGTGTAAGACAAGTGACGCGTCTAGGCCTACTTACACTTGACGTCTAGCCATGGACTGAGAGCGGCTCGCTGGTCCCCACTAGGTTCTTAGCTTGACACGTGTAAGACAAGTGACGCGTCTAGGCCTACTAACACTTGACGTCTAGCTGGACTGAGAGCGGCTCGCTGGTCCCCACTAGGTTCTTAGCTTGACACGTGTAAGACAAGTGACGCGTCTAGGCCTACTTACACTTGACGTCTAGCTGGACTGAGAGCGGCTCGCTGGTCCCCACTAGGTTCTTAGCCTGACACGTGTAAGACAAGTGACGCGTCTAGGCCTACTTACACTTGACGTCTAGCTGGACTGAGAGCGGCTCGCTGGTCCCCACTAGGTTCTTAGCCTGACACGTGTAAGACAAGTGACGCGTCTAGGCCTACTTACACTTGACGTCTAGCTGGACTGAGAGCGGCTCGCTGGTCCCCACTAGGTTCTTAGCCTGACACGTGTAAGACAAGTGACGCGTCTAGGCCTACTTACACTTGACGTCTAGCTGGACTGGGAGCGGCTCGCTGGTCCCCACTAGGTTCTTAGCCTGACACGTGTAAGACAAGTGACGCGTCTAGGCCTACTTACACTTGACGTCTAGCCATGGACTGAGAGCACCTCGCTGGTCCCCACTAGGTTCTTAGCCTGACACGTGTAAGACAAGTGACGCGTCTAGGCCTACTTACACTTGACGTCTAGCTGGACTGAGAGCGGCTCGCTGGTCCCCACTAGGTTCTTAGCCTGACACGTGTAAGACAAGTGACGCGTCTAGGCCTACTTACACTTGACGTCTAGCTGGACTGGGAGCGGCTCGCTGGTCCCCACTAGGTTCTTAGCTTGACACGTGTAAGACAAGTGACGCGTCTAGGCCTACTAACACTTGACGTCTAGCTGGACTGAGAGAGGCTCGCTGGTCCCCACTAGGTTCTTAGCTTGACACGTGTAAGACAAGTGACGCGTCTAGGCCTACTTACACTTGACGTCTAGCTGGACTGAGAGCGGCTCGCTGGTCCCCACTAGGTTCTTAGCTTGACACGTGTAAGACAAGTGACGCGTCTAGGCCTACTTACACTTGACGTCTAGCTGGACTGAGAGCGGCTCGCTGGTCCCCACTAGGTTCTTAGCTTGACACGTGTAAGACAAGTGACGCGTCTAGGCCTACTTACACTTGACGTCTAGCTGGACTGAGAGCGGCTCGCTGGTCCCCACTAGGTTCTTAGCTTGACACGTGTAAGACAAGTGACGCGTCTAGGCCTACTTACACTTGACGTCTAGCTGGACTGAGAGCGGCTCGCTGGTCCCCACTAGGTTCTTAGCTTGACACGTGTAAGACAAGTGACGCGTCTAGGCCTACTAACACTTGACGTCTAGCTGGACTGAGAGCGGCTCGCTGGTCCCCACTAGGTTCTTAGCTTGACACGTGTCAGACAAGTGACGCGTCTAGGCCTACTTACACTTGACGTCTAGCTGGACTGAGAGCGGCTCGCTGGTCCCCACTAGGTTCTTAGCTTGACACGTGTAGGACAAGTGACGCGTCTAGGCCTACTTACACTTGACGTCTAGCTGGACTGAGAGCGGCTCGCTGGTCCCCACTAGGTTCTTAGCTTGACACGTGTAAGACAAGTGACGCGTCTAGGCCTACTTACACTTGACGTCTAGCTGGACTGAGAGCGGCTCGCTGGTCCCCACTAGGTTCTTAGCTTGACACGTGTAAGACAAGTGACGCGTCTAGGCCTACTTACACTCGACGTCTAGCTGGACTGAGAGCGGCTCGCTGGTCCCCACTAGGTTCTTAGCCTGACACGTGTAAGACAAGTGACGCGTCTAGGCCTACTTACACTTGACGTCTAGCTGGACTGAGAGCGGCTCGCTGGTCCCCACAAGGTTCTTAGCCTGACACGTGTAAGACAAGTGACGCGTCTAGGCCTACTTACACTTGACGTCTAGCTGGACTGAGAGCGGCTCGCTGGTCCCCACTAGGTTCTTAGCCTGACACGTGTAAGACAAGTGACGCGTCTAGACCTACTTACACTTGACGTCTAGCTGGACTGAGAGCGGCTCGCTGGTCCCCACTAGGTTCTTAGCCTGACACGTGTAAGACAAGTGACGCGTCTAGGCCTACTTACACTTGACGTCTAGCTGGACTGAGAGCGGCTCGCTGGTCCCCACAAGGTTCTTAGCCTGACACGTGTAAGACAAGTGACGCGTCTAGGCCTACTTACACTTGACGTCTAGCTGGACTGAGAGCGGCTCGCTGGTCCCCACTAGGTTCTTAGCCTGACACGTGTAAGACAAGTGACGCGTCTAGGCCTACTTACACTTGACGTCTAGCTGGACTGAGAGCGGCTCGCTGGTCCCCACTAGGTTCTTAGCCTGGCACGTGTAGGACAAGTGACGCGTCTAGGCCTACTTACACTTGACGTCTAGCTGGACTGAGAGCGGCTCGCTGGTCCCCACTAGGTTCTTAGCCTGACACGTGTAAGACAAGTGACGCGTCTAGGCCTACTTACACTTGACGTCTAGCTGGACTGAGAGCGGCTCGCTGGTCCCCACTAGGTTCTTAGCCTGACACGTGTAAGACAAGTGACGCGTCTAGACCTACTTACACTTGACGTCTAGCTAGACTGAGAGCGGCTCGCTGGTCCCCACTAGGTTCTTAGCCTGACACGTGTAAGACAAGTGACGCGTCTAGGCTTACTTACACTTGACGTCTAGCCATGGACTGAGAGCGACTCGCTGGTCCCCACTAGGTTCTTAGCTTGACACGTGTAAGACAAGTGACGCGTCTAGGCCTACTTACACTTGACGGTAGCTGGACTGAGAGCGGCTCGCTGGTCCCCACTAGGTTCTTAGCTTGACACGTGTAAGACAAGTGACGCGTCTAGGCCTACTTACACTTGACGTCTAGCTGGACTGAGAGCGGCTCGCTGGTCCCCACTAGGTTCTTAGCCTGACACGTAGAAGACAAGTGACACGTCTAGGCCTACTTACACTTGACGTCTAGCCATGGACTGAGAGGGGCTCGCTGGTCCCCACTAGGTTCTTAGCTTGACACGTGTAAGACAAGTGACGCGTCTAGGCCTACTTACACTTGACGTCCAGCCATGGACTGAGAGCGGCTCGCTGGTCCCCACTTGGTTCTTAGCTTGACACGTGTAAGACAAGTGACGCGTCTAGGCCTACTTACACTTGACATCTAGCTGGACTGAGAGCGGCTCGCTGGTCCCCACTAGGTTCTTAGCCTGACACGTGTAAGACAAGTGACGCGTCTAGGCCTACTAACACTTGACGTCTAGCTGGACTGAGAGCGGCTCGCTGGTCCCCACTAGGTTCTTAGCCTGACACGTGTAAGACAAGTGACGCGTCTAGGCCTACTAACACTTGACGTCTAGCTGGACTGAGAGCGGCTCGCTGGTCCCCACTAGGTTTTTAGCCTGACACGTGTAAGACAAGTTACGCGTCTAGGCCTACTAACACTTGACGTCTAGCTGGACTGAGAGCGGCTCGCTGGTCCCCACTAGGTTCTTAGCCTGACACGTGTAAGACAAGTGACGGGTCTAGGCCTACTTACACTTGACGTCTAGCTGGACTGAGAGCGGCTCGCTGGTCCCCACTAGGTTCTTAGCCTGACACGTGTAAGACAAGTGACGGGTCTAGGCCTACTTACACTTGACGTCTAGCTGGACTGAGAGCGGCTCGCTGGTCCCCACTAGGTTCTTAGCCTGACACGTGTAAGACAAGTGACGCGTCTAGGCCTACTTACACTTGACGTCTAGCTGGACTGAGAGCGGCTCGCTGGTCCCCACTAGGTTCTTAGCTTGACACGTGTAAGACGCGGAGTCTCGTCGAGTCACCGGTCTGAACTGGAGGGACTCGTGGAGGGAGGCGATGTCGCTGCCTCCGAGACGCCTCCACACGACGGTGGCGGGGGGGTTGGCGTCGGCGATGCAGCGGAGGACAACCGTGTCTCGTCCTTCTTCCAGGTCCTTGGTTGGAACCCCCTCCAGGCGAACCTCAGGCAGGTCTGTAACAATAAGAGGTTCGTGTCAGATGGTCTTAGAAATATTCTTTTGTTCAGTATTGCGTACATGAAATATAGACAACAGGGTTACTAGATATTATTGTGATGAGCTGTGGTGAACATTCTCGGATAGACTCTACAAAGAAACACAATCGGAATAGCAGCGTGAGATTCTCTTATTCTTTAACACTCATTTACATAGCAAAATACGGTATGCTTATGATAGCAGAATGATGTTATTATATTTCAAGTGATAATGTATTATTTTTCTCACCGTACCCTTCATCGTTCTGCTTCTAAGCATAGTAACAGTCATGTCTAACAATGAATGCACGTTACATGTCTTGTCAAGGTCTCTTGTTTATTTGGAAAGGTGCGTGTATACAAAAGGCGTTTTCCTTCATATAACTTCATTATTTAGAGTTATTTAAATGAAAATAGTCAACATGTGCCATGTTAGGGGTGATAACGCTGTCAAGTGACTTAACAATGGTGCCCTTGTGGCACCGTACAGTCACGAAGTATGCCCCGTATATACAGGTACATCCAACGTGCGATGGCATATCGTATTATAGTACACATTGCTGATGTTTAATTAAAGCGCTTGCGTGTTTTTGTTTTTAAACATTATTTCTGCAATTCATGTTATTATTTATTTAATATCTATGTATCATATTCAGTTATAAATCAGACATCTTATTCGAGGGTCAACCTCGTCGATAGTGACTCAAATCCCTTTACATCCGAAATATATTGTTAATGAAAGATTTAACGGAAATTTATAGGAAAAGACCTGCTACAATCTCCATAACCTTTAACAATTGAATTTCAAACTTGATAATTATTATATTGCTGGAAAATACATGGCATGATCGTAATAACAATTTTTACTAACAACAATGATCTATATTGTGACATTGTATTTAATTGTAAACGTTTTTATTCTCATAGTCGTTGGAACCTGTAGCTTTTCAAATCTAGTTGCACATTTTTTAAAGCTATAGGTAGTAAATCATAAGATAGATGTAATAATATAAATATGTTTTGAAGTTTACTGTTGGTTAATTTTCAATTATTGCCAAACTATTTCAACTTAAAAGTTATACGCGTGCACATATTATACGTGTGTAGTTTGGCCGTTTGTACCAAATAACGCTACGTTTACACCTTCAACTATCATTAGATTTTCAGAGTTCTGTAAATACGTATTCAATTCAATCAAGGATTTAAACATATCAAACATACCTGTAACACCGTTTCAATAGGAAGTAACTCACTTCTTGAGAATAACCTACTTCTGAAGGTACGAAGAGCGTTCGACTTGACGCCCGTAAAACCCATAAACACACCTTAACGGGTGAAGTGAATAACAAAGACGTCGCGACTAATTTGGCTCGGCGCCAACAAGTTAATATTCATCTATTTCAAGTGGTGCCCGATGCTTCAAATTGGGTGGGCGTATCTTGAATGGATGTTATTTAGCCCGGTATCGCATGCGAAGCGAGCCGCAAACAGAGCGCTCATATCACAGATCAATGCGAGCCTGTTATCACGGAATCACAGCTGTAATTACAACTTGTAAGCGGTGTATTCTGTCATGTCGAACATGGCGGAGTGCCGAAACATTATCTATGGCTCTTTTCTCTTCTCTTTGGAGAGCCATTTGTGGGTTAACCAAACACCATCAGTCATGGCAGTCATTTGTCTCCGGAAACTCTAGTACGCCAGTAGCCGTCGGAAATACCACGTCCTGGCCGCTTCACTTGTCAAATAAAACCACTGAATTCCCTCAAAGGAACGAATTGAATAACAACTGAAAGGGTTTCCACCGTCCTTAAAAGAATATTCTTTGAGAGAGATTTGAGATTAAGTCGATTCCACATTTAAAAAGAAAACTATACATTTGTCAAAGAATAAATTACAACCAATTGGTTGAGCTTTCGAAAAGAACGTTTATCTTGAAACGACTTTGAATCCCACCTCCATTCACTTTAATTCCATTAAAAATGAAATACCTAACAATATTACGTAAATAAGAATTTGTTGTTGTGATCATTTTTCGACGTTTCTCAAGTCTGCATTTCCTTTGATATTTCAATGACGGTAGGGGGAGAATTTGCTCCGACTGGTGAGGTCTACCCGAGGCGTCGAGCTTGAAGTTTAAGGACGGATACCACTCTTCACTGGCACTGAGCATATTGACTTCGTCACAAAGAAGTTGTAATCAAATAGTCCCCCACGGCGAACGTATCTTCCAATCTCTTTGTCATAACCATTCATTGCAAGCTTATTATCGCGACCTCTTCGAGTAGCCTTCCGGTTGTGGCTGCATCGTCGACCGTCATCAAAAATAACGACTTCCTCTCATTTTAAAATTTATATAATGGTAAATCGAAACAAAATTCAAAGACATTTCTAAATTTCACGAATTCGTTTCAACTTTATAAACAAAGCTCGAAGCTGTTGTATTGTGTATGGACATTATAATTAAATAAGAATACCTCTAAACTAACCACGTTGTCAGTAATCTTCATAGTAATCCGACGCAATTTCAATAGCAAGAAAACTGCAAATAGCAAACAATAACAACAAACAATATCAATAGCAATATCAATATCAATAGCAAACTGAGGGCCAATATTACGATTTAATTCATTATAAACAATCTTATACTGGCAAGCCGTATTTACGTTTAAGACAATGAAGGTACATCGATGTGAATACGCAGACATCTTCATGGTCACGCGTGAGGTAGAATATGAATATTCTGGGCGTGATTTGGAAGATGTGTCCGTATACACAGAATGAATTAGTACTAAAGTATTTGTATTTATTTGTATCTCTAGGATGCACTTAATGAGGCTGACATTATTGGCGGTGAGCTTAGATTGGCTTGGTTTGGAAAAGCCTAATTGGAAGCTTAACTGTAGTAAATCACTCTAAGTACCTGCCATTCATGACCTCCCTTGAATTATATTGTCTATAAATCACTATACAAAGCCGAAATAGTTCAATAAAAATGTTCAATACTAAGTTTCATGATCTTTTTCGAAACTTCTCTTGGGACATTTATTAATTATTATTTTACACTTTAACTGCATGTTATGTTTATATAAGATTGTTGGTCACGAGTTCAAATAATTTGTAATAATTTTTTTAATGTGTTATTTTCATAATTTTCTCAACTTCAAATACAATTAGTTACAGGCTTAGCTTTGGAGAGTCATAATCGACGACGTGATGACGATTCTTTTTCGCGTTTATACAAGTAATGCAATTATTTAGATTTTAAGCAAAAACTAATTTATAGTTTTTGTAATTTTGATTTCTTTTCGATTTTGTATAAATTTATTGAATTTTTACCTTTTATTCGTTATCTTATGCTTTGCGACATCAAACTCTAAACAAAATATTCAAACAAAGCTTGGCAAACTGTTACTTTGTTTCAACCGGTAGATTATGTCTGGCTTCTGAGTAATGCTTCTAGATTACATGGATCAAACTATACATCAACTTAAACCGAGGGATTTTATTTCCGATCTCCGATGTAACAAACCAAAGAAATTAAAAGGACGATATAAACTAGATCAATGCAAGGATTTAAGTTAACGATTTGCGACGTATCGAACTCAGGACTGTCTAATGTATAATCTAACCCTAGAACAACCTCATTAGATCTTCCTGTTCGAATAATGTAGTTCGTCAGTCAGAAGTTACATCAAATGGCCAGTAAAATATTACGATACAAATAATTATAATATATAAACAAGTGTATTCATATGTACCTTTGTAAATGAAATTCGTACTAAAGACGAAAAAGTGTACGTGTATTTAATGTATTATTATATTACTCGATATTATTTTAAATTTATAAATGTGACGACAGTATAAACACTAAGTAAGCGACGCCTCTTATGTTGAGATGTTTACGAATAGTGTGATTCATTTTTAAATAAATATTAACTGTTGAGTGCATGACCATTATGTGCGGTCCATGCTATCTAGTTTATATGTAGTGGTTTTAAATAACTCCTTAGCAAACCTTTGGCTACAAATTGGCTTTAATACCACACAAGTTTATATTTAAAATTTGGTTATGTAGCATACACACCGTGTTTTATGTTAAATGGAGGTAGTATTTTTAATTTAAAAAAAAAAAATAACTAGACAATTTTCAATAACGAACAGAATTCATTTTCCACGATAAAAATTCCGAGCAGTGTTCAAGACAAAATTGTTGTTAGAAAAAATGATAACAAGCTTTTATTCAAACTTTGCATACTTAGCTATTTATTCCAAACAATGATTGCTTGGTTAATCAATAAACCTTCATACTAAAACTAGAGTATACCACCACTGAGTTACACGAATTTATTGTCTGCACAAGTATCATAAAACAAAAGTATCACAAACATTATGTTATCCTTTTAATTGATTTACTATCTTCCTACTGAACAATAAGAGCTTTCTACAGCCATTATTATGTTTGGGAAGTCAAAATATTGTTACATAAACATTAAGCTGCAGATGTTCGCTCCAATATGCACTCAAAATATGTACTTTTTCAAGTTGGGAGTAGGAAAAGTGACAATATCTATAAGACAAAATAACGTCATAATATATTACTCGTACAAAATAAGAGTCTACAAATAAGATTGCACTTCGGCTTGCAAAAGTTTATTAAATGCTAAAATGAAACGCTCACATTTAGTTTACCAAATTCAAATATTTTAAATTAAAATCATAGTTAAATCCAGGATCAAAATGTTTTCACGCCGCATAAGTACTTTTACATTGAATATGTGTTCAAGGGCAAAATATTTTTGAAATTAATGCTATTTAACTAATTAATAATGAATTAGTTACAAATCAATTCCAAATATTTCACAGATTGACCAAACAATGCATTTATATAGCATATTAAAAGGAAAAGATGGTATAAAATTGTTTATGTCCATCTCTTACATAATGCACTTTATAAGAAATAAAATACACAGTATTCAGTGGTCTAGGGTCTATTAGGCGCACGTCTAGTCACTCACCGAAACTAACTTACTTCTTACTGTATAAATGAATGTGAAATTCAAAAATACATTCTCAAGGGACACTTTCGCAGCAAAAAAAGATGAATATTTTCTAAGAGTCGCGGAGAAAGAAACGGTGAGTGTCTCGCCGTCGGTTGGGGACTTCACTAAATCTTACCTCTATTTGTCGCCCAGCGGAGCGAAGGGCCGTACATGTAAGCAATCGGTAAAATATCCACGGTAGACGTCTCCCAATTCCATCGGACAGCCATTTACAAGCTTGCCTACGTTTCACATGGCCGCGTTTAAATCTCATTTCCGTGTGCTCGTTGTCGGTGCATTCGGACGGGAGCCGGCGCTATCGAAGGTTATGTAAACAGATACTTTATTGAACGTGTGCGAGTGTTTGTGCGACGCAACACACTTTGCACGTGAGGATTGTGAGTGTTGAGTGTGGGGAGGGGGGGGTCCTCAATGGAAGCCTTGACGCCGGTCCACGTCTGTGTCACACATCCACGCTCCGATTCAAGTCACTGACCGGATAAAATATATATCCGTGATGGAAAGTGTTCCATCTCTGGTTTCATGAAAAACCTCGATTTCTTCGCAATTTCAACGCCAACGAAACGAGTTATCGGTTTTCTACAAATGGAGTATCTCTTATGTAGCCGGCATGGCCGGTGACGACGCTAAATGGGGAGGCTATTTTTTAGCGCGGTGATTCTCGTTTGAAATGGGGCCGTCAGCAAGTGGTAGTAGCGATTTATGATGGCTCTCGTGGGGCTGTGATGTGACAACCCACCACGGTATGACGGCATCATACCACATACACACAGCGGGTCTTATGTTTTATCTGAACATATAGGTTCTACATGCAAATGGTCCTAAATCCAGCGCAACCATTTTGGCAGCTGGTAATGTTTTCATGAAAGAGTATAATGATACTTAAAACTTTTCACGCAAATTTAAAAGAGCAGTTATGAACAGAATATAAGAACCATGAACCATTACCCTGTTTCAAAATTCATATGCCAAAAAAAGATGAAATATACTGGTTAATGTGTGTTACCTCAAACAGGTAATACCAACAGTCTCAATAAGTTATATTTTTAATAAATTTGAACGAAAACTCAAAATATAGCAAGAGGTTAAAGAAAAAACCCCTTATTGGTAAGAAATCGTATATTTTAATCATTTGTAAACTTAATTATGCATAGCCTACATTGTAATAATTAACAATAATTGTTCGTAGGTATTCCTGTTATAGGGTACACACTGCACACCAGATTTACCTGATGTGCCCCTCTTCAGGTGACTAACTAGGTATATGTTAGTGTTGGATTAGACAGTTGGGAAGGGATGTCCGAGGGATGGTAGTATGACTCAGTCCCAGCATTCGCCATTACAACTGGGGAACACCTCGGAAAAATCTTCATTTAGGACTGTCGGTGGCCGGAATCGAACCGGTGATCTGACAAATTATAGTATTGAGTCTTACCGCTGAGCCACCTCTATCGGTATACATTATGGCTAATTCAAGGCAAACGTTTTGTGGTTAAATATATTAATTAACATAAAAGTAATGATGCTCCCACGGCAATATTGCTAACACAGAAGTCCCTCAAGTAATCACTTAGAAGTGTCGCGAGCCCAGAAGGGAAAGGCTTATGGAGTCACGGGTATTCTTTCAAGAATGAAGAGAGTGAATTTATGCCTCACAAAGCAACAATAACTGGCTCAAGTCACACTAAGAAATGTGCGCGGCTATCAGGCTATAAAGGTGAACGCGCCCTCAGAGTTTCGCAGACGAGAAACTCTTCGCGATGTGCATAAACCTTGAACAATAGAAACTTCAATCAAATCGTGTGTGGACCAGATTCGCTCCCCAGAGGATCTCGCACAGTCGCACGCGAGGTGAAAGGGTTTATTGGCTAGCAGAACCATAGCCAGGGGAAGAGTGTACGTTTCCAATAACTAGAGTCCAGTGAAAGTCGCGATCGCGAAATCATGTGATATTGATTTGATTATTTCTTGTTTAACGACGTACTTGACAACTATGATCATATGATGGCCGGGGGGTGTTTGAGGAAAGGGGCAAGTAGGACGTAAAAAGAAGGGACAGGGAAAGGGGAGGACGAGGACTGCCTTGAGTTTGGTTTCTCCACCTAGACCTGTCCGGCTAAGGTGGTCCTACAAGAAGCATACGCTTCCGCTGGCATAGCTCTCGGGATGAACAAAGCACGCAACCAGCCCACCACGATAAGGTCCCTGGACAGAAATTCATGTGATCTTTGTATGCACCCAAACACATCAATTGAGAACCATACACGCGTATTTATTGAGCCAACATTTTCTTCTATGCTTTTTGTGTCGAACTGTTAAACTGCAAACAATTACTGTCAAAGTTCACATTGCATCGCATTTTATTCAAACGTTTCATCTATATGACGATGGGATTACTCGGGTAAACCAGTGCGTGTTTACGACGTTGTAGTAATAGATGATCGTGGTTCCGGAGCAGTTCAATCGTTATTTATAAGACCGTGTAACTTTCCGGTTAATTTGTTATAGCTACCTTAGGTTGCGGCCCAGTTTTGCCAACCCATTATTATCGCAGGTTCATTAATCGCAAAATTGGCTGCAAACGCGTCATGGGTATCAAATTAACAGGTAATGTCTAGATTAAAGTTTGGTTAACACGCTATGCTATTAGTAATGTACAGTTGGTCATTTACAGTTATTGGCCATTTCTTAATTTAGTAAAGTAGCATAAACTACACATTAAGTTAGTATAATTAAAACACACTAAGTATAAATGAGATGCAAACACCAACATGGTGGCTTATTTACCTGGGCCCGGATTCACAAGAGGTCCTGAGTATTTTTTTGGTCTTATCTCTAAGAATGGCCTAGCTTTGAACCTATTGCGAATCCAGGAAAATATCGGAGAACTGACTTTCAAACATATTATTGGAATGTTAATTGTGTCCTTGTTCCTAACAGGAATTAGTACATTCTTAACGTGACCTAGGTCCGGTTTTACTGGAGGTCCAAAGTTAGGCCTGTCTTAGAGTTAACACCAGAAAAAGACTTAGGACCTCTTGTGAATCCGGACCCTGATATACGCCTCTAATATAAATCTCTAAGGAATTTTGTAATTTTAAAGTAGTGCGGTAATAAACATGTGCTGGTTTTGTGCAACCACCGAAGAATAAATTGTAGTTACAAACTGGATCCAGATATTATTGGTTGAAATAGGAGTAGAAAATACGACAATCACAGTATCAATGCGCCCGAAGATAGCATAAACATCCCAATGAACAGCGCGATTGACACATGAGTGAACAATACAAAATATGTTACTGGGCGAATACATGTTTCAAAGTTCGAGTTTTTTTATTCTTTAAGAAAATATCGAAAATTTCTTTCTTCGTCTGTAAATTGTAAGTATTTATTAATAGATATCATAGACAAAAACGAACTAGCTATGTAGTCTACCATAGGTTAAATAAAAACTTCATAGAACAGGTAATATGATTAATGAAAAACTATTGGACTATACACTGTTCCTTTTCAAACATTGTTAAGTAAAACGCTTTATTTAACAATTTCTGACATGGTACAGTCAAGTGTATAATCTAATAGGTTTTCATTAATCCTTACAATGTGTGAGGTACATTTACTCTCATTGGACATCTGTGCGATTTTGTACCACTTGTATTCATTTGACTGTATTCGACTTGTGAAGTGGTTTGATAGAGTCAATACTTTAGGTTCTGGGAATCATTCAATCACGACCTTACAAACATTCTTCGAGCAACAAATATATTGAAACGTTATTACATGGCAATAAGAAGAAGACATTGAAGATAACCAGCAAACAAGGCCTTGTTGAAGTAGGTCTGAAGTTTCTTACGAACGTGGTAGCAGTTCCTATTGCATCCGTTCCAATGGAGCAAAACAACTGAAACCAGCCTATCACTAGAAAGAGGGCTAGAGTTGTTTGAAGAGCTTTAGTCGAGGAAATAAAAAAAATAGGCAGAGTGAAAGAGGAGGGAAGTTAGAGAAGCAAATATTCAGAGAAAACACACAAACAAGAGGCAAGCAGAAATATTATCTTATACTGTTATAATGTTTTGCCCAGAACTTGACAGCAACAGGATAAGCTAGACACGCGATTACCAGTTGCTCAAAATTAATACATCAAAATCTGGGATTCCCATCTTGAGTTACTTTGACTGATATTTTTTGTAACGAGTTTTCTAATAAATAGTGTTTGTTGTTTTACGGATTTGAAATTTGTCTTTAGTCTTTGAGATACCTGGTCAATTAACTTTCTTTTTAAACCACACTTTAATAAAAATGAGATATAAACCACCTTTTTCATCCTAGACTTAGGTTTTTATGTTTACAAAGCTTCAAAGTTTTCACTAAAATGACTTCACACAGTCTCGCACCAGATTTTTCACCGCCAATAAATACACTAGATCGAGAGTAAAACACCTTCAATGAGCTAGGATCAGGCCCGTCGAACTGTGGCTATCACTTCCATGCTAGCCTAATTATAGGCTAATTCGTAGCCTCAGTAATATGTTACGCACAGTAAAAAACTTCATTTTACACATCTAGGTTTTCAAGTGTCTCCATTATATTTGCAGTGCTCGTTGTAAATTTAGTTTACACAAACTTTGATAGGTTGTTAACTTTTCCCGTAGCTGCTGTCTAATAATTGAGATAAGGGAACATTTACGTTACGTCACAATGTCGATAATGGAGGTCAAAAATGAGTGTTGCCATTTGAGCTGTCAACAGAAATATAATACTTTGAACATTTAGGCCCTACATCACGCAACGAAGTTTACGAAAATGTAATAATAATAATTGATTATTATAAAATATATGCAGATGCTATTTCATCGGTGATTGTATGATAAAGGGTTATACAAAGAAATGTCAACCTCAAACATCCGTACTTTGTGTGCGGGATTCGAACTCACGTCATTATAGGTTCCAAAACCGTCAACCCGCGTCTTACACACATATGAATATGAGTTACCGGGGACAAAATCACAAAAAATACAATTTTAATAAGATCGTTTTGTTAAAAACTAATGATAAAATGTGTTGTTCTTTCAGCAGCAAGCAAAATAACGAACCGGAGTATGCTACGTAGTATGAAATGTTAAAATGAAAATAATAATAATCTAGCGCTGGTATTATACATGTTATTTAGGAAAGTCGTAATACGAGCCGGTGATTCGGTGGTTTAAGCTCTTTCGTTGATACTGAGATTTTCCTCTCTCCGTGTGTTGCTGTTTTGTTTTTCCAGCGCTAACATTGGCTCCATTAAGCTAATTATTTCATAACATTATCAAACAACGCAACCAAAAACAACATGGTTTCAGCTTTTAATAACACAATAATGATCTGTTTTAAAACTTATACTAAACTTTAAACCAGGTATCCACATAAGATGCTATACATATTTTATGTTCAAAATGGGACAAAGCAAAATATTAACATAACAGAACCCTTAATTATGGATCGTTATACACCATAATATATAAAAAAAATACTCGAAATACAGTAGACTACACTTCACTGCTTGGTTTGGGAAAATATTTACAAAAGTTGTAAAAGCAACGCTGATTTTAACAGGCACACTGTTGATACCTCCGTGAAAGCGTAATATTAAAATTAAGTATAGAGGTCAAAGGGTGATACCACCCTTTTAAACGTTGAGCATCTTTTGACATTGGCGTTTTTTAAGGGTGTCCCTTTTTTGTTTGTTCTGGTTGATCAATGTTTTCGGTGAGGCCGTTTTTTTTTTTTCAATTTTTGGTATATTTTATACATTTTCATTCGGATACATTGCAAAAAGGTGAGATATAGTTTTATATAGGATTACGCTTTCACACATTTTAAGTGGTAACACGGTGTTGTGCAAACAGTTACATGATGCATGTGTTAAACCTCCAGTGACACCTGCGTTCCAGGTCACGTATGTATGAATGTCCGCGACGCCCTGGGAACGTCTTTAATCTTTCCATATCACCTACAAATCAGCCCAACCACAATTGACGGCATCGTAATTGTAATCGGGATCGCAATTGTAGAAATATGATTTACCATTACAATCCATTACGACGTTACGATTTTGTTGTGAACAGCGTCATAAGAACCAAGTAAGTTAATAAGTTAACTCTTTCACGATTTTGGATTACGATTACAATCACGATACCGTCAGTTGTGGTTGAGGTTTTACCTTTGTAACATAACCATGGAAACTCGGGTTCCAAATTACTCTTTACATCCCTTTATTTAAACATGTGATTTTTATGACGCGTTAATACTAACTTGCCCCAAAACAACCTTACAGATGCTTTCATCATAGATGAGTGTGATTATTAGTTACCAACCAGTGAGCCCCAATCTCAAATATCGATCGCTGATTGGTTACGACGCATTCGTTTATGACGAATGCATCGGTTTTGGTGCAAGTATCAGAGCACACTCTGTTAAAGCAACTCAATCATAGTTACGCCACTTCCCCCCCCCCCCCTCCCTCTCTAAACATAAAAATAACATCCACTTAAAGCAATATGCAAAATAAACAAATGGAAGACATAAGATTCATCGAGTGAGCAACTATATTAACTTCAATTTATTATATTTACTTTATTATACATACTCGAAAAAGATTAAAACGAGAGAAACGAAGATAGAAAAACCTTCAATGTGATGAAGTATTATTGAAATGCGTTACTTGCGCATTTACGTTATCATGATCCAACCCAAACCCTGAGTTACTGTGTTACATGTACACTTACGGTGCCCATTTCTAGTTGTGCAAACATTCCAACGCGTTTGTTCCAGAAACAACCATTCCTCCAATAACCAACACTGTGGACAATATGGTTGAAATTTAATTTGTTAGTTTTTAATCTACAGGTTTTTTCAAAATTAAATTTCCGGTTTACATAATTGTACAAGCTAGATATATTAAAAATAAACTAACTGGATGAAAGATTTATATTCTGTTATTTTTTTAAAATTACGTTTTAATAATGATCGTTTTATCCCATTACATTTCATCTGAATAAAATGAAACCATTTTGAAATAAATGAAACTCAATATTTTTTGTGATAATCTATAACACCGTAAGCGCTTTAGTTAGCTAACTTGGCATTCATTATAAAACTTGCTAATTGCATAATATAGTTAAGCTCTTCAAACCTTAATTCCCTGGGCTTCCAGCGACATCGTCATTATACAAACATTGAAATAATGAATAATTTCAGGTTTTTCACCACCAGGTACGAAAGTACAGCAAACTTCCCCGGACGATGCTAATTAAACTTGCGGCCTGATGAATAATTCCCGATCTATGAGCTAATACTTTATGATCAAGAAAACTTCAAGTCTCTTATTAACCTCTCAGATTCCCAGCCTATTTTATTACAGTCCACCTCCATTGGCCCTTGCCGGTAGAACAATTCTTGAGAGATTGAAAGAAGACGACGAAGGAATTTTTCTACAAAATTGTGGAAGGGGGAGGGTATGGTCCCACTCCCATCAAGGAAGTTTTCAACATGGTTTACCTATTAGTGCAATTTTATTTTCATTGTTACTAAGTTACACACCTATGAACCTAAGTTATTTGCCTGCATAATTCTTGTTGAGATCATACATGGATCTAATTAAAAAAATAAAATACATTCACACACGGCACCAAAAAAATAATTATGCTCAATAATATAAAAATAATGTAACAAATAGACACAACTAACAATTATTCATTATTTGATTAAAACAAAATATAATGAGTAGTTTTTGTTGCTTCTTAGCTCGATAAAGTCGCAAATGGCTTAATTTTTTATAAAGAAACTAACTTTAAAGTAATATCTAATCATAATTCTAAGAATTTGCGTTGCTATCGTCTTATTCAAAACAAGTTATGTTATATAATAATGTATTTCACGTCAATACCAAATTCAGGTAACTCGGTATAAGTTTCGTGGAACTCTGATGATATCGAAATTAAGAACGGAAGCTGAATGTATTCTCCAGAGTCATCAAGTTGCTCTGTCTCCACATATTAGAGCACTTTCGTTTACCTGCATCGAGTAATTCGGTCATAGCTTTTATAGTTAGACGAAGCTTCTGATCGAGCTACTCAATCACAGGTAAATGTAAGAGCCGTAAGAATAAGAATATGATTTGGGCACAGGAAAGGAGTGTGTTAGTATACGAGCATATCTTAGAGATGTTGAGGGGAGGAAGGAAGGCATAAAGTATAATATTGTTTGGACTATAAATACATTGACATACGTTAAAAATAAGATGGTGGGTGTGATATAAATGGAAGGGATTCATGCATTAAATAGGTATTGTGCAAATATACATGGGAAGATTACGTTAATAGTCAAGATGTACATTCAGTGGGATATGAAACCTCATTTTATGTCGTCAAGCTGAAATTTTTGATATTATATACGTACAGCTGCACTGTAAATTGGATTGTGCATAAGGAGAAAACGGTTCTAGAGTCCTGCAGTTCGGTTTGGTTAATGAGTAAAACCCGATACAAGTGAATTAAGACAATACGCATTCTAAACGGTACAACCGCAGAAACTCACTCTCTTTTACTGATTTGACTGTTGACCAATGAACATTTTCATTCGAAGTGGTCAATGGAGATAGCACTTACACATTTTGATTCAATTGTGTAAGCTCTAACAAAATCGTTCCCCCATTCAATCTTTCCCACACAATCTTGGGCGTTTTATAGATCAGCATTTTTAGACACATTTATTTTTATTTACATTTACAAATGTATATAGGTGGCCGAAAGACTGTAGATGTATTTATCTCACCACCAATATTTCATTTAATGAAGGTGAACGCGTTGTTGTTTTCCAACCCTCACTTTGAAGTAGAATAACAGTGGTATATGAAACAGCTCCGGAAGCGTTTCTGTTATCACTTCTCACCACCATTTGAAGGTTCGCTTCGCCTTACATTTTACTGAAAACTTTTTGTAATTCCGTCATGTTTGACACAGTCTAAACGAGATCGCCTCATTGTGAGACTTCCGTTTCCATGCAAACACCTCGCGAGACGAGAGCGTCTGCACCAATCACATTTCCTGCTGACATGAGTCGAGTGAAGTAGAGTGCGGTATTTGAGCCTTTGATCTACCCCCACCCACGCCACACCCGTACTTGCAGGACGCAGGGAATGCAAAGAGATGGGTGCTAAATTGGTTCTAGAATAGAGCTGATAAAGAGGTTGAGACAGGGAGGGGAGGCCGTCGTGGAACTGAATCGAATCACACGCGGAGATGTCAAAATGCAGAGCAATGTCTTACTTGGGGACAGGGTTTTCAAGAAAAATGAAACAGATGTGACGGTATTTTAAAATCGTACAAGGGTTGTAGAAATGGCAGATTTTAAGTCAAGTCAACAGGTATGAAGTCAGCATTGCGGTATTTGGAAATACTGTATTTAAGTCATCTTGTTCGATTTAATTTTAAAACTTTGTGACGTCCTTGAATTTAATGCTTCCAGAAAACGAAGGGTGATTGATGATTGATGTAGAGTACGACTTAGCAGATTAATTACTGCCTACGATATGATACAGTTGTTTGTCTGTAAAGTTGAGAAAATCTGATTGAATAGAGTTTACGATGCGAGTATCGTCAGTTATTAGTAATTTGTGATTTTGCAAATTTACATTGAATATTCATCGAAATAACGATCACTACAAAAAAATTAAATTCTTTGTGATATTTTGTGAAATATAACTTTGTAGGTGGGAAATCGTTATTTTTCACTGCCAAATATCTAGCAATAACGCAATATGAGACTTTTAGGAAAACAGTCAAATTTGTGTTTTGATTGTTTATGTATAATACACAAGGAAATTGTGGATACACAGCCTGTTGTTGTTCTTATATTAGGCATCGCTATTATTATAACACATCTAACAGCTGCTGTGCTGTCCAAGTGTTTAAAAGTCCTGTGTAATGTCATAATCTAACAGCTTTTTCTAGTGTGCAAACTACGTTCATCTGAGTGATTACTTGTTTACATTTAGAATTAGTCAAGTGGTTTTAACAAACATTACGTCACAAACTGCCTAAACCTTCCTACTAGACCGCATGTTTGTAAAGAGCTAATCCATAGATTAATTGCTAATCTCTAGATAAAGTTTGGTGAACCCGAGCTTAGTTATAGAGTGTCAGATGTTTACAGTTTGTATGGGGATAATAAGAACACACGTTGTTTTAATTCTTCTATTCCTCTAGATTTGAAGACAGCCCACTTCGCGTGGCTTTCCCCGGTTCCAATCGAAAGGGTTCAGTGTTCTATTACCGGTTCGCGTTTTAATGTTGTTAACTTCTAATCTCGGTATTAACGGCAACTTTGGAATCAAAACCTTTGAGAAACTAAGTATGTCATAACATTGATTGTGTCCCTCACTGAAATTCAGTGTTGTGAAACTGAGTAGGTAGATAATAATACGTTTAATACATTTTAATACATTTTAGAAAATTTAAATTACGGTATTTCTAGTTAACTATCAATAGAAAGAGGCACTTTTGAAGATAAATACAATCTTTCTTGCTATTAAACGAAAAGGTTCATTCTCACAACGGAAATATGTAGTTTCATTGACTCAAAATATTTCCTAAAATTTGGTATTATTGATGCTTATTTGGTGTAACGATTTTGTGTGTGTTGTGTGTTTGAGTTGAAATTGGTATTTCTAGTTAACTATCAATAGAAAGAGGCACTTTTGAAGATAAATACAATCTTTCTTGCTATTAAACGACAAGATTCATTCTCACAACGGAAATATGTAGTTTCATTGACTCAAAATATTTCCTAAAATTTGGTATTATTGATGCTTATTTGTTGTAACGATTTTGTGTGTGTTGTGTGTTTGAGTTGAAACGTAAGCGACCATTAGCGACAAAGCTTCCAACTCTTTTATCCTTGCTTTATGTTTCCCCACTGAACGGTTTCTCGTAACCGTCCGCGATTCCTTAGAATCAGTCAGAGCAAAGTAGTAATTCTCTCGAAAAGAATAAAACGAGTGTGCCACGTAATTCCCACATTTGTAGTCGGTTCGTCCGCGAGCAAGAACAGCAGAGTCGCCAACAACCAACACAAGACGGTTACTAAAGAATGACACAACTCACTTTTTGTCAGCTTCGCGGCAGTTGTGCTCGTGTTCAATGCGCCGTGTAATGGTTTCTTACAACACATAAACTTGCTGTAAGGTACACTTTTAAAGGAGAGCGTCAATAAGAGAATTCAAAATAATAATAATAATTTTTGTAGGAATACCCGTTCTAGGGTACACACCAGCTTTACCTGATGTGCCCCTCTTCAGGTGACTAACTAGGTTATTAGGGTGTTTGGATAGTTGGGAAGGATTGTCCGAGGGCTGATATTATGACTCAATCCCAGCATTCGCTTTTACGACTGAGGAAAACCTCGGAAAAAACCTTCAGTCAGGACTGCCGGTGGCCGGAATCGAACCGGCGACCTCCCGAAATAGAGTCTCGCGTCTTACCGCTGAGCCACCTCTATCGGTGAGAATTCAAACTTTAATACCGAGTATGTGGAGTATGACCTTCTGTATAAATACTATGGATATAGACAAAATTGTTCTGAAACAGCATCACCTATGGTGGTGTCACAGTTGATTGAGATATTGGCCAACCCGCAATGAAATTTGAAACTCGTAATGTCGTTCCACAGCAACCTTGTGAATGCTGACGTCTTATATGGGGGAGGAATTGGCCAACCAAATGTCAGTATTAGAAAATGCCACCCGCTGGTTGGCTCCGACACTCATCAATGACGTCAGCATCCACAAGGTTGCTGTGGAACCAGTTTATACGACAAAAGTATCGGCTATAGGTTGCTTCGCTACAACTTTACCTGTACTTACCGAACATATAATGTCGGTACTCACCTAGCTTCTACTGCGCAGTATTTGTCCCATTCGGAATTCAAGCATATATGAATCAAATAATGAAATCTATGCTCGGTGTTAATCTAAACATTGAAACGCTTATCACAATCATGTTCAACCATGTTGACATGTTCGCTAAAGCAAATACATTTCAATTGGTTTAATAAACAGAGTAACAATAGAATATAACTGAATACTCACATCACCCGTCACAGCATTCAGGAGCAATATTCTGATGTGATTACTCATCTACACTTTTTTCAATTTGAATTAAATAGTGTAAGTAATAATGCAATGTGTTGTATTATATGTGAAGGACTGTTGTGACCCAGATATGAAGATGCACTGTCAGTTATTAAAATAAATAAAAAATAAATTCACATTTAGAGTCTACCTACTCAGTAACTAAACTGATTTGCAGTGGGGGACTTTAATTTAAAGTGACTAAACCAACCCTGTAGGCTTCGAACACCATCGACGAGTGAGCGATAACCAATTAATTATTTAATTAATTTAGAGAGGAGCTAGACTTGAACAAGGAATATCATAAAAAGTATGTGTCGTTCTATGGTGTAGGGAATAATGATGTTATGATTAAACTTTTATTTACATTGGACTATAATCACTATTGTAATCTGTTCAATAGTTCATTTATGTACATGCCAAAATATGTTATTTTGTATTTAGTACTTGTACTTCCACATTGCGACTATTCATGGGTGTTACTACTAAATCCATATATGCAGGCCGGTTTTGTTGACCATGCCGATTACAATCAATCATATTAACGTTGACAAAGACATAAAGTTTACGCAGAAATGAACTCTTACTTTGTTTACATTATGGCGTGGTTGAATTTATTCATCGCCCAACCTATGTGTCCAACGTGTGTGTATAAGCAGAGTTTTGTTCGCCAGTATGGTAACCAAGGGACTACCGAGCATAACCCTATCAACACACCAAGCTGGTGTTTGTTTTAACACGCACACTACACTCGTTGGTGTCGGTAAAGAATTTCTATACAATCGTCAGGTAGACTGAATTAAAAAATATCTCATTGGTATAAATGGTGTTGGTGTGGATAGTTATCAGTGTCAACATGACCTGAGGATATCATTATACGCCTATAAGTTGTGGTGTGTGCATATTGTATGTACTTGTGATAATCGCTTCGAAAATGGAAAGAGGAAAGTTCTAGGTAAACAAAACCAGCAATATATACAATAAATTGTATATGGAATCACGTTTTTATATGCAATACATGGAGGGAACAGATGTTTTACATAGATGTTGTACTTTCCAATAAAACCCAAACGATAAAATAGTAAAGCAATGTAAACAATGTTTATAAAATATTGTGAGTAAATCTACTCTGATACCGGTTGTAAACCAGGTTTCCATGTTTCTAATATTTGTTCTAGGGAACGAGTGTTGTCGAAAGGTGACTTCTTCCTTCGGCGGCTTCAAACTGATTGTATCGACCGAACGTTCGTTGATGAGGTCATCCCCCACGGCCTTCTCAACCCTCCCATACACCGCCTTCCTATCGCCAGATAACGGTGCCACAACATAAGTTTTTATGGCGATGCGAAGTACACACAGTCCACAACGACCACAAATTTTCCTGATAATATATTTTATATACATTTTTTGAACGAACCTCGCGTTTCACGTTTACATCTCGCATCGATTCTGTCTCGAGCAGAAGGTTGTACGAAGACCGAGACGAGTCTATACCTGGTATTGTTGAGATCGGATAGCGAAGGAGACGGGAATGGGACAAATATGTGGTCCCTTGACCCCTAGCCAATGTTGTACCCTGTTCACTTTGAAGAGGTTTGCCGGTTTGAAATACTGCGGAAACGTGAACGGCATACACAGTGCACGCCAGTCCTATTTACTAACTCTCTGGATTTGGTTGCTGTTTTCCGGTCTAAGCCTGGTTATCTATATTAAATATAAAATGGTGCCCTGGAGCGACTTGACTATCGAAATTGTAATAACTGTGTTTATATTTAGGAGAAAGAGTTATTAATTGGGGGAGATGCAAAAACCGCACTATTTTATTGTTTAATTACTATTAATCTATTATATGCTACGTGTTTTGTATCAATAGTGTATCAACGAGAATATGTGTTTCAATTTAATACGTATAGCTATTGGTGGTATTAGGCAAATGTTTGACGAACGATGTCAAACAAATCTATGCACTTTAGGAGGAAAAATAATATGAGTGATACCTTTTGCTAAATTTAAAACTCAAATTTTGCGCTCGAACGTATAAGAAACATGAATTTATCTTTCTAAAAACAAAGAACCAGAGCGTTATAAAGGTTTTAATTTAAACTTAAATGGATAACAAATACTGTAATAATACCTATACTTATCCTAGATCTTGTTTCCTGTTTTTATTACAGTATTTGGGGATAATGCCAATGTTTATTGAAGAGATCATTTTTTATATCTTAGAATACTTTAGTTTGAATTATCAATTTGTAAAAGAATGCATTTAAAATGATACAATGCAATAGGAAATATCATTATTATAATACAATTTTTTTTTTAAATATTTTTAACTTATTATTACGGCACTTGTGACTTTATAAACGTTCAATTTTAAATGTTCTTCAATGCATACAGAGTTTTACTTTCAAAGATTCATTGTTCCTAATAATTCAATAAGTAACATTATAACAACAAACCACTTTACGTTTTCTGTAACTTTTACAACATTCCTATGGATGTACAATATCGGAATCTACTTTATATATCTCAGGTCGTATAAAAGCACAAGATTTAATTCGTTTTACGCGAATTGATATTCCAGACTCGTCTGGTAGCTCCGAGTTCTGACATAAGACGCAATTTTCCTCCCAGTCGGAGCCGGTGGTCCCAGTCAATCTATAGCCCTTCTCACCATACGGGATACGGGTGCATAAAGAAGACGGTGATCTAGCTGGCTGTGACAGATCCTTGAGTGACAAGGAGGTGGTGACAATCAATAGATAGCGATCGTCTTAAGCCTTGATTTCACGTTGACGAGCGCGACTTTCTTTATTTTCAATGAATAAACAGCTGTTGAACGCTTTCAGAATAGAATTTTGGTATATTGTTGCCATTGTCGGTCAGAGTTATAAACACGTTAAGCGAACGTAGCGAGCGACCAAAGTTAACAAATTCGCTAGACTCGCGCCTTTCTTCTGGTCGCGCGTATCCCAGCCTACTGATTGGTCCACATCATATTCACTCGCTTCATATATAAAAGCAGGCAAAACCATATCGTTCCGTACCAAGAAATACCCTATACCAATCATTGAACACAATAGGAGCTGGAGATATTGTACTGGTATTGTGTAGAGGAGGTTCCGTTTTAGTGCCTGTATGTCCACCCAATTCACTGTTGCTAGAAGATTTAGAAAATATTTATATAGTTATATATACAACTTTCATAAAACAATGCTAGAGTTAGGTCACTCTTTGAGCTACGTACGTTGTGCCTGTGTGTTTCTTGGATTGGAACCATCTATAGTATTATTCATATAGTATGTATTCATATTCAACCCTTAGCGCTTTGGAAATCCATGGTTGCCAGACCTTATTTTCATGCATCCAATTTTCCACACAAAAAAACTAAATACCTACCTACCAACCCGTATTCTTAGCAAGCAATATGCTTATGGCCGCTATGTGTTTTTAGAACTGAATTACCTAATGTAGGGGAGTATGTCCGCCAACAATGTCAGTGACGTCACGTGAATATCAAGACTACAATGACCTCAATTCCGAAAAAGTCACACATTCTTTGATTCTAGACATTACTTGCGTACGAAATCATATATTTCTTTACTTCATGTGTAGCCTTAAAGTTATAAAACTGATTGCCTGAGGAGAACAATAACTGTTCAAATGGACAGTCATGCCACAGCGTCCTAGATTAACTAACAAGTGAATATAACATCCCCGTTAAAATAATAGCAGCGTGATCGACACGCTATTTTAGAACATACACACATCGCTAGGCATAACATAGATTATGATTAAAACTAGTACACAACCTTCACAAGCTGCGAACTATATTGAAAGCGCTGCCAGAATAACTAAACTGTTACGACGCTTCAAAATAAAAGTCTGACATTTCGATCGCTTGAGAATGAGAGAGAACTAGGTCGAGCGTTGTCAACAGGTAAGTGAACACGTTTGGAACGTACCAAGAGGCTCGCCTATGACTGATGGCGGAATTGTGCCCTGTTAACACGACTTTGTCCTTGTCAAAGGGGTGAGAACTTATTGCTCAGTGCTTGAAAATACTCTGCGTTCCAAACAACGTCTTTGTAGTTTGTGGTCGGAAAACTACAGAAACATGACATTATTTTGTGAATGCTTCTTCAATGCAAAACTTAATAACGGTTGGTTTATTAACAAGTACTCAGTTATTAATACAATAGTCATTACAAAATTAAGAATGACACAAAGTGCGAGGCGATTAAATACAAATTAATATCGGGTTGTATTTTCTCTTGTTTTTTTCTAAAATTAAATCAATTCCTATTAAAACGATCTATTTAACCCTAAAAGATAGTTTGGCCAAACTATTTGGCTGTTTTGTCTGTCCTAAAATAATTCTGTTCTTGCATGTCCATGTTTGCGTTTTCCAATAACATGGTGTATAGTTTGATTACCATACCCCTCTACTCGTTATATCATAATCTAGCCACTAGACGTGCTTATTACCAACATTATTAGTTAGACATTGATTGAAGTGAACATACTATAATTAATTACAAAACAAAAAAATTATCTCCTAAAATTGGATACGAACTTAAAAAAAATTAAAATCAAATTGCGTAGGGTGCTCACAATGTTGGTATGATGGATTGCTGGTTAATTAAAACTGAATATGAAAGGACGCAGATCCTATCACAGTAATTAATACAACGTTTGAATGATGATGTTAATGAAATATTCACAACGGTATAAATTATTCAACATTTTAGCTACAACACAATATCACGTTATCAGTAACGTTGTGGAGATTGTCAGTGCGTTCAATTTAAAAGTACTTTCATTGTATATTATCAGATCAAATAACATTTTGAAATTTTAATTTCCACTTTGTAGCAGAGAGTTGAAAAGCTTCATAAGAATGTCTGTGACAGTTCGTCAAATGTAAGAGAGGGGGGAAAAGTCAAAGCTTGGTAAGTGTAGAAGGGGGGGGGGGGGGGGTGAGGTTGACGTAACCTAAACGACGTCACGCATACAAATATTGAATTCCGTAAACATGGCAAAAGGATCAATGTTCCTCAACACAATAAATAAGCAGTCGAAACAGAAAACGTTTGTACTTTCTACGACAGTATTCTACCAATTCATAGATGTCGGTCAACGTGAGTTCCGTTCCAGTTATAATTTATATTGGAGAGATACATTTACGGGATATTAATAACAAAACATCCCTGTTACTTGGTGGGGGGGGGGGGGGGGGGGGGGGGGGAGAAATAATAATAACTTGACACACAAAAAGATGACAGAAAAAAGAACAAGACAATGTGAGATTAGCTGTCAAGTATTTCTTTAATGAACCCTTGATTATTTTAGTTAACAGCAATATTTTTCGAATGTACTGAGTTGTTATGATGCGGCCAAATGATCAAACGTACATAACGCAACACTTCAAGTACACAGTAAATAACTGAACTGATGGACTTGCCCAATAGTGCAACGTGTACGTTCAGTAACCATCAAAATCGGTTTTCCGACGCGAATCTTCAGACATAACCCGTTGGTAGTTCGAGGATGAATGTAGAGCTAACGAAATATTACATGGATCCATCTTAGAAATGTGAACATGTTTAATTTTGTGTGTTTACCTTCGTTACACTTTTAAGACTGAACGTATATATTTAAGGAATCTCAAATAGATTGGATATCGATGCTTGTGTCTACATGTTGTGCCAATAAGACCACTTGACTACAAGTGATGATCATATTAATCTATAAGCATCGATTTAAAATACTATTTATATGGATATTTTTTCAAGAACACTCTTGTCGTTGTTGTTATGTGAAAATCCAGAAATTAAAAAAAAAGTGAAAAGTAAAGTGTTGTTCCACCGCCACATACTATCTTAATGCACTACATCCAGTCATTGAATTACCGGTCCCGGTGGTCTAGGGGTTATGGCGCCCACCCGGCAAGTGGGAGACCTGGGTTCGATTCCCAGTCGGGGTTGGTTTTTAATTTCTGGATTTTCACATAAAATACTATTTGTTGTCTATGACATCATTTGTACATGTAAAGTTTCGTTTATTTAAAATCAATCAATATATGATGTCTAACGTAATCAAATTACATTGGTTTTTGTACGTCACAAAAAACAATCAACACCAGTTAAAATATTACTGGAGATTTGAAACAAATAGAGAAATACAGTTTTTACGAAGTGTTCTACGAAGCACATCTACAGTCATAATTATTTTTCTCTTCTGGTTAGAAAATATCATAAAAAATATAGAAAATAAATACTAACTATTTTCACGTATGGATAGTTGTACGTAATTGTCCCAAAAATGTTCGATTAAATGTATCCCTGTACGTATGTAATTGACTGTTAACACAATTTACTTTGACTGTAGATCACAGTATCACTACCGTCAACCTTTACTAACAGATTTTGTCGGTGATTCCTCTACAAGCACAACTCACCGTATTCACTGAATGTACATTTATTTCAAGTGGATTCTTTTTGATTTTTTACCTAAGTAGTTTAAAACTGTTATAACTACGTGCTAAAATCGATTACGCCCCTTCAAATGTGTTAATATTAGAGCCGTATAAGTGGTGGTTCTAAAAACCCATGCACCTTCTAGCGCGAACAGCTTATCATTGTATAATAATGAACGCTGCAAGGATTTAAGGAAAAAAATACATACTGTATAACCTGTTGCAACGTTTAACAGAATCTTGTGCCCTACTTTGTATTATAAACAACAATGCATTTAGCTTAAGATTGTGGTTACGGTTGTTATTAAGGCAAATTAAAACGGATGTCTCCACTCCACCATAAAAACACTTCCGTCATTCTTAACACGGACCATGAAAATGCAAACCACGAGCTTATAAATGAGCATTAACAACTCGGACAAGTACGCGAAACGTTGTATGTATTTCACTATCCCGGTACATAAAACTAGTGTATACATAAATATAAATATGTTGCTGAACGTAAAATATGCTCTGACAGTAGATTGATAAATTCGGACAATGATAGCGACTGGCGATCTTAAATAAAGTAGTTATGCAAATACGACGGTCTAGGAACAAGATCTTAAATCTTAGGAAAGGGTGTTAACCGATATGAAACAGGACAACATTTAGAAGACAAAAAAGGCCAAAAACACTTTAGAATGTTTATTGATAATGGGAATAAACGATGCCGTCATTTTACGGTGTATTTGATTCCACCATGTTGAAATATTAAAATGATTAGGTGATATAACTCATAAGAAAGTATTTTACTCGCGCGATATCCTAGATACGTTGTTGGCTTGTGCACTGGAATGCAGCCAGTGTCCTATGTATGTGCAACTCGTTAGCCTGCGGGTTACCCGGCTCGCGCCTGGCGTTTCAACTTCCAAGTATATCTACTTTAATGACACGACGACCATAAACGTAAACAATGGCTATGCAACCTCCGTATAGCAACTAGCAAATGTGTTATGGGGGCCCCAGGACACAAAGTCTGAGACTGATTGGTTGAAAAAAGGTAAAACGTTTTTTTAATTTTTTTTACTTATTTCGTGACCTTCGTTTTCCTTAAAAATGGGAAACAGAGTAACATAGAAACGTTGTCATAACATCGAGGAAGTAAAGACAGCTCAAATATTGTGCCCAGCGAACAACCAGTTTTTCAATAAAGCGACTATGTATGTAGTATGTAGTAATAAGTTTTAAATGAGATATGAGTAGCTGTTTTATTCAAAACCCATTATGTATTGTATTATATCGTACGTTAAAAAAATTAAGGGTCAACAACTCAGGTAATTTTATATACACGGTATGCAATTTTGTATTGTTTATAATTAAAATAAATTGTTCCTCTCATAGGTTTCAAACGTTCCAACACCCATCTATGCCAAGAACCTAACATCTATTGCACTTCTTTCACAATAACTTGGTTCACAATGTCCCGAAGCTGAAAATAAATACATAAGAACAGATCATGCCAAATATACTGACAGTCTAATTACCTCCAACCTATATTTTGATCAGCAAACAAGTATAGTAGTACATACAATACGTTTTTGTTATTCAGTATGTTCACATTATTAAAATGATTGTTCTGTTACTCTATAGCTGATATTGTTTTCAACGACATGTCGCCAACAACTGAGCCCGCGTGAGCCGTCTAAACTTAACACAAAGTCTGGTGGAGGTGCCGGGTAGCCCCGATATTACAATTTAATGAGAGAAAAATCTCGAGTGAATCTCATATTACCCTAGATAATGACGTAGATAATTTTATAAAGAAAATCGACGATAATTGAGAACTACCTTATTAATTTTCATACGCTGATTATACATGAACTCGAGATTCAAATAAGCATGATTACAAAGTAACACGGATTTAAATCTTTTAATTGATATGCGAACGCAGAGTCATTGAAAAAAACACGTCATTTGCGATAAACTTCCCAATAACGAAGAAGTCTTCCTCAAATATAACAGAACGTACTAAATCAATAGTCTCTAGATTCCTTGCAAGAAAAGATTCGATGAAAATGTGAATTTATTTTCGGGTCACCAATATTGGACGCACAGCACTTTCTTTGTGTTTTCGGATTTCACGTCCGCGTTAGCCATGCTACTGAAACGAGCGAGTGTTTACCGGGATCAAATAGTGATGTAGATTCAAGTTCTTCGACGAAAGCAATTTAACTGTTGTTATAGTTACGGTACGGTGGTTACGGTGTTGTTATAGTAACCGAGTATACTAGACGCGTGTTCTTGATAACGTGTGCAGGGTGCGTCTTGACATGTACCCCCCCCCCCCCCCCCCCCCCACGTCTCGGCAAATATTTTCTCATGATAACATTCACGGTAAGTCGTAAACCTGTGGAATATATAATGAAGTCGAGAGGATTTTTACACGAGAAAGCAAAGGGGTAATCCCTCCTCAAAACATCGGCTGTTTTCTTTAGTGCGGGCCTACTATACGAGGCTTATTTAACACCGTAACTGTTAGCGCTCACATAGGCACAGACCGAGATCGAATATGTACACTGAATCAGTCATATATGAATGTGGATTTATTTCTTAAAATGCAAATCATTGTATAAGCGCGAAAATAATATCGGTAGTATGGAGAAAAAATTAAGTTAATTGCTTTTATTTAATTAAACTACTTATTTATTTGATTTAGTATATATTATATGCAGTTAAATACCGCTTTACAAAAAGTGGATTATAAAATAAATACAACTACTATATCATGTACCTACGATGAACCAATAGTAAAATCAGCGAGGTTAATGAAATTAAGATCATACAACAACAAACAGACTGCATTAAAAAAGAGAACGATCCCAAAACATAAATTAAACCTACAGTTATTTTTTTAGGAAGATTATTTAGCGTTTTATTTTTTGTTGTGATTAGTTTAATAAATTTAAATTATTGATTATTGCAGAAGGATAACATGAGAAAACTTTTGAATAATTTGAGACTTTTTTGCACATTCCACAGTCACTTGACATAATATTATATTTAATTGCCATCGAATAATGAACTTTTGCAAATAACTAGGTACATATAGCACCAATAACATTTTGCACGATGTGTTTTTCGATTGACCCTTATCATAATCCCGGTTCCAGAATATCACACACAATCCTTCATATTGCAAATAATACATATTTGTATATACTTCTCGTTCATTTCATGTGGCATTGATTAAAAGCAGATTTGAAATAAAATGTTTAAAACGTTTTTATTTGAATACCAAGTTTGCTAAACAAACAAGTCCAACGTCACGAAAAGCGGACTCGTTTCTGGTGCAAGTTTTCTACTCCTACAACTTCGCCCTTGGCATTAATTACTCCAGAAAAGACTCGTCGAACCTTTCAAGCACCATTTCGTTTTCCTTTACATAGAAGAAGTTCTTTTCATATCAAGTTACCATTATTATTTCTTCAACCTAACGACGTGATTCGAGGTTTGGTAATCGAACACCTTAAATCCCGGTCGGCGCTGCGTTATTTGCCCGGAAACTCGACAACCCTTAGCTGAAATTGTCTCCGAGTTCGGCTTTTATTCGCAAGGCCGTTAGTCCGGCACTCGCTGACCCACCCAGCAGGCAGAGACGAGGCGTGCACTGCTCCGTTGAAATAACGCACCCTCTCAACTGAATATCAGCGATACCGAAGGAAAAGGTCGACAAGAGTTAACGATGGTGTTCTAGAAGCGAGCAAACACAACACACAACGCACGAATACTCGTTTTGCGGAGGGCATCATCACTCTGAAATCTGAATATAATGTACATACATGTATGTGTGTGTGCGGTTCGTCGTGAATTTTCATGGATGCAATGTTAATGTGAACAATATGGGAGGATATCGAGATCAGATACTTAATGATCACATGTTTAAGGATAGTATGAAATAATAATAAAAGTCGGTTTGCAGAAAGATACAGTTCGAATTAACACATATACGTTTCACAGTAGGCCTAGTGAGTTCTAATTAAATATTCTGGTGTCAGCTGACTTGATTTCAAAGCTTCTGATTGGTGGTTGCCAATTGCCATAGTGAAAACAAGTATAAACAAGAAAAGACGAACCATGTAAACTCAAGCATTGTTCTGTAGGTTCAAACAACAAACACGCATAACGCTGCTGGTTTCTATTACAGAAGTGTTTGGAAGCATATTTTACCGATCGATAGTAAAGTAGACCTACGAGTTCTGAATTTGATGAATGAACACATATCTAAACAAGTACGGAGATTTCTGCACACGCATTTTAATTTTTGGGTCCTGGGTCCTGGTCTTGGTCTAGGTTTTCAAATTTAAAGTTAAAACAAAAGTTAAAATAGGCTTATCAGAAAATAGAGATATAATTCTGCTTGGTTTTTATGATCTCCATGAACAAATGTGCTAGGGATTTGTTTTAGAATAGAGAACTTCAAACAAGCAAACTACAAGCAAACGTATAATATTAAAGACACTTCCTCCATTACAAGTTTCCCACCATATGAATAAGATATAACTGTAAAGCATTAACTGTAAGGCATATATTTAAAGTTTTGTTTTTATTTTCATATTAAAGCAAGAATGTTTTCCAAGTACAAGTAAGTTTTTGTAGGTTGGGTTGTATTTGGTTGTATCGTACTCAACTTAGTTAAACTTGTGAATATATTAATCGACAAAAGATTGTTACCGAACATTTTACAAGGCGTATTTCCTTTCATAGTATATTGTTTTAAAACACGAGATGAAGATAAATTCTTTGTATACCAGGCAACGTTAATTACTCGGTGGTTTATTTTAGGGATGAGGGTGTGATTTATAATCGTGTGGAGATGATATACTGAATTCAAGAACTCACAGAATGCATCGGAGTAGCCTCCGTATTGCTACTGTTCAATTGATCGAACACAGCAGCCCGTTATATCTGGATAAATAACACTAAAGCTATTGATGTTTTAAGATGTTATAGAAAATGTGTGAAAACGGTTTGTTATAGGTAAACGAATAATGTTACATACTCTACACCAGATTTGAATTAGCCGTAGTCTGTAGCATTCTACCTATTACGTTAATTCGGAGTTAATTTATTTTGTTCAATGATTTAAAAAGTATTTATAAAAAACTATATTTAGGAAGATTCTTGATGTTTATCTATAAAACAATACCACTGCGGTTACGTTAATAGTGGGGGTCACGATTTCAAGATACAAGTATGTTTGGATAATGGTGTTAAGGCAATCAGCCAGTCAGCCACCAGTATAAACCATAATATTAATTTTAATTTATCTGCAAGCCAATCTGACATGGATATTATTACAATGAACAACCGAAAAATAAAAAGGCTATATTTTATTTTGAAATTAAACGTAGCTTCTCTAATTGACTAAAAAATGAGGAGAGCCGTAGATCCATCGATCGCCTCGCGAATAAATCAAACTCGTAGTTGTAGATGGATGAAGCATTGGATCCCACACAATCTGCGTCAGACAGGGCGGATTCACAAATAAACATGGTTTTAGAATAAAACAGGAGAAGCGATTAAACGCAGCCGAGGAAACACTTCGCGAGGGGGAGAAGAAAGATTAATGAGTAGGAGGACCGAGCCGGAGCCGCTGGGAGATGAAAACAACAAAATTCAATTTATTCTGGCACATAGCAGAAGCAGAGACACAGAGTAAAATATTGAAATCGTGTCGAATACAAAAAGAAAGGAACTGCCCCCGCTAAAGGACACAATCAGATTTATTTCAATTGAATTCTTCTCATTGGAACGGAATTATAATGAAACTTTTGTTCTCACACACAATAAGTAGTAATGCGTCATCTCGCCATAAATCAATAGGTATTTTGCGTTTTTGTTCGTGGTGTAGGCATTGATCAATTTCAAACCTTTTCAATTATTATTAATCGGAATTGTTACTATTGTCTTCTTAGTTTCCCGTCAATGATGCTTTCTCCCAACACATCTAAACAATGTGATTATCACGTAGTTGTGGTCAGGATCCCTATATCACGTAGGCTGATGGTCAAAAGCAATTCTGCGCAATGAGTATGTGATGTGTAAAGCTTGTATACGTTCAACCACCTTCAATCGCTTCGTATCAAACTGCAGTACACGATTCAAGTCCATGCTGTTGCAATCGTTGACATAGATTAATAGTGATTGGTTTTTATTATGATAAACTCGACCAACCATGTTGCATGCACTTGCATGCCACGGTTTATGCGGAGATTTAACAAGGTTAAAAGCTGATTACACACTAAGCCATCAACTATGGAAGCGACCGCAGATAGACTGAGTTCATAATCATCAACCACTAACACGTCAAGTCTCGCTGTATATAGATCCTATGCGCCCCGTTCATAAGCCCTACTCTTATCTCGATACGAGTGCTTTTAGAATGATGCACATAATTTACTCCACAGCATGCTGAATTGATACATGACGTTTCTACAGTAGAAGTGCCATTTGCAAGGTTATATAAAAGCACAGAAAAAAGATAAAGCAGTTTAATAAAATAGTAAGAAATGCATTTTGAGTAACACTTGACTGAAGAACATTCAGAAAAGTTGTTTAAAATCCGAGTAAATTTATAACTAATTAAATTTGTATCTCAACTGTATCATGTAATTATTAAACCATAAATGTGTCCCTGTTATAAGTTCAACTACTTTGTTATATCAAAACATTATAATCTTGATCTTTGCCAGGAGTGTCTCCACAGATCGCATATTGATACGTATGATATGACGTCACATTATCAACCTTATTCTATCACTTATCGAGTGTATCTGCAACGCCAAACCACCGCCACACGGCCTCAGCGAATGAGGTATAGCAACACACGCAAAACTGTTATAATGCAAAGCATAAAACTTTACAAATAGTTTGTTTTTATTTTTCGGAAAACGTGTGTATTATGGATACGAAACCAGATAACACGAATACCAACTTCGCTTAGCAAAACATTGTTTTTGGAGGAATATGACACTAATTAGCGGTAGTGTGAGCCCTCGTTTTAACCGTCTCATTAGTCATGAATCTGCCTCGTTTCCTTGGCGACAAGTCACATAAGACCCGCCACCATTATCCCCTCTTTCACAAATACGCAGCATTCATACAAACAACCGCATGCTTAATGAAGCTTAAAGCGTGATCGCATTAACTGTATCGAGCAATTTTAGACAAAGCTAAAAACATTACCTCAAACAGATGGTTCGTTTCACTTTTACTCCTAGACTAAATGTTTGCTGTAAACTAATGTCTAATGCGCCACTAAAACTAATGCGCCAAGAGCTAGCTGCAAAATAAAAATAATAACTGAATTCTCAATTTTAGAGTACTGCCACATTTTTACGCGAGGATTTACAGGTAACTCAGATCTTGTACGTTTGCGACAAGCTAAATTAAGAACTGTCGAAATATACCGCGATAATGGTTAAATAATTCAACTAAAAAACACCAGAAGTCATTATACAAATTGCAATACTTCAGTTCCACTCTGTATAGTCTTTATCAAACAGTATTACAATTAAAACGCGAGACCAGAACATGGCAGTAAACCAAACATCAAAAGCAACACATTATACGAAAACGTTTCTACCCACTCCCGCCATTGTTCTTGTTTTTTGTTGTTTTAGTAGCAATTCTGTTTGTTAAAGGCTCCAGATTGGAGATGACATATTACGTTTAAAAAATATCAGAACAGTGTTTGGTCAATTATTTGTCTATTGCAATAAATATTACGTGCCTATTAGTGAATTCGTTTACTAAATTAAGAACTTCTGTGATCTAAAAGGATAATAAGTTTGTAACACTCGCAGATACGTCCACTGATGGGATTGTGTGTTCAGTTCTATAAACATGCATTCTTTGCACGAAATGCATCGCCGGTATTCTTTAGTTTAATAACCATTGCTAAAACAAAACGTGTTTAGTATATTAACTCGAATGTTGACCTAGATGAAGATTGGTTGTCTAATCTACTAGTTCAGACGCTCTTGCCAGATTTACTGTACGTTCAATCACTTAGCGAGAAATAGGTCTGGTTGAGCCATCACTGTTATAAGTGCGATTCTATCAATAGCATTGCAAAACCGTTAAGCTGCTATTTTAAGGATATCATTCCCTCTAGTCCTTTTCTCTATTATCGAGATGCAAATTTTACACAAAGCACCATAAAACCAAAATTGGAGATGGCAAAGATAAAAGGAAACTCCCTTTTATTTCTTCGCCTGAGGGTTACGAAGTATTATAGATCAATTCAACGAATAAAACTGCTCTTAAGAAAACAGATAAATCTACCACAATCACAGAAATAAAATAGGAACGTCGTCCCTTTATTTAATGTCCTACCATAGATCAGTATATTAATGCAAATCTATTTTTTTTATACACACATTCTGAATTATCATAATGTGGAACTAAACGCATGTGACAACGGCAGCGATAAGCTAGCTGTGTTACTCTAGTTTAGATCAAATATCGTCGTCCTTTTAGTTTTAATTTAGCATTTAAAATCTGAAAAATCATATGTTTAAAAATATGAGAAAAATAAAACACTATTTCAAAAACATTACAATTGCATGCAATATGTTATCAAAAACAAATGTATAATCCAAAAATTCTTCAATATTTCAAGCGATTGGTAGACCAGTAGCGAAGTTTTCTATACCTGTTTAGAAGTTATTTGAATACTCAACGGTAACTATTTTGTAGATACTAGTCTGGATAAATCGTATTAGCGCGACTATAATATTGATGGGAGGTCAGTCCGTGTAGTGAACCAACACCACACAGCGTAATTGCTTCATTATCGACGAACTATTCCCACAGCGACGAATGTATTGTTAATATCTATATTTCCTCGGAGACTAATCGTTCACGATGATCGAAACAAATCACTTTATGGTGTTCCAAAGCAACGATATACGGTAGGGATACCTCGCAATGTTAGCCAACGCAAATTTTACGTTATTTTATCGCTTAAAGATATTGAAAATGTGATTTTAAGTTTTAACCAAAGGTGTACTTTTGAATCAGCTACAAAATGAATTTTAAAACTTTCAAAATATTAAAATTTTTGCTATTGTTATTTCTGTTAAAGAAATTATAAGTAAATAATTACATATATCACAATAGTAACAGTTATATTATTTGATAGTATACATTAAATATTGTTTAGCTGATTCAAAACAAAATCTTTGTTTAGAATCACTTCTTCATTAACATGAAGCGTTCTCAACATAATCTTACATTATACTTCCGAGATAGCTCACTGAGGTGGTGGCCGAGCGATCCAGCAAGCGATCGGTATATTGTCTGTTTTCGGAACAGCGATATTTAGGTCCGGATTCATATTCGTTCCTTACTCCTAGGGGCACCCACGGTTTATTAAGAATTTATTTTCTACATGGGAAATATCATGAAACTGTTTGGTAACCACGGGCGCCTCTAGGGGTAGAGAACTACTATGAATTCCAACCTTAGTGTGTAAACGTTTCACTTACATCTAACGTTGAGCCGTACGCTGATGGTCTGCGACTTGGTGTTGTAAGACTCGTGCAGCGCTACGCAGCGCAGCGTGCGCCCGTGCTGCGCCTTGGCGAAGCGCAGCTCTAGCACGGAGGTGGCGACCCAAGTGCGCGGGTTGTCAAGCTCGGGTGTGTTACTCTGGTTGCTCTGCGGCGACAGCTCTTCCTCTCCTGCAAGAGCACAACACGGTATTGTGAAGAGACGTTCACACATTCATATTCGAGTGAACGCGGGTAACAAGAATACATCAACTGGGAAGTGAACTTGAGCGTCTTTCTTGCTCGGCAGGCGCTGTGACCTCTAGAGACCAAAAGGGGTGACAACTGACAATAATTAAACATCTGGGCCAGGATTCATAAGAGGTCCTAAGTCTTTTTCTGGTCTTAACTCTAAGACCAGCCTTACTTTGGACCTCCTGTAAAATAAGACACAGGTCACATAAAAAAGTTACTAATTCCTGGTACGAACACAATGAACATTCCAATAATATGTTTTCAAGTCTGTTCTCAGATATGTTCCTAGATTCACAAGAGGTTCAAAGTTAGGCCGGTCTTAGAGATAAGACCAAAAAAGACTTAAGACCTTTTGTGAATCCGGGCCCAAGGCCCAGATTCATAAGAGGTCCTATTTGAACTCTTGTGAAGCCAGACTCAGGTCACAAAAAGAAGTAACTGATTCCTAGGCGGAACACAGACGTAATGAGCATTCAAATAATATGCTTTAAAAATCTATTCTCAGATATTGGTCTGTATTTACGAGGTTCAAAGTTAGGCCGGTCTTAGTTAAGACCAGAAAAAGACTTTGGACAATCTAGGTACTGGTTTATGTGTGCAATGTATGAACTGACAGAATTGAAAGAGAACTCGAACCGTCGAACCATTATCCTACAGCGTTTGAGCTTTGAACAGTTTATTTATTAAATGAATGCAAAACATTTGATCATAACACCCATATTGTAATGACTTACATACTAAAGTAAAGACGTTAATACAGCATCTACAACCTAGGTTATAATAAGCTATGATCAATGAAACGTTTGTGATAAATTGAAATGAGAATCATAAACAGAAATAGTATCTGAATAGTAAAATAATGCTAATATTAATGGAGGTAGTTAGTTGAAATGGATAGCTTATTTCATTATATTTTATAATATGGTTTATTGTAACGACCTGCGGGAGCGCATTCAGCGGATATTTAATTTAGTTCTGGTTTTGTACAAATAGTTCCACTCGAGTGTCTCTCTAATGATTCGGCTATTCGATTATTACTTTTAGTCTTATTACTCACTATTTGCTTTTAAAATAATGTTGCTTGTACAGGTAAGGGTAAGTGAACTTCATGTAATAATACTAATAAATTGGTTTTGTACGTTGAGTGGAGGAAATCGCATATCGCATATTATTGATTATAAAAAGATACGATTCGGGGAACTTCTGTTTAAATAGTACAAGAATGTGTTCAATAATGTAGCATAGATGTTTTTAAAAACAACCGTCCAATTATATTTTAATTCTCAATCAATTCATATAATACATAATATATAATCAATAAGGTAAATTTCGGTGGTAAATTTGTCTTTTCTATTTTAAGTTTCTACGTGTTTTGAGTGTGATGCAAATATGATAAGTTATTGTATTTCGTAATTTGTTGAAGACATATGTACATTCAACTATTAAACGAAATAATTGTTTTGTATATTAACAAGGCATACATTTGCCGATGGCAACGTCGTCTGGAAAATATTTATATATTTGTTTTTAATGTTGTGATAAAACGTTTACTGTACGCATAAGGTATACTCGAGTGTAGAAAAGTTCCCAAAGGCAAAGTTTACTTTGTAAAGATAATATTTCAGTACGCGAGTTTCAAGTTGTTGGAAAGCGGCTGCATATACTGCTTATTGGGCACTTTGAGCTTCCATTTATACGCCTAGTGCTTATTTAAGGTACACATATATAAACTCATGAAGTTCATAGCATTTCAAAATATATAAATTGTATGCGTAGTGAGTGCTGATATAAACATATTATCACGATCGCTTTGCACACGGTTGAGCATTATATGGGGAAACTATTATTTTTGCGTTGCAGTCCGTACGAGAACAGTTCAATTACATTGTGGACATGGAGAAATGTCCACTAATTTGGTGGAGCTCTTGAGCAAACATGGTAGTCCTCTAGCTCCTAGGGGTTGTGTAAAGAAGACTTGCTAACAAGACATGCAAACCACACCCAACTTAGTTCTACCGCTAGCCGTCTCCAAACTACCCCCCTAACTCGGCGCCGAGTGGTTGCATGCGTTAGGAGTTGTTGAAAAGTTTGTCTTTTCGAACAGCATGTAGCTCCCACGGAACAGATTATCTGGATGTTTAAGCATTATCAGCCTGCGGGAACCAGTGGCCTACATCGCACTCAGTACAACACAGTCATTGGAATTGTTTGTTTTTTGTTACTTTTGTTGAACATTTGTAAATGTTCGTCTTCATGCATAAATTATAATTCATAGTTGAGTACACAAATTTAATTTCTGAGACACATCTACAACACTCATAGAAAATAAAACAATTTCGTTTGAAAACACAATTTAGGAAGATTAAGCGCATTGTAAGAAGTACATACTATAATATCAACGGTAAAGCTATAACAATAGCTTTTTTTACAATAGCAAAGCAAAGTTTCAAAATATTACATGAAAAAAATACTTTTTTAAAAAAACAACGCTTATATTAAAATGCACTAAAAAGTAAAAAATAAATTTTCGCCCAACAAAGTTTTGGCTAACTCGGAAAATAAAAGCGTTGGGCGCTTTCCCTGCATAAACAGCAGAATATTGCTATCTATGTCAATACCGAAAGCGCCCAACGCTTTTATTTTCCGAGTTAGGCAAAACTTTGTTGGGCGAAAATTTATTTTTTACTTTTAAGTGCATTTTAATATAAGCGTTGTTTTTTTAAAAAAGTATTTTTTTCATGTAATATTATTTTATACTTTTTAGTCTTAAAGAATCTTGCAATCGAATATATGCTCACTGGACGTGTCCGAATTAAGAAGACTGCATACTTGTGTACTTGTACTTGTTAACTTCACTCGCAAACTAGCGTGCTCGCATTGCAAACTTGAATTTCGGACAGTTCCGTTCATGCACGATCCAGCGATCGGCCAATAATGCTTATGAAAAGTGGGGTTATGTGGCTATGGGATAATTATATTATATTATATTATATTATATTATATTATATTATATTATATTATATTATATTATATTATATTATATTATATTATATTATATTATATTATATTATATTATATTATATTATATTATATTATATTATATTATATTATATTATATTATATTATATTATATTATATTATATTATATTATATTATATTATATTATATTATATTATATTATATTATATTATATTATATTATATTATATTATATTATATTATATTATATTATATTATATTATATTATATTATATTATATTATATTATATTATATTATATTATATTATATTATATTATATTATATTCAAACAATCAATTCCTACCGTGATAGAAAACAGCAGTTGCGCTAGCACCAACTACCACCAACTAACACCAACGATCAACTGTGAGGTCGAACCACGCGAAGGGAACGCACCTATGCGTACATGGTGAATGACTCACCGCACGGGGTTGTACCATACTTACAAGTGGAGCGTGTTGACATTCTTGCTGCATAGAAACATATCCGATGCTTTCGTCACGGATATTTGAGTCCCGAACCATGCCTGCATGTGGTTGGCCCATCCTCACTAGCTATGACTAATTTCCCATATGAAGCTAATTGTTTAATAATTTAACCATGGTGGATTAAATAATAAGTGAATCTGATCATTGATTCATATATTGTCATTTAGAAAATACGACTGTGTGAAAATTTCAGCTCGATCGGACGTTGGGAAGTGGGTGAAATATCGATTAATTAATTATGATGGTTTAATTAATTATTTAATAAATATGACAATTGATTCATGTATTGTCATTAGAATACGTCTGTGTGAAAACTTTGAGCTCAATTTGACGTTCGGAAGTGGGTGAAATATCGATTCCCATGTAAAACATCAATTAATTAATTATGATGGCTTCATTGAATATTTAGTAAATATGACAATTGATTCATGTATTGTCATTAAGAATACGTCTGTGTGAAAACTTTCAACTCGATTCGACGTTGGGAAGTGGGTTAAACATCGATTCCCATATAAAACATTAATTAATTATGATGAATTAATTGAATATTTAGTAAATGTGACAATTGATTCGTGTATTGTCATTAAAAATACGTCTGTGTGAAAACGTTCAGCTCAGTTCAACGTTGGAAAGTGGGTGAAATATCGATTTCCATATAAAACATCAATTAATTAATTAATTATGATGAATTAATTGATTATTTAGTAAATATGACAATTGATTCGTGTATTGTCATTAAGAACACGTCTGTGTGAAAACTTTTAACTCGATTTGACGTTGGGAAGTGGGTTAAACTTCAATTCTCATATAAAACATCAATTAATTAATTATGATGAATTAATTGACGATTTAGTAAATATGACAATTGATTCGTGTGCAGTCATTAAGAATACGTCTGTGTAAAAACTTTCAACTCGATTTGACGTTAGGAAGTGGACTGTACATCGATTTTCATATAAAACATTAACTAATTAATTATGATGAATTAATTGACGATTTAGTAAATGTGACAATTAATTCGTGTATTATCATTAAGAATACGTCTGTGTGAAATGTTTTAATTCGATTTAACGTTAGAAAGTGGGTTAAACATCGATTTCCATATAAAACATGAATTAATTAATTATGGTAAATTAATTACCAATTTAGTAAATATGACAGTTGATTCATGTATTGTCATTAGAACTACGTCTGTGTACAAAATGTCAGCTTGATCGGACATTTAAAAGTTGGTGAAATATCGATTCAAAGATTCATCGATTTCCATGTAAAACATTAATTAATTAATTATGATAAACTAATTGACAATTTAGCAAATATGACAGTTGATTCATGTATTGTCATCAGGAATACGTCTGTGTAAAAAATTTCAGCTTGATCAAACATCTAGAAGTAGGTGGAATATCGATTCAAAGATTTCGTCCAGACAAACAAGGCAAGTTAATATAAGCGTTGTAAAATTACATTTACAGGAGTATTTTGTTGATAGATCTTTGCCAATGTTCCGTTAAAATGTTTTATTTGTGTAAACTAAAAAAGAAGTATACATCTTTAAGACGTAACCTCTATCAAAGGATCGACAAATGTTTGTTAATAATGTGTATTAATAAATTATTAACTAGATAAAGAAAATACATATATATAACAAGAACACAAAAAATGAGTGTGTATTATGTTCCGAAATAGTCTATTTGATCAATTAAATGTGACCGCTTTTTTCAGAATCGTACGAACTGATCTTTCATCAGTTTAAACCAATTGCTTACCTGTTGCCGAAGAAAAAACAAACCACTTGGCAATTCCAGACCACTTAAAGAGTTTTAGAAGTCTGAATTCTTGAACGATCACTGAGCTTCTTCATTTAACGAGCTTATTAAAGCATCAAAAGCTAGCAAGGTTGGTTAGGGATGGTTTCCATTTAAAAGATATTATTTATTTTGAAACGTTTAACATTCCATAAATGCGCTCTGGAGAATATTTCTTGTGATAAAATATGCTTTCACAAGTATAGAATTTTACCAAAAATCTACGTAGGTTCACTGTGATATAACAATACAGGTCAGTAGATGAAAGCTCTTTAGACCTATGATCCTTTACTCCTGAGGTCTTAGTAGGGACGAGCCTTGCATAACCTTCTTTCTACAACTCCTAATATACGTGGTGCACTGGGAACACTTCATAGATAGATGATAGCGCGACCACGCAATGTGGCCAGTGCTGGAACCACGACGCTACGTGAAATCTAAAATACCCCTCTAAGTACTATTATATAAGCTATAGGAGTTGATATTGGAGTTAAACCTACAAGAACCCACTGTAGTTCTGATGCATTTAATTTAAAACTTGGCTGGTGTGTGATACATAAAGAACAGAAATGATTCATCATCACATAAACCTACATTGATAAATAATAGATAATGAAAATGTGTGCATTATTTATAATTATATAGTCAACAAAAATGGGCCTAATGTAAATGGTGTTTTTCTGATACATTATGGTCCCTGTGCAGTGTCCTATATTCGAATCCTGTCTTACGTAGACATTGTATCAGGTAGTTTCAATCTTCAGACATCGTAAAGTTTTCGATTCGATATATGTCACAATTCAAGTAATAATATACACCGATAGAGGTGGCTCAGCGGTAAGACGCGAGACTCTAATTCGGGAGGTCGCTGGTTCGATTCCGGCCACCGGCAGTCCTGACTGAAGGTTTTTTCCGAGTTTTTCCTCAGTCGTAAAAGCGAATGCTGGGATTGAGTCATACTATCAGCCCTCGACATTCCTTCCCAACTATCCAAACACCCTAATAACCTAGTTAGTCACCTGAAGAGGGGCACATCAGGTAAAGCTGGTGTGCACCCTATAACGGGTAGGCTATTCCCACGAAAAATTATTAATTATTAATAATATACGGTATTACCCATTTTGCATCACCTCTGGTAGTGCAGGTTATGATTAAGGGATTCAACACATGCTTTCTCAATGTAGCACCGTAACTATAACTATTTTGGGTAAAATAAATTAAATAAAAAGAGCCCACACTACTTATTTATCTTTTTCTCACAGGAAAGAAACAATATTTCGCAAGTTGAACAAAACCTGCTCTCATTTGTGAATGAAAAGAAGTAGAAAAAAGAAAGTAAACCCATGCATTGCGGTGTCAGTTTGAATGGGATGCACTCGACTCACCCAGGAACCACTTGAGCCTCGCGGGTGGGTTGCCATAGCGACTGATGCATTTCACAGTGGCTCGATCGTCCATCTTGGCCGTAACGTTGTTTCCTGGTAACACCTGACTCGTGTTATATTCCACGCGGGGCTGCTGTGGCGCCACTGTAACATGAGATGAGAGACATTAGCATTCCGCCACTGCTACCAACACCTGACTCGTGTTATATTCCACGCGGGGCTGCTGTGGCGCCACTGTAACATGAGATGAGAGACATTAGCATTCCGCCACTGCTACCAACACCTGACTCGTGTTATATTCCACGCGGGGCTGCTGTGGCGCCACTGTAACATGAGATGAGAGACATTAGTATTCCGCCACTGCTACCAACACCTGACTCGTGTTATATTCCACGCGGGGCTGCTGTGGCGCCACTGTAACATGAGATGAGAGACATTAGCATTCCGCCACTGCTACCAACACCTGACTCGTGTTATATTCCACGCGGGGCTGCTGTGGCGCCACTGTAACATGAGATGAGAGACATTAGCATTCCGCCACTGCTACCAACACCTGACTCGTGTTATATTCCACGCGGGGCTGCTGTGGCGCCACTGTAACACGAGATGACACACATTAGCATTCCGCCACTGCTACCAACACCTGACTCGTGTTATATTCCACGCGGGGCTGCTGTGGCGCCACTGTAACACGAGATGACACACATTAGCATTCCGCCACTGCTACCAACACCTGACTCGTGTTATATTCCACGCGGGGCTGCTGTGGCGCCACTGTAACACGAGATGACACACATTAGTATTCCGCCACTGCTACCAACACCTGACTCGTGTTATATTCCACGCGGGGCTGCTGTGGCGCCACTGTAATATGAGATGACACACATTAGCATTCCGCCACTGCTACCAACACCTGACTCGTGTTATATTCCACGCGGAGCTGCTGTGGCGCCACTGTAACATGAGATGACACACATTAGCATTCCGCCACTGCTACCAACACCTGACTCGTGTTATATTCCACGCGGGGCTGCTGTGGCGCCACTGTAACACGAGATGACACACATTAGTATTCCGCCACTGCTACCAACACCTGACTCGTGTTATACTCCACGCGGAGCTGCTGTGGCGCCACTGTAACACGAGATGACACACATTAGCATTCCGCCACTGCTACCAACACCTGACTCGTGTTATACTCCACGCGGAGCTGCTGTGGCGCCACTGTAACACGAGATGACACACATTAGCATTCCGCCACTGCTACCAACACCTGACTCGTGTTATATTCCACGCGGGGCTGCTGTGGCGCCACTGTAACACGAGATGACACACATTAGCATTCCGCCACTGCTACCAACACCTGACTCGTGTTATATTCCACGTGGGGCTGCTGTGGCGCCACTGTAACACGAGATGACACACATTAGCATTCCGCCACTGCTACCAACACCTGACTCGTGTTATATTCCACGCGGGGCTGCTGTGGCGCCACTGTAACACGAGATGACACACATTAGCATTCCGCCACTGCTATCAACACCTGACTCGTGTTATATTCCACGCGGGGCTGCTGTGGCGCCACTGTAACATGAGATGACACACATTAGCATTCCGCCACTGCTACCAGCATGTTCACAGTGTAGCTATTCCGTAATGTGTATTAACAGTTCATCCCCTGGCGGAGAAACAGTAAACTAAAAAGACAGGTTGTCGAATGGACTAAATTTATCACCATATTTGGAGTGAATATAAAGACAATTTTGTTACTTCAATATAGGAAAATATGTGATTATATCATTACTTATTAATATTTCCATGCTTAAATGCATGGACCTATGTTTCGTAGTGTGCCGTCAGAATAAGAGAGCGCATGTAGAAACGCTTCCTTAGAACACTGTACCTGTTGCCCACATTACAGTTATAAATTAATAATTATTCTGCACAATCATCTTTATAATAATACTACCATATTCAAACTCTTCCTTCCCTCCCACCAACATTTATTTTAGTTTAGTTTTAGGTTGTAGTTTTGTTTCATAGATGTATTATTAATTAAATACTTAGGTACATTTGGTTTGATTAAATTAGATTGTATTAATTATTAGTACGCTGGACCATTGTGGTCATCCAATGTGCATTGGTCAGCAATTAGGTTTTTCTTAATAAAGGTAGATCTTCCTTCTGAATTTAGTAAATTCAAAAAGTAAAATATCGATATTGAACATAACATTGAAAGTGTTGAAGCGTGCATGAATACGTCGGCGATTACAATGTTTTATTTTGCTGTTTCAGAACACAATTTGTTTTGACATGCCATTTGAATAACTTAATGGAAAGAGTTTTTATTTAAATAAAATATGGCGTTTAATATTGCGAAATTGATCCATGACCAATATTGATGTTTATTGAACCTCAGCCAGAAGATCGGTGTTATCTTGTATAGTAAATCATAGGCCTACGTAAACATTACGTGCTCGTAATAATTCTTTGGCTACATCGAAAAACAGTAAATGGTTAAATGGTTGTCATGTGTGCGCACCATACTACACAAAAAAAGAAAATAATATTTATTGCAGCCAGTCTCAAAAAAAAACAAAAAAACAATGTAAACTGTTAAGTAAGGTTTGACATTACTTGAAAAGTAATATTTTACTATAGGCCTACAATGTAAAGAGTAGGATGCAATTAAACGAAGATAATTTAGCTGTCTTACGTTGTCAAAATAGTTATTCGAATCAGCCCCCGCCTGTTGTTGTAAGCCTTAAGCAGTCCCTAAGACAGAAACGTAATGTGAGGAAAACAAACGTTTTCTCTTTCATCACAGATCAGCGGGAAACCGTCAGAAGTTGGAGATTCCTCCGCTTACTTGTGCAGGATAAACAAAACGAGCGTGGTTATCAAGTTATGCAGATCGCGCGAGTACTTTAGTTAGTTCATTGGAAATATTTAGACGGGCTCTGCCTTACATCAACACAGATTAACGCGGTTTCAATTGTTGCTGAATTTAAGAGAAATACCGCGACTAGTTCATCCACCGAATTTTGTGAATTGGAATACTTAAAGGGACAGATGTCGATTGAATAAAGCTGACACATACAAACTTAATTACAATATTAAAACCCATCAAAGCGAAGAATACATTACCAGGAAATTAAATTATTTTTTATCGGAACTCCGATTCATTCTTTGAAAAATAAATACCTCTTGTAGAGATGGAATCACGTACTCTATTCACAACGACGGCATCACTGTTTACCGACGTTGACATTTCCCATTTACAGAGCTTCGATGTTAAGATGTTAGTGAACGACGAACAAACGAGATCTTTTAAATAATTCATGCAATATGTTTCAGTTTCGATTCTTATTTCAAAGTCAAACACATTCGTTGCATTGGATCTACATTACCTAACTTCAATATTTAGTCTGTCAAATAGAGATTGGTCGATTCATTTTAACTTGTTGCTCGAATGACGTAATCCGTATAGTTTGAGTTCGACAACAATATATCACTGATATCACCAAGTGACACCCTGTTCATTGGCTGATAAATCTATACTCGCAGCGGTTTATTGTATAATGTGCTTACATAGCCCGGCCACGAAATGTTACACTGCTCGAGTGTATACACATCATTAGTTGATAAAATAAGGGCGGGATGAAGAGGAATGGCAACGTGTGCTATACGAGTGGCCTTCACAACTAATTGAAACATGGCAACGTCGGGGATGCTGGAGGCTGACATGTTTAGAGCTCACGGCACAAACAAAACATCAAGTACTCCATATATAATTAGAAGAAACATATGGGACAATCATTCACTCTACACGAGACATTTAAATACATAAAGAAATGTTATAAAAAAACAACAGCTGTTTGTGACCTCGTTTTTAAATTGATAATTTATCACTACGTACAAAATTTCAATTTTCGTTAAAATCACAATTAAAAACATACTTGTACGAACATATTTTGCAGACAATTTAATGAGGTATTGCTTTTAAAAAAAACTCTATCCAGAACTTATTATATTTGTAAATACATCAGCATCCACATGAACAAGCGAGGCGCTTGAATTGAAGGCCGAGTCTGGTGCCTGCATGTCCTTTTATAAAGTGGCGCTTTATGTGGCAAACTCTTAGCGTATACTAATGATATTTGACGGTATTTATTTATAACAATTTGGTATATATAAATCACACGCGCATCTCCTCGATAAGTATCTTTGCAAAAATATGAGACATACAGCCGTAATTCCATTCATTACATTAAAGGAGATGTTGTGTAAATCTTTGCGAAACAAGGATTTCTTATGCAGAGATAGCTGGAAGCACAATATCAGTAATATGTGGGGGAAAGGAGAGTCTAAAAAATTAAAAGATAAATAAAAGAACGCTACACAATATTAAAACGGAGATAAACAACCAACATTTAGTTTCATAAGAACAAAAACTGGATTTCAAAATAACAACGTCGCAAGGATGAAAATATTTCACAATTTTTATTCCAGTGTCAGATTCGTACGAAACATACACATCCTTAATACTATTCATTTTTACGATATTGTGTAATGTTCTCAAGGTTTTAATAACGAGGGTACCCACACCCGTAAGGACGCATCAGCAAAATACGACCTGCCCACATTTCCTGTATCAGATGACCCATGTTTGCACCGATACTGACCATAATTAAAACCCAACGAGCTATTGCTAATACCGACCGGGTGGCCATGTGTTCGGGTGAGCGGTAACCCCGAGCCAGAGGGCAACGTTGGACGGTTGGATCACCGGGTCCGCGTGGATCATTTAACCGAGCGCAACGATAACTCGAGACTCTCGACCAAGCGCGACACCGAATTGAAAATCGATCTGTGAGTCAATTAAGGTCTTTTCTATCTCGTAATCAATTACCAACGTCTATTACGTCATAAAACTCCATCCAGACTTGGATCTTCGTACCGTGATGTGGGGGGGGGGGGGGGAAGAGGGGGGTCTGATGAGATTCTGATGGACCCGGCTCGACTGAAACTCGTGAGTGCTGTAAAGATTCTAATTCAAGACGTTTTAGAAGAACGACTAGGATTATATAATGATGTCGTTATCAAGCTACTAGAAAGCCAATACGCACAGTCGTTCATTAGCTTTGTTTGTTGGCTCCCTCGAGTAGGCGCCAAAACGCTCTGTGTTCGGCTGCCAATACCCACACTACCGTCGCGTATACTAACATGGAGGCGAGTCAAGGATTTTGGAAACAAGAGGGAGATGGGTACACATACAATACATTCATTCACACCATTTACATAAATCGATTCAATAAATGTGTGTATTTAAAGCCCGTTAGGATTATTCTTCAATACATACATACACGTTGCCTCAGACTCCGTAAGTTCTAGTCAATATTGATAATTATTATGCTAAAAGAAGATAACTTCTAAAAAAAATCTTGTATATTGAAATATAAAATGAAATTCATTTTATAAAAAAAAAAAACACACAAATGTGTTGCTGTGCATCATCTCAGTCTTTATGTACTTATATTGAATACAAACATAATTTTGTCGTTTAACCAGGAGAACTAAATGAATGAAATTATTATAAACATATTAATTAGGGTATCACTTACGGTTAGGTCACAACGAATTATTATATGTTGCAATATACGATACTCACACCAAACTGAAAAGTTGTAACTACGTAATGTTGTTTTCTCTGTCTTTAAGGTGGCGAGAACGGATCACTTTATTTATAATTTAATATTCAAGGTGTGAATCGGTACCTTCTCAAATCGCTCTCAATGCTGGTCCGCTTAGTAGTGAGAAAGCTCAGGAGACAGCGTAGAATCGTCGACCATCATGTCTCCAAACTAACATGCGGGTTCAGAAAGTCCAACATCTCTTCAAAAGAGAGTTTGAAGAGAGCCAAACATGTTTGTTTTCTTCACTACTTAATGGTGGTTAAAACCGTTATCAACACTTCTTTCGTCTTTCGCACTTATTATTCTTACAAACTCTTTTATCTCATAAACTGTAGGAACGAAACTTGAGACGTATTGAACTAAACTGTTCATCATTTGCCAATTTCTTGTAAGTTGCAATAAAACACAAAAGCTAAGTCTTTTGAGCAAGTCAAGAAACAGTGCCAAAGGCTTGTTGCTTTGGGAAGTGAGATAAGCCATTGTGTGTCTCGGGACGCCTGGCATTACTCGCCTAGGGACGGGTGCCAACTGATGGCAAATAGATCTGCCAGCAGTTGTCAGAGGGCGCTTGGAACCCGGGGGGGTTGGGAGGGGGGGATGTTGATACCAAAACGGACTGAAATAAGAGGAACAAGCGTGGAATGGAAAACAGGATGATATTTCGTTAAAGCGATAAAAGAAGACGAAAGGAATGATTGGATGAGATGCAAAGAGATACGAAGTTGAGCAGAGAATAGAAAGAATGGAAGAGATTGGAGCTACGTTTGAAACTCGATGAAGTCGACGAAAAAATATCAGACGCTTTTCAAAATATTAATTATACGTGTTATGGTATTTACTATGTGTGAACATAATTTCAAAGTTTTCCAACTTCTTCCTTAGTCAATGTGTATCGAAAACAATTTAACCTAACCTTAAATTTGAACCGAGTAATATGTAGATTGTCAGGAAGGTGTATTCGCTAAGTAAATACAATTGGAGCGGAGTGTAGAAGCAGTCCCATGTTATTCTGTTGATTTTGCGAACAAAATACTCAATGTAGCGTGGATAATTGAGACGATGGCAGACTTAATAAATGCTATGCGTTATATCCACTAAACAATTATTATTACTATACATATTGTGTGCCTGTGCAATATCAACAGTTCTTATTAAGAGAACAGTACAGTAGTGAGTGCGTTTATAGATTGTGCTTATAAGTCATAATTTGATTTACTTTAAGCACGTAATATCAAATACCTTTAATATGTTCAGTATATTTTTATTTTACCCCAACCACTTGACATCACATCATCTATTCCTATTTATTGACTTAAAAGTCATTTAAGAGAACGAGTTTTCAGATGTGTGCCTTAAATTCCTTACTTTAGAATGTATCTTCGCTCATAACGCACGACGTCTTTTGACCAAGAAACTTTTTTCACTTTAGCCGTGATTGTCAATTTAACGCATGATTCGCTGCATAAATACTAATGAATTGTTTACTGAAATTTGCAAATTTGCATTATGAAAGACAGACTATACAGTAGAATAATAGTAATATACATAAGGTGTAAAATGGGAACGACTCTTAACACGAGCGATGTCGTTTTACGTTTTAAATCCTTTATCCACTAATAATGTGTGGGGGTTTAGTTCACCTACGCGCTTCATCACACTTATGCATCTAGACAAATTGTTCCCGGTAATCCGATAAAAGCCCAGCGAAAGCTTACTTAACAATTGAGGCTTTTTCTCAACTGGATAGTATGAGCATGTAAATCGATAAATCAAATCTCTTATTCACTGGTGCACTTCTCTCCCGTCTGCTCCTGAAATCCCTTCTTTCGCTCGGAATCGCCCCCACTCAAGAGTGGAAATATTCCCGATTTAGTCGGCGGCGAAGTTTCCAAAACATCCGACCCTGCAAATTTCAATGAAATACAAGTTTCAGGATCGACGGCGGAAGTGGTGTCGCAAATCGCGCTCGTCGACGATCACATATCGACTTGAGGCGGTTCCACATATCTCGATATTAGTCGAAATGAACGTTTTCAAATAAAGACAGCCAAACGAAGTGGCCACGTTTTATAACTTTTATGAAAAATGGTAGATTTTGTGAATAAAAGCAAACAAAAATTGGCAATGAGTGCTATGACATAGATCTGAACCGTTAGACGCCCAAATGTATATCCCATATGGCCATATCCCATACCGCGAGCTCTACCCAGTTAGAAGCAATCATGAATTGGGGCGCTCTGCAATTCTTTCAGAAGTTCAAGAAACGAACTCTTTGTCCATATTTATCAAAATATTGCGTCGACACATAACTGTGCATTCGGCTGTTCATGGTGCTAATTCATTACAATGTTAAAAGTCACTGTTATATATTATATTATTATTACACGGTATATTATAAATCATATTAGTGTTAATTTTAAAGAATTTCCCAAATTCATTAAAAGTAAATTTTTTAATGAATTAGTTTCTGACTTTTTCTTATATAAATACATTTTTTAACCGACCGAAATAAGTGATTCCAAAAAGTAACTATTTCTGAAACCCCTCGTTCCCCCAATTCAAAATGGCTTCTAAATGGTACCGCCACACTGATTGTCTAATATTGTAGTTGCATGTAGTAATTGGTTAGAGGCTTTTGCGGCATGAGTCTAAGCATGTCAGGGAACGTAGCACCTCCCTTGTCATTTAGAAACTAAAGTTCAGACTAAGTGCTCAGTCCGTCTTCAGAGTATTCAGAGACAGTCACACTGAGTGAAACTACTCGATCAAACACAGTGCACTTAGATGCATATACATTACACTACAAGAGTGTTGGCACATAAGAGCACGTGGTTGATCACGTATAGGTTATATCACTGAGTGCGCATCAAAAACGAATACTACAAATAGTCTGAAATGTCAGTATATAAAACAGTGACGTAGTAGTTACAGTCTAGACACTTACCTATCTCAATTATAAACAATGGTGTTGTAACTGTCACCCTGTTTGTTCAGGAAATTTTTAGGAAAAAAGCAGAGTTGTTTCAAAGGTACAGTTAAATGGGTTGTAAATGTGAATGCAAAGAAGGTTATTCAGATGGAAAATGTAATCGTTTGTACAAATTTCAATTGAGAAAGCACTTAGTGAAGTGTGCCAATTAAGTTGGTGCTGATAGAGTCACGTTCTCACTGTTGTTTGTTCCATTGTTTGCCCGAGATGGAAAATAAACAACAAAAAATTAATTGACTTTTGAATATATATTTCCTCATGCTCTACTATAGTTGATTGATATTATTAAAACAATGACTTCCGTTAAAACGAGTATCTATCAAATGCAAATGAAATTACCTGGTTTACATATACATTGTTTGTTCAGAATAGGAAATGAATATATTTTAATCAAACATCATTAGGCCTACTGGATACGAAATGCATTCTAAAATGAACTATATTAGTTGTATTATTTTCTATATTCATTATACTATTCCATTCTGTACCAATAAGCAGGCTATGCTTTCATAAACATTTTAGTTATTTTTTTTTATATACGACTGTGTGAAGTTGTTCAAAGAAGTGTTATGGTCAACCTTTAAAATATAATAGCGTTGATTGATCCCTATATTTCTCACTCAGCGGTATTGTAGGTCTTCAAACTCGGATGGGGTTTAAGCCAATCCTCCCAAACGAAATGTTTAGGCTTCTTTTCAATTTCATTCGTTTCACGGACGAGATGGGACAGACTGTGTTTTGCTAAAGCTCACTATCGAAATAAACGCGGTGCCCTTCAACACTGGTCGACTTATCTATGTGGCCCAGTTTCGTGTGGCTTATGTTCTTTCAATCTCGGCTCGACACACTCTCCGTTTTACGACAGTGTTTAACCTATACTCTTACCCGTAATGACACTTGGCTCTAGTTCTCATACAGTCTAGCCACCTCTCAGTACCTCTTAGAGCGGACAGAGAAAAATCGTTATTGGTAATGATTAATTCATTAAAGAGTTTTCCTTTTTTTTTACAGGTATCTGTTGAACTCATCGGCACTCACGTCATAATCGAGTAGCGGGATGATTGATGGGGATCGTCTTCACCAGGGCGCATGCGCAACACTGAATCAAATACTCGAGCTCTGACGTCGAAGTCTGGTGTCTCCATTAATTCGGAATACAAAATGGATCTTTGAATCTGAATACCATATTTCCAATAAACGTCTCAATAATGTAGTCTACATTACACACACTAATAATATGGGTTGGAGTCGTTAGACAATTTTACTCTGCCAATCACTAAACTCAATGGGAGCTGCTGGTATTGTAGTGGTATTGTGTATATTGAGCAGGTCATCTTTGTGTGTACCTGTGTATCCAACTCATTCACTGTTGCCTGAAGATTTAGAAAAGTTTGACATTGACAATCTTCACCAAAGAAGGTGCGAGTTGTCACTCTTTGAGCCACATTGTGCGGAGATGTTCCTTGGATTGGAACCATCTTATAGGATTGGAACCACCTGTATATATTGGAACCACCGTATAGAAAGCTGAGCAAAAAAGAAACGTTAAAATGATATTCTTGGAAAGTTATTCAACGCGAGAAGGCCCAGATATTTAATTGTTAAGTCCTATAGTCATAGTTTATTAAAAACGGAAACTTAGTAGAAACCTCATAATCAAACATTATGACTATAGTTACTAAGACTAACTAGTTGAGAAATTCACTGTTCCTTGTCAAGATTAAAAAAAAAAAAATCTTGACAAGAAACAGTGAATTGTCCAACTTGTAATGTTTGATTCCATGAAAATTGAAATTTTCATTTAACATCGTAATAAATAAATCATGTATTATTATTAATGAATAACAAATGGTAACGTAAATATCATATCAGTAATTAAATGAATTTATGAATAAAAAATGTAAACACAAAAAGTGACAAGTATGATAATAATAACAATAGTGTTATGCATTAAGTATGGTTTAATTCTTGTTTAAAAGCGTAAATAAAACCTACGGAAACTGCCTTTTAGGATGTAACGAGTGATAACCGTTCATTATGAGTCATGCAACTCTATGCTTTCGTTCATGCTTGCAAGTTCCCCTTTTTTATCGGTACCCATAATTTGTATAAATAATTATATAAATAAAAATTGTTGTTATTTTTAAAGTAATATTCCACATAATTAAATGGGTCTTAATGCTGGCAATTAATTAAACGGAGACTGAAACCATACATCTTTGCACACCATGCTTAAACTTGTGTGCTGTGGAGTTCAAAGTAAAGTGTGAACATATATTTGGAATTCCTTTCCATCAAGTACCACGCTTGCATCTTAGGAATAGCAATTAAAACCCAATTGTAAGGCAGAGTGGAATTCTTGTTTCTTATAGATGTTAATGGAATAGTCGAAATGGGAAAGTATGCTGCCGAAAAGTGAAAACAGCATGGAAGTTCGTCCGTAATTCCTGAAAGTAACACAAAACTTAACCGGTAGTTTAATTTTGTACTTTCCCTCCGTGTTTGACTTTTATTGCTTTTTTGTGCAGAAGATGTGTTTGAGTTATAAACAAAGGGAAGCAGAGTTGTTTGGCAGTAAGCTGGTTTCGTTTTTTAAAGGGATTATTCACTCAATCAGTCACCCCGTTTACTTTCGGAGTATTACAATAGAGTTGTCCTGATAAGGCTACACAGGTAGTTGATATCTAGAATCTCTTTACAAAAATACTACCTTTTAGGCTTTTACTTACGTTAATTTCTTAAATGTATTATTGTCTACTATAGTTCTCAATGGAAATCAAATTCTGAGAGTAATTTGCGTTGTTTAGGTATGAAAATACATCAGGATACGATTTAATGCGAATAATTCTATCGCAGCAAGGTCATCTTTACAGGGAGGAATTCATCGACGAGTTGTCGACGGTAATATAAAATCCGAACTATTTTAACAACGATACGTTGATTTGTTTGAATAATTCGTGTTATGTGAAGTACACTTTATATTGTGTTCTAGTGCATGCACCAAGTTAGTTCCCGTGCGCGTCTACGTGCAGGCAAGTACTCTTATGCCACACGAATATGCCAGCCAGCTTATTGCGTTTATACAATAGGGCGTGTTGAGCTTATTCAGATAGCCCCAACTTCGAGTGCTACGGTAAATTGTTATCAGAACGCTTCAATTCAAGTGCGTTTAAATTTCTAATATTACGAGCGTTATCTGCCAAATCGGCTTCCAAGCTGGCAATGAAAACTAGGACTAAGTCACGGCAAATAAAATAGGGGTAGTGAACCGTACTATTCACAGTTCGGCCCATTTCCCAGCGCTTCGCTCTCTTGTGTTGTGTTTGCATTATATCACAATAGAGGGCACTGATGTCAGCGCCAGCTTGCTGTGACGTCACTGATCGTAAGTCAACTGCCAATGTTACCCGACGGAATTGTTCATATCATGCAATTCCCCTGTCGATATTTGCTGATTTATACAGCAAGGCAATATTTTTCTTATTTTTGAAGATATCTTCAGCTGTTGAGATATCCAGTAGGCAGTCTCATCCCTTTTTTACGTTTGGGCTACTCAAAATGTAATGTACACCGAACGTATCATTGCACTTATTGTTATTGAGACCTAATACAAAAAGAAAATCACTTTTATTTTGAGTGGGCACTTAGTAAAATATATTGCTTTTGTTTTGCTTGTTCCAAACGCCATAAATTAAAATGCCATTCAGCGATTTCCGTTTAAAGTGTATTAATGGAAAAGTGTGCTCTAAATAATATTTCCTAACGCATTATTTCCAATACATTCTGTTGTACGCACTGATTTTAATTGACCAGTATTTTGTTTGTTTCAATTGTGTACCTAAAAATTTAATATTACCACGAGAAAATTATTTAAAAAAACACGTGTTTATATCATGCAGAGTAATAAACAAAATAATTTAATGCATAATGCACAAAATCAACCAAAATCATTTAGATGTACTGGTACTTGAGGCTTCTTCAGTCAGTAAACCATAAGGAGTATGTAGGCAGAATGTACCAGATACAAGAACGAAAAGTGTTTATTTCACTGTTTCAATATCAGCAAGTACACCTTTGGTTCGTTGCATAATATGTGTTTATCAGGATGGACCCTTGGAATACAGAAATGCGAGGTTTTCGTAGGAACTGTATTGAAGCGCGCCGGCCCTGGTGATGACATTGTGTGACAGTGCCTGGAGGCAAGCTAATTAACCTACATTGTTTGGGGCAAATCATACGGATATCTCGCTCGATCGGCCAACACTAATGAGGGGCTAATGCTGCAGTCGACGTTGGACATTTGGCCCGAGTCCAGCTAGCACACATCTACACATCTCCATCCCTAACACTCTTTGAAACGTAACAAGTAGCCAAACTGAATGTTGACTGATGGCTAATAATTAGTAATCTGAACCAATAGAATATTTTATTGTATTTGGATATTTCGTAATTTCGTATTGTTAGGTTTAAATGGATTTCATGACCTTTTCCCGTTTTATTATATAATTTTATATGTTCATTGCTATATTTAGTTTCTAATTACTTTGAGTATGGGTTTGCAGTCACTCTTTGTGTTTGGAGCAGTGCTCTTTTCTACCAACCCCTATTCATTATTGTAAATATGAACATTCTTTAAAAGGATTTTTTAAACGATATTGCATTTTTTTTTTTTTTACAAAGTTTGGAATATCGTCTAAATTTTATTTGAATACAGGTACACCAAAGTATACATACATCGTTTGCATTGCATTTAGGCTTTATAAAACAGTTTTCAACCGTTCAACGGCTAATCAAGGAAACTAATAAGAACTAACATAATTATCGATTTGCAAGTTATCTAAATAACATTACATGATATAATTAATTTGTGTGTACGAATTATATATACACCCGTATAAAATATGATTAATGTTATTCATGTATGTTCATGATTTAAACGTGATATATACGCTGACTACATACTATATGTGTAGATTGAAAGGGTTAACTAAATGAATGTTTAAACCAGCTTGGTTTCTCTACGTAATTTTAACTCTTATACCCACGTGAATGTATTGCACACTTCTCTAAAAGTAGCTTAAGCTACCAAAACGATCTAATTTGCACATTACGATTTACCTACTTATCACCTCCCCAACTCGCATTCTTGAAGTAATGTAGGCAAAATGCGTTTAAGGGTATAGATTAAAATTAAAATATTGTAGTTCTAAGTAACTATTTATGGTGGGTCCATGCAACAAAATTAACACATATTATTTTGTCCTTAATTTGCGTATTTTCATTTTTGGACTATCATTTCCAAAGCATGTGATACCAAATTTATTTGTAGCACTTTTTCCATCATACTACAGTTGGTAGCATGTTAGTGGCGTGGTACAGTTGGTGCTATACAGGAATAAGACATACTTAATGAGTAGTGTGTGACTGCATGTAAATACTCAAGAGGGAAAAAAATAATTGTTATCACTTCAATTCATATACTCTTAATCTTATTTCAAGGTATGTGTAATAATCTAAAGACGTAATTACTAGAAGATCCAACAACCCTTTTAAAGCCTATTAAAATTGACCTTGTCTATCAAGCAATAAAATGTTGAATATCAATACGGTAGATTAGTGACACGCAACCCTCCGTTGGCTTATTAGCATCCACGGTCCAGTGTTGACAATGATGTTTTATTTATCTGATCGCATGCGACCCCGCCGCCGCAGTATTACGTATGCATACCATGCATTACGCATGCACGCCAGTTGGTTGACATGTAAAGCCGGCAACTCTCGTCTATACCTTGCGTTATCTAACACACAGCAAGAGAGAGGTAAATAATCTACACACGGTATGAACCTTCTAATAATTGAACGCAACGTTGTATAATGGGCAATAATTCATGATACATGATGACAGTTTGACAGTCGGACAGTTGTACGGTTTTGATATTGTTAACATGCATGGATATTTTATTTCAATACTAAAATGTGTTGCTGTTTGACGATTGGGGCTTTAGTGAACGTGTGCCACTATGAACCCAAAATGACTAAATATGAACTATCATAGAAAGAATTAGTTTTGAATGTAACCTTTTAGTGTTGGCTTGGGTTGACCAGTTATTTATGAGTCTGCCGTGTTGAAGCAGTGAATACATTTGTAGTAATCGCGAACTGTGAGGAGATTTTATTCATGGTGTACGGACGACCAACCACTAGAAAGGAATCAATTAAGTTAAACGACTGGCTCGTTATCAGAAAATTATGATATGTTATAAGGTAATTTAAAATTTTTCCCACGAGTATTCGTACAGTACAACGGTACTTAAAATAAACCTTAACGATCTAGTTTGAGAAGCTAAGGTTCTAGAGCTTAGTGTGTTCAATTCGTGTAAAACGTTCAATTTCATACTAATAACATATCTATCACACTTATAATGGTTTATAATTATACTATACTAATAGGGTACACTAAAACATTAGTGATAAGAATGCAAAGCATATTGGACGTGTAATAAACACAAAGCAAATAATTTTCTTTGCTAAACGAAAATGAAATATTTGGTTTTGGCACAACAACATTCCGTGGGGTCTCGAACATGTCCCAACAATTCTCACGTAATTTCTCGATCATTTATAATTAAATTATTCAGAGTAAAACACGAATCAATATCTTTTCTAGTTAAACTTGATAAAAAATTCAAATAATTTTAACTTAGAAAGAAAGAACACTATTTATATATGTCGATCATCGTATTCAAAAATTTTAAGTGACAATTTTGGGTTTTTTGGTAGATGCCGCGTTACATATCGCTTACGTGTAAACACACCATGAGTTGAAAAGTAACATTATTTTCTCTCACTCTTTGTCAACTCTGGTTTTTTAAATCTTGCAATATTAGAAACCATTTAAAAAGACATCAATTATTTACAAAATATAATATGATAGCACTATTTTAAATTACGTAAGTCTGAATTTTTTTACATATTCAGTAGCTCAAATTTTAGCTGTTTCAAACATTATTCACTGATAAACTCTTTGATTTCTATTTTTGAAAAGTAAATTCTAAGCTGCTACACCGAGCGAAATAAAAAACATCCATTATTGAACTAAAAACACTGAAGCGATATCCCCCTGTTGACTTTTCATCAGTTAAGAGTTGTTGACAATCATGCCATGTCCAATCAGATGCTACCATGCCGACGGTTTCATAACATGTAAACACAATTAAGTAAGATAAATACGTTATAAAAATAAACACTATCCAAAACAGGCAGACATACAAAGGTAGAAAAACTCTTCAACTTTCCGGCATCGTCACAAATCGAATTACTAAAAACGCATTGAGCGTGATGAACAATAACCAGATTAGCCTACTTCGGGTGCAAATCGAGTAGAGCTTAAAAAACTCAATTTAGGATAGTACCTGTCAATAACACAGACACATCTCGCATTCATGTGTGCGTAATGCGTTAGCGAGAACTTCAACGAGGAGCAACGGTCAACAACGAATTACAAGACATGTTTCCCAAAACATGTTTTCCAACACACGCTTACATGTTTCCAATAAAATGCACATTTAATTCGATTTCTACGTTCCCCGTCTCTCATCGCTCTAATGACTGAACAATGGATGTTACGTGCCTGGATGGTAATTGTTTTCGACTCCAAAGCTTTTAATGCAATTACATATCTGTGAGTTGGGAATAGCAAAATCCTAGTTAGAGTTTGTAAAACCATTAAGTGAATTGCCAGCATCATTAAAGCGAAAGCCTATAACATCTTCAGCGATTAGTTTGAATGTGTCCTAACGTTACATATTTCGTGGTCTCAAATGTTATTGAAATATATGTAGGTCCTATACTTATGTATTTTCTTTAAATTCATTATTTTATTTCCCGTAAGACTCTATAATCGGTATTATTAATATTCAGTAACTATAGGCATTAAAACAATTGTAATTATGTAGAATTCAACCCGCACCACTTTCACGCCCCACTCACTACTTACCACAACCCCCAACTCTTGTGAATATTCCCCCTAGCCTAGGTGCTGCCATACTGTTTGGTGCTCCCAAATGAAGTTATCTCAAACTGAATGCCTCCAATATGTGTAACCAAAGGAGGTAAGTTTTTATAGAATTCATGAAATTTTAACAACATTTTAAATCTTTTTTTTTTTATTGATATTGTGTATTGATCTCCGTGTTTATTTAATGCAACTGCTAAAATAATATCCCAGTTTGACTTGTTTAATCCACATCCATAACACGCTGAATGACACGATAGTCGGGATCTCACTCACCTTATACAAAATCGTATACTTGCCAGTCTAATGGCGGTATTTAGTTTGCTATCACGACATCAGCGCCAGTGCACCAGTACTATTTAGCATGTAAGTAAGTAACTAATTGTGGTTTGTTATTGCTTCATTTGATATTTACCATGATGATAATAGTTATAACATAAGATAAACGGCAGCTCTACCATTCTAGTTCACACTCGTGACCTTAATGTAAAACTGTTATCGCCCTAATGCGATGTATACAATTACAACATTGAAATAGTCGTTGCTAATAACAGGTAGCTAAAATAAAAATAACGTTGTATTATATCTGTCCCCATGCATTTGAACAGCCACAAACGAGTGTTGATTATGGAGCAATTGTTTGTCAGCACGTTTACCGAAACCTCTGCCAGGGAATTTACGGACTTCCAGTTCAGTAACATTCAAGCAAATATTATTTTCTTATATGAATTGGTTATACATACATATCTACCATGATTACACAGGTTTAAGAAAATGTGGTGATAGAAATTGTCGAAGAAATTTTGCTCCGAACGGGATTCGAACACGGATCTTCCGGTTTAACTTACCAAATCTCCAACCGTCTGAGTTATATATAAGAGGTTTCTGTCCTTGAATAATTATAAGTTCCCATTTCCCGCTTTCCATTTGCCTCGTTTTGTTTGACGTCAGAAGTGTCAAGTATCTACAACTCTCAAGTGGGGCGTTAGGACCCTGAAGATGGAACATATGATTCAGCGGAAACGTAGACTTATCTGACAACGGAATAACTTTAGAGAACAGCGAACATAGAACAGGAACTGAATCCGCGAACCAGTCTTATATATGGACTAGTGTAAGCGCTCGCGTACCCAAGTATAGGTGAAGTTTATGGCCCTTGCATAGTCAGCGAGTGATAAGTCGGTATCCTTGTACTAGCATTGACTCAATTTACAGCTGTCTAGTAGTAATGTAATTTACACAGTGAGGTGCATAGTAGCCCATAAAAGTGGTTTAGTACTCGGTAATCTAAAGTACGCACATCACATTTACCTCACTCGTTAAAAATAAAATAGTTTTCGTACAATTTTGCCATCGACATTTCTTCTCGACCAGTGATAGATACATTCTACCAATAAATTGGAGACCGCTTATAGTAAGACCATGATTGATTGTTATTTCTTAATTTGTTAATTACTTGCTTGGTCATCACTATAGCTTTGTGTGTGCGTGTCCATTTACAGTTCAAACACCATCCACATAATAAAGACAATATTTGAAGAAAATAGTTAAGGAGAATTCTGATATAATTTTAGTATGTATGATCCACAACACGTATATAATATTAATATTTGTTAGTATTAACATTAGTTCGACATAATAATTTCATGTCATGTAGTTCCGTTCCTACATGGCTATAAAACACAAATATGATTTTATCAAATCTGTTAGTTTACATCAGCAAAATATTGAATTTTTTAATTTGGTACCACAAACCAAAGCTGTATGTAAAAATCTTAAGGTACCTTGTTTGAGAGTACAGTGTGCTTACTAGTAACACTTATAATAGAACTGAGTTATATAACAGAACAAAAATTCAAAAAGCAATGAATAAAAGAGTAATTTAAAACGATAAAACAAAGAACATGAATGAAAATTCGACTGCTAACTGTTGATAATGTCCGAGCCATAGATAACAACGTAGTGAATTCGTGATCTGTGTCCCAGCCACCGTTGACGAAACATCGATGAATTTAATGTTGTTGTTACTCAACGTTGAGCACTTCAACGTCAAGACAGTCATAAAACCTTATTCTTCTGTGCATATCATATTTTACGGCTTTAATTTCTGTTTAAAATGGATTAGAAAGATATACTTCGTGTCAACTTTGAATTTGAAAAATGTTCTGTTGTTTTTGGAAAAAAACAATATAAAAATAGAAAGGATAAGAGCTGTGGTTTGAAGTACTTCATAAAAGGTAGCGGCAAGATTTTATTAACGTAGATGAAAGAGGCACTAAACGATTAAGATTAAAACTCAGCGACGATGAAATCTTGCACGAAGTGTTGTAATGAGCAATTCAGAGCTTGCGTGCGATTCAGTGGTTCCATCTTGAAGGCCAAGTAGTACAAGTCCCTCCGTCCCTCCGTCGTGTCACTTCAACATCTTAAAATAATGTTTGATTCATGTCGCAGGAATTCCTCCATACATGCGTGTCTGAAGAAGTATCACTCAACTTTTGTTCCGAATGCTTTAGTATTTTGGACAGCGTAGTGAAGCGTAAGTTCCATTACTCACCACCCGCGGCGCTGTAGTCAACAGCCATGTTAACTCCATCCATCAGGCGCCCAGTGAAGATGGGTTTTGTTTTGTTTGGTTGGTGATACTGATATGCAACCCCGGACTGTTGTGCGAACTGGATGTGTCGCGGGGGACGGGGTGGGGGTGGCGTGGCCTTCGTCATATCACGCAGCCACGCGGGGATGATACCAAGTCGCAACAGAAAGATGTGGGAGTAACATGCCGACAAGGAATGATAGTACTTATTATTACTTAAGATGGGTGGTGGTCATCACACTGAAGTTAATTATAAATCATAATCACAATTGAAACAGAACTACCTAGACAACCTGTTGTAAAAGTCATCAATATCAGTAAATAATATCAACAATGCTGTAGCAATTGTACAAGGGAATTTTCAAAGCGCTAGTTTAGAGAACCTTAACGTTAATAATTCACCTGATTTAACAATCTTGACTATAAATACTATGGTCTTAAGACAGGTTATGTCCTAATTATTTTGGTCCCAATTCACAAAGCTCGGTTTGGTAACCATGCATGGTTTCAATAAACATTTATTTCAAAATGAATGGCTGTCGCGTTTGGTCATCGTAGTTTATGAAGTTAATATAACGTCCCTTTGTTAGTCAGCTATATTAATATATTATCTACTATTCATTTGTTTAGTGTTGTGTGTAACATTGTTTTAGCAGTTCTAGGGATCAATGGGAAATATGCTCAATCTAGTTTTCGTATACAAATATGTGACATTTTGTCCCAACAATAATACAATATGGCTCTACAGACCGATTAATTGCGAACATAAGTCCATCCTGAGCTTTACAAAGCATTCGTTTGTACAAGAATGTGTATTGTTTTTCTTTCAAAGTCCTCACCAAATGATTAGATACGGCCAAATTAAGTTTATCTTTCCAACAAAAGGAGACCTTATTCTTGTTCTGGTAGTCACTCGTCGGTTCAATTAACATAACAATATTGTAATCATATCTCGCCTTTGAATCGTCCCTCTGCTGCTTTCATCACCCACTTCCAGTCCTCGGCGAGCATTACTCGCATCGTCATTTTCGTCGGTCACCATTTCTCTGTGACTGTTTATTTAATTATCTTCCTTGTCCTCGTGTCTTTACAGCTGTTTTCACGGTCTCTCTTCGAACTTCCCCAGCCAGCTCATTCTCTTCTCTTCTCTTCTACCCCCGGTGTTGGGCAAGAAAGTTCGCGTTAACTTTGTTACAGGGCCTAGCAAAACTTCTCAACGACTAGCGCGCCACATCCGCCGAGTGGCTAGATGGGGAAACATTCATTCAAGTCCGGCTCACCTCACCGTAAACCTAGCATCTTTACTTCTCCACCAGTAATATCTCCTTTCTTTACACTTGAAGAATTTATCGTAATCCGGCTTCCGAGGAAGACGTGATCCTCTGGGAGGCAGCCTACCTCGCATGGAAACATTTCTCCGCTCAGGCTACCGGGAACCGGGACACTGTCACATCCTGTGCTTGATGGATTATTTTATAATCCCTTGAACGAGGCGAGCTACTTTGTGAAGCCATTAATATGACAACCACCGCACTTCAAACTTACATGTAATAACAATAATGACAGCGAGCTGAAGGGCCGTCTCTTGTAGCCAGACTTCTTACAAGTTTCGATGCCCGTCCAAGCGAACAAGTTAACATGAAATTTCTTCTTCAACTCAGCCACCTCTGACGTGTAGAGTTTGGCTACGGAGTCGGCGGGGCCAAGGTTCGTAGCCCGGACTGATTAAGCCAAACATGTCTTTCTGACGCGCTTCATTAATCCTCAATTACTCTAAAAGGGTTAGCGGCACGTGGGCTGCGTTACGTGTTACTGCGAGACACGCACAGCCCCTGGAAACCTTGCGGACGGAAATTTATGTCACGCCGAACTTGGCTCTCCCTGGAGAGAGATTCCAGCATATCTCTTCAACTCAATCACCGCCTTCCACCCTCTTTCAATCCTTTTTCAAGCCGTCTCCATATTGTTGGGGGCCCGTTCTGAGCGCCCCAATACAGCCGTAAATTTTAGAAGCAGTCTTATCGCCCATAACACTGCAAAGTGCTCAAAATATCACTTCTATAAGATTTCAATATTCATAAGTAATTGTCTGTATTAAAGTTTAATATTGATCGCAAATGTACTTCATATTGTATATTTTAAATCATATTTCATATGTTAATGATATGCTTACTAGTTATTATAAGGGCCTTGCTCGTTTGCTCTGTTGTATTCTTTTCATCGTACCGATACAATTAAGCAGATACTACAAAAGCTTCTGTCTTAGATTATACTATCATTATTTAAGTATTTATTTTTCATAACAGATCTCTTTTCGTACGCCTATACTATTCTCTGAACAATTTCTTAAAATTCGTTTTATCTCTGCACAATCACTGGTGTTGTAATAAATCCAGGTTACGAACGATGCAGACTCAGCTTAATTATCATCAATCGTATTAATTAAATGAATAAACTTAACCACGTATACACAGTATTAGTACACATACTGTAATATACAACCTATCTGTTGTTTGATTAATATTTGTTTACGAACACTCTGCAACTACCTGTTAGATTATTTACACGAGTAAAATCAAATGAAACCTTGTTAACGAAACCAAATATTGGTTTCGCCCGTTTCCAATCTTTTCGGTGCAACTTGCTTTTGTTTCGTGTTGTAACCAACCAAGTGGAGTATTTACCCAAATCAACTAAGTAAAATCAACATAAACAAAAACTCTTAATTAAAACATCTACAATGAAGCAAATTTAAGCATATTTAGTAATATTAATGAACCACGAACTAACCTGGATGCAAGCAGTAATTTGGAGTTTCGCGGAACCAGCAAAAATTAATTAAAACGTCACGCTGTACACCAAAATTCAATCTAAACTTAAGAGTAAGGACGTCCCAGTAATTATCCGTTTGAAAAACACAAACGAACAATCCTGAGAACGGTAATGCCAGGCGACTGCTCTCGAGCGTTCATTAGCAATGCTATCCACGACCAGGGGATCATCATAAAAAGACAGTATAATTTAGTGCAATTAACTATATAATTAATTATAACTAACGAACGAACAAAACAACTGGCCGTGCTACTACATGTTTTCATGTCTTTATTGTTTATAGTGAACTATGCGGAAAAATAAAAAATAATCAAACATTAAATTTATTTTTAACCAACCAAATAACGAACCAGTGTCATCCGTACACACATGATACATAGTTGTAGTTGTTGTCATTATGACTCACGCAAGTCATCAACAATAAATGCAAACTAAGAAGCCACAGTGGCACTGAGACTCACATAAAATCATGCGGTGCACTTATTTACGTACAACCTAAGAAGTGTTTGTTATGCGGATGAAGACTACCCGATAATGTGAATGTCGTTAGTATCCAATCAAGAAGGATAATTTGTTTGAGATGTATTCAAGTGTGGCGCTTGTGTCACTGATAATTCAAATAGACAGCAACAGGAAGTGGAATATAATTCCTCGTGTTACATTAACACACACTGCCGTAACACATTTCCTCTCCTCGTTCACTCGTGCTAGTAAGGAAATTGCGGCAGCTTTTCTTCTCGTTATTCCAAGTACTAGGCTGGCTTTTACAACTCCGCGTCTCCTTTAGCTCTCTCGCAGGCCACCCGGCGGACAAAAAGAGATAAATTTCGTTTCGGTTCATGATATAGGAGGTTCGCAGTGGTGAGAAGTAACCCTGGAGTTCCGCATTCCACCCACAATGGAAATCACGGCGGTACTCGATGGAGCAATTAATCTAAGTACACGTGATGTTCAAGACTACGGGAAGCCCTGGCGTAGCCCCGTAAGCTTAGACCCATCTGTAACGCACGCGGAAGACTGCGATTCTATTCGTCACCACCCAAGTGGAAATATCGTCAAAACCAATTAATGTTGGCCCAAGAGAAATTTTGCTGTTAAAATAAGCGAAATATCAGTAGCCGAGTTTTGTTGATGTATTCAGTTTTAATCCTCCCTTTCACGTGTAACTAGAGGCAGCGTGACTGGCTTAGAGTCGCTACATAAGCTGTACAGTAATCACTCCGCATCGCCTCCATTACGGGACAATGTTTTCTCACAATTATTATAAATGGTATTTACAAATCTCTCCTTTGAAACTGATAACACGACAGATTTTACTTTTGGTTCTAGATATTTTTAGAATATTCACAACTTTGAATGCTATGATATTTACATACTTATAAAAAAGGATCGGCCATATTTTAAGAAATATCATTAACTTTTCCACGCATGTAAATTACACACACATTAATAATTTTCAAACGGGCATAATTCGTATTCGCCATTAGGATCATGGCGAATCGTGTTTGAAAACATTCAGAACAAAATATACACCGTATTAAATAAGAACCATTTATTTCACGCACTTACAAAATATGCACAGCACAATTCTGTGGTAAGAAATATACAGTAGTTTAATATACAAGAGTGTAAGCACTATAACATGTTATACATTAGAAAGATAATACTAGTAGTGCTTAAAGGTTTGTGTCAATGGAAATTACTTTCATTCTCGTACATTTAAGACAATCGGACTTTTTAGAACTTAGCAGTTGAAACGGAGTAAGTCATTTTCAATATATAAAAAAAACATTTTGTCATAAACTACCGCAGTGTGTGTAAATTTATCGATACGAGTATTTAACGTTACAAACATGTTACAAATACGCCATATCCTGGCAATCATTTCAATACGCATAAATACCATTTTATGTATAACCAAAAATAGAAATAAAAAAGGCCTCCCATTTGAGAAAAGTGCACACTAGTAGTGGATTTATGTGACGCGACTGTTTGACTAATTTTTAGTTCTGTAACTATGTGAGTAATGACGTTTTCTAATGGCTTCACTGAATCGCACGGAGTGCATCTTCAACAATTAAAACAACAATGCACAACAATATAATAGGCGCACTGAGTGCGGCCCATTGGAAAACGCCATAAGACATAAAACCGTATTTATCCTTGTTTTTAAATATACATTTATCTCTTTGTAAGTTAAGACGCCACAAAAGTAGCTCCTATTGCAAATTGGCTAAAGAATCCTCCGTTAAAATGAAAGAACAACAAAACCGAAAACGCAATCTACTTTACAACGTTCTTGCGGCCCTCTGGTTATGTTTTATTGTATTCGGAGAGACAGGGACACTTTTTAATAAGTTTTTTTGTATAAAACAGAAAAATACGAGATCAAGAACGAAGATCATCGAACGTGTTTAGGAGTTTTGTAAGAAAATAATGTCGGTTCAAGATATGAATACGTTAACACAACTATAGTTTGTCTACAAAGAAAGTGATAAGATTAACAAGACTTGCTCCACACTTCGCAGGGGGTTTCTGTGTCTTTGGTGGAGGTGCCGGGTAGATATAGAACAGCATTTCTTTTAAAAACATACTTGTCCCGTAATAAACAAGAAATTATTGTTCCAATTTTAAAGCAGCGTGAATTAACAGGCTCGATGGGTTGATCGATCCTAATTCTAGGCATTGATTTTTGGAACGCTATGAAATTGGTACCCGACGTTAGTGAGGGGACTTGGTCATTTTCCGACACCCCTGATATAACCTGTGAGTCTCTACGTGTACTACAACCACGTGAAAACTTAACCCCTGAGCAAGAGAGACGTCTAAAAGAGTATACACTACGTCCATTGTAACTTGAAAAGCGTGCAAGTTCCGCATTTTTAGTCCCCGCGAATTTAAATCAAGAATTGAAAAGAAGCACAGACGGTTTAAAAAAATACACCAACCATGATTAAAAAATTAATACTACGCCTTTTAAAATGTATTGAATTTCAATGAAATACAACAATAACATCTTGGACTACCTGTCGTTTTCAAACCAATCACAATATTAGAATTAAAAGATGTTTATTCTAAGAACATATACATGTATACCGACTTTTATAGAATTGGTAATATATTCACGATTTTTCAAACATGAGCAAAACACTAAAACGCATGTTCTGCCCGAGCACAGCTGTGAATGGACCGTCTTAACAAGATCCTCGTCCAAATGTAGGAGATGCCAGACCGACACTCGTCTAAGATGCAATTTAAACGACACAAGCGTCCTCTTGGTGTAGGTTCCGGGTCTACACTGTTAAAAATATTTCTACGTATACTTACTGTTTATGTGTTATTAAGTGTGGCTAACAAAGTATATGCTGGTATTTTAATTTTTCCTTGTTTTATTTATGCATTAGGTGAATAATATTACTAGCACAAATAACGTTTATTTTTATTTTTTTTTACGAATAAACGTAGAAACACCTTACGTATGGTTTAATTATAATAACAGTTTGTATCAGTTATAGTAGGACTACTGTATTTGTTACAGTTTTCTTTATTACCTTCAACACGTTGTAGTTTTCCCATAAAGTGCAACAAAACCAGTAAATTTACTGCAACAAAGGTAGTTTTTGTTAACGAATCCTATTTACAGTGTACAATAATCTCCGACTCACCTCTGACGACGAGTCGTACCGGTGACGACGTGAGGGCGTCCTGCGTCGTGAAGTCGGACGCCGTCACCTGACATTCCCACTCTCCGTCGTCGAACTCCAGCGTGGCCGCCCGCACCCATAGGCTGCAGTCACCGCCGTCTTGGTTACCCGCCCACTCGTACTTCTTGAGGTAGATTCCCACGGGCTGAAACAAGGCGTTGCCATGGTTACACAGCACTCCGACACAATGATTGACAACCGTATACCTCACAACATCGTTTCATGGTGCGCGTCAACACATTTAGCTTCTCGTTTTAAGTAAACTCACGTCACTCGGGAATTTTATAGATTATCTATTTGGGGTTGTTTATTGTTTAATATCTAGAACAGATGACAACATCATCACGTTGCTTGAATTTTAAAGTTGTGTTCATTATTCAATGGGTAATATTTCACTGTTGCCTACAAAATAAAAGTGGGACAACGAAACTCATTATCTAGGTCAAGAAACACGTATATAAACAAAAACCAACACAGCAATAATTGGTTTGGTTATATAGCTATCTACAATACACAATATGATTGTCTGATGAACTAGAATAACTGTATGTGTATTTGGGAACATTATGTATTTTAATTTTTAATAAATTCTATAGAGTACACCAATATCGAATACTTGTATATTCTTGCCAATACGTGGTTGTGAACATACGTTGTATGATAGTTGTTCAATACAAATGCATTTTTGCAACAATTAGAATGGAGGTAGAATTAGATTAATTGGAATTGAAGTCAAACAAAATTATTTGAATTCCATAGTTCAGTTTATGTTTGTTGTGATGACCCCTTTACACGTCTACTGTAATAACCTCGCATATTCTTGGTGTAATTTTGTGTACGTGACGTAACCAATCAAACAAGCTTAAACAGTTGATAACATCTTGGCTTCAACCCACATAAACATTCTTTATTCTGCACTATTATTCGAAACACATCTTTTTATCCCGTCATTCGTCATTCTTATACTATGTTTGTTATTGTTGCACATTCCAAGGTTATCTATCACACATCTACCCCTATTTCTTAGGTATAAACCGATCTCACGTCGCGAGGTGAGAAAAGAGAAACACGATAATCGTGCGGCACAAACAGTTTCTTGTTATCGGCTGGTTGATTAAAAAACTACACTCCAAGTCGCACCTCTCTCCCAAGGCAGCCCTGATAGGAATCAGCTGCGTACCAGTCACGCATCACTTAGATCGATAAGGCCCCCTACCCCTGTGTTTGTTCTATTAGGAACAGTTTAGTATAGTAATTAAGCGGTGTCAACATTCAGGCCAAAAGGTTTCCATTAATATCTCTTGCTTTGAAGGCGTAATACCTGGTATTAATCAACATGACGCACGTTGTGCGAGAATGGAGAGGAGATCGAAATAAGGGGATTGATTTTCAAGTGTGACTAATGAAACAAGATTGTCAGCTAAAAAATAGTTGACACACATGTTTCAATCTTTGTATATTAGTTCATTTTGGGTTTATCAAGAGACGTCCAATAATTTTAATTTTTAATTTATCGGATTCACTCTTAATTCCAATAAATTGTTGTAATATGTTCTCTTGTTTTCTGTTGGTTTGTCGTACAACGTTTTATTTTGTTGAGTGTTTTTACTACTACTTTCATTGTCAATTGTACACTTTTAGTTATTGTCCATCTTTTTGTGTTATTTAACTGAATAGGATAAATAAATAAATTATCAGCTAGCTATGACCCACTATGACCTACGCTTGACGTTGCCCCGCAACTATATTATTTTTAACTTGGATTAAACCTGGAAACAAATGTGCCTTGACATCAAAATGTACGTTGAGATAAACATGTGTGTTCAATATATTAATTAAAATTACATTACATTTAAATATCACCTTTAAAATAGTTTCTTCTGTGTAAATAATTTGTAAAAAACTAAAAAAAATATTTTTCTTTTGTAAATAATTTAAATTTTTGTGTAATAATTTAAAATTATGAAAATATTAAAAGAACAAAAAACATAAAAATGCTACCATATAAAGTTTACACTACCCAATAAATAAGCTGTCAATCAGGGAGAGTAGCGTATTGTTCGCTGGCCTACTTAGGACCAGGTCAAAACCTCCAATATAAAAGTGTATGTAAATCTGGATGTACATATTATATAAGGATACTAGTTTGGAAGAAATGCTGGCTTGAACTCATAAAAGCTTCCAATACAAAATATTAGAAAAAGAATCTAATTGGAAGAGAAGACAAGGACGCTGTGAGGCGACTCAACGAATCAGAGCTCTCCAAATGAAGTCTAGGAAATAATTTCCAAGTTGTACTGCGCATATTGTGTAAAGTCTCTTGAAGAGAAATAATGATGAAGGGACGAATGAGATACTGGCTATGTCAAGTCTTATACGCTTACAAAGTCTAGAATGTTCGTATTAATTAAGAGTACAATACCAACTTAAATACATCTTTGGATATCATTATTTTTCGCATATAGCGTAAAGACACTTTAATTTAGCAACTCTACTTACGCACTTACTAATCAAGAAACGCATCAAATAATACACCTGTATTAATACACTATAAATTACTATGAATCGGGATGTTACTTCGAATATTAAATATAACATCCTACAAAACAGCAATTTTAAACAACCTTTCATACGTGGGTTTTATTATGTTCACTCTAGAACAATAATGGAAAGTAGTGTGACTGGGAACAAGCTACAAACAAATAAACAATGTACTATCTCTTACTTTCCTTGTGGAACCTCAAAGACATCATAATACATTTCGACGGTCATATCTCATAGAAGACATCCGAAGAACATTCATGGAAGTAAAACGTAGTAACCTTCTGCCGAATTATTAGCAAACAGTGAAATCCTTCGTGTGGAATGTCCAGCAAGGTCGGTCGGGAATACAACTCCCTATTGAGTTGATACAAGTCGAGTGTATTATTAAGACCCATCGCCTTATACGGGCAGGGAGCGTTACGCATGGTAAAAAGTTATCGTCATTCGGAAGAAAGGCCTGCTTGCTGATAGCGTTCTTTCAGCGGCAAGAAGCTGGGTAAAACGGGGTGGGTGGGTGAGGAGGGGGGGGGGGGGGGGGTGGCGGTATCGACTCTCGTCGCCGTCAGCAGGTGAAGTTGCTGACGCAGCGCCCGGGTGTTTCGTCTGTGTCCTCATCCTCTGTGCATTACTCAGATAAGGGTCGAGCCGTAACGACGGGACTCCACTGAGGACTCCCGAAGGACGAAGATGGCCGAACTGCAGACGTTCTGATAAAAACTTCCTTGGGGTATGGGCTCGTCTTCCGTCGCACGCCAACGCCCATTCCAAACTTGAAACTCAATTTACTTCCCGTCTACAAGTACACAAAGGGATTCCTTATTATTACATTAATTCCAAGAGGTAACGTTATTTCGCAAACTCATTTTCCAATAAAAAATATATACAAGTTTAATCCAATTTTCTGTTTCAGTTGTATAATAAGTTAGAACTTTTCAAACTAAATTTACTTTTAAAACCGAGTTTGAATATTGGGTCTCCTTTTGCTGCCATATTAGAACATAATCATAACTTATTTAAAACAAAAGTTTTGCGGTGTACCGTGAAATTATGAAAAAAAAGACGTGCTCATCATCATTCGTTTACCTGGAAACTCTGAAGCCAACTGCTCTTCTCATTATTACGATAATGTAATTTTATCGGATTACAAAGCGCTTTACTTCTTTGGAATCTGCTTTTAACGGTTTGTTGCTTTCATAAACTTGCGTAATGGTTCAAGACAACAAGGAGCGCTTATAGAGGTGCTGACGTCACGCCCATTACTTCTCGGTGGGTAACAAAGTGGTAGTAAACTTTCAGTTCCTATCAGCGTTTGCATGTGCTTACACAATATCCTGGAAACTTTCATAGCTTAGCTAAACCTTTGAAACCTAAACAAAGAACGCCTTATACCGCAGAGGAACGGCTTTAAGTAGTTGTTGAATGTTGATTGTTCTGTCGTCAGCTCTCGTACATTCAGCGTCATCCACAAGTGCATGGCACTTATTTGCCATTCAAGTTGTGTAGAATAGTAATTTATAAACAAATCGCTAGACAAAGTGAAAAGATAATTATATTCAATGCACATTTGTATTTGTAATTTGTTTTCAAGTTGGAGGACTGATGATAATTAGTTGTATTGCCGTGCGAAGCAGCACTGTGAGTATAATGAGCACGTATCGTGATGTGAACACGTATCCACGTATACCAACCACGATACAGCCTAACAAGGTTCACAATTTTATGTATATTATAGAAAGTAAGAATGAAATATCTTTTCAAATTACAGCAAAATTGAAACGGCAGCTGAACCTTAATAAAATTATTGAACAGGAACTTTTCAGTTACCACCAATGTCCTTGAACTAAATATAATAAAAGTGACATCTTAATTTCGTAAATCAGTAATTAAAAATAGTTGTAGATTTGTTGTTAATTATAATTCATTTTACAAGAATTAATGTGTATCCTATATAGTTCAATTTAAAATTTGAAAATGCTAAAATCTACAATTCGTTTATGTCCCGAATGCCACAAAATCACAAAATATTTCCCATATTTGAATGTAGTCACTGTGAGTGTATGATAAAACTTGAATAGTGTCTATACAGTCTTAAAAGTACATGGCCAAAATTGAGTTACATTGAAAATGTTCAAAACGCAAATAATGAAAGATTCCCAGGACAGGGCATCTTGTGTTATAGTGTGCATCTTCTGTGATCTTGTTGTCACTGTGTCACCTCAAGAAAGTCGATTATACAGGCTACACATATTTGAATATGCGATCTACACATTTTCTTGTCAGCGCTTGTAAGACTCGCCGCCAGCTGTCTGTATCACAAGCCTCTCGCTAGACATCAGTCGATATAACCTTGAGATGACCTTAGTCCCAGGGGTTGATGTGATACGTACGATGGGGTGTGGTCGTGTAAAGTAACTGACGTTGAGGCAAAGTGGTTTTTTGACTTCCAGTACCAGTGGGAGGTCCTGTCAATCATCCTGGTGTTAATGGTGTAGCTTCCGACAGTGACCTCGACCGTATCGTGTGTCATGTGCACGATGCCTTGTTCGCAAGTGCAATGAATCTTTTGTGTCTATAGCTTAACACGATAACGTGTTCGTACATTAACTCTCCTGTTTTTCACGCAAGCTTAGGACACAGACATTTGTTCAAGATCGATTTCACTTCTTGATCGTGGATTGTCTTAGCAAAACGGAGTATACACGGTTATTTGTAATAATCAATCCTATAGTCTTATAACAAGGTTATAGAAAGAATAAACACATTGATTGACATAGTGCCCAAGAATTGCTGATAACTAATATCACATATAACAATCTATTATGTATTATAACTATCATAAAACCTCTATTGCAGACAAAATAGTGTATAAAACTATGCCCTTTTCGGAACTTAACCGTTTTGTTTTGTTTGTTGGAAATTTAAACTTAATAAATAGTAATTAACTACCACTATTTTAAGATGTGATACATTTACGGTTGTATTAAGTAAATATCAGATGTCAGTGTATAGTGCAAAACGCCCGTTTCAGCGTATACGACGTAAACCTGAAGTATCGTTCGAGACGAGCACTTCTACGTTCAAAGCAACCGAATGAAAATTTGATGTATGCGCTGAAAACACATTACGCCTCTTCATCGCGCCGGATCTTCTTGGAGTAATGCTCCTGCTCCCCATTAGGTAAATTAAACAAAGAATGGCGGGAGATCGTGAAAGGGTTGTTGTTTACGTGAACGTGTGAATGAGGTGGATGATAGCTCGTGTGTTTGATTGAAGCTTCAAGCGTTCTCCGTTCGAGCGCGCGTGTACTCGTGGGAGTTCTGACGAAGAATCGGCCACTTTACTCGCTTCTTGTCCTTTAGTCCCTGTCACAATTTCCCAAGAAGTGGCAGTGTACATTTATTCGGTTATTGTTGTCGTGCGAGGTATAAATCCTTAGAGAAAAACACTTCCTGAAACCCGAAGTATCCGAGTCAAAGATCTTCATCTGATGGATGAGTCCTGTGCTGCGGATGCGGAGACGTCAAGAGGTTACACAACATCAGAGCTTCTTTCATTTCGAAGGAATCAATTTAACGTCAATAAAAAGGATTGCTTGTAGATTTACTCACACTCGAATGAGAGAACTTTTACGCACAAACATTCATGGCTGACTTGCTGCATCTATAAAAAACGGTGAACAACGAATGATCAAAACATTCCACTTATCTGTGATTGTTCCAATAAGTGTAATACAAATAAAGAGCTTAAAAAAATTCACTGAACATGCTCTACGTGCAATTTTGGTGTGTAAAAATGTTTCTTGATTGAGTTCTCATTTGTGTATACTTCGCATTTGTTTTCATTTATCATACATATATATTATATATTTTGCTGCTTCTAAAAGCACAAAGGCTTATAGTTGCTTGTGTTAATCTTGTGTTTATTTGTAGGTTACGTTGTTAGACAATTATTTAAGAACACTTTGTTTTTTATTATTACCAATATTATTCACAAACAAAAATACAGTTATATTGAACATTCATTTAAATGTTTTTATAACTTTTTCAAACCATTTATATCATTAATCATTTATTTCTTGTGATGGGTTTGAAAACAAATACTCGTAATGGAGGACGTCTACCTTATAAGTAGAATGTTTTCATTCAAGTAGGTAAGTAACTATTTATTTCCATTTAGCAACATACTCCTTCTCGAGAACTTGCAAATTCTCTCAAATCTAAGAAGCTTTATCTAATTAGGAATGAATGTACGTATCTAATTAATTAACAACCCTTGAAAGTGACTTATTCGTATAGCTTCTTTTGCGTTTCTCTAAGTGATAACGTCTTTATAAATGCCAGATTCGATGTGCACATATTTGAGATCACGTGCATTAAGATTTAACTCCAACATGAAAAGCAGAAACTACAAGGTTCAATATTATTCTTTGGAACGTGCTCAGGAAGGATTCATGTACAGTCCTTTGATTCCGTAACCTGAAAGCACTCCCACAACATTCCCAGACGTCAAGCTTCGATAGGTAAACATGTTTTCTTCTCTAGAGATATCTTATTCGATAGAACTTGGTCTGACACTACTTTACTTCATGCATATTTTAGATTGCATCTTGAAGAAACTTGCTATTCTTTGAGACAAGAAGTCTGAAATCTAAAAAGCAACCAATACATAAGAACTGTGAAATTGTTTTATTTGCATTTTCACATGACAGATTAGAGCGTTGATCAAAACACTTTTTGTGTTTACTTGTGCTATTTTGTGTTTTACTTTTTGATGTTGTTTACTATTTTGTACCATGTATTACTATGGTTTTTAACAAAACTTCATTATCATTTTGATATTGTCAAAATTATCATGGTATATGTTAACATTTTGGCCCATTATTTAAAAGCATTGTTTTATTAGCGATCCATCACAACAATACACATCTACTTCATACATGGAATAACAATGCATAAAAATGAGTTTTTGTCTTATACGTCTGAAATTTTGATATGCCATTTCCCATGTTATGCATATTAGAGCCGGTCTCAGTAGCTTTTTAAACCCCGATAAGCCGGTAAGCGGAGCTTCTCCACAAACAAACATGGTGACTGCCATACATTTTGAATGTAATGTTTGTTGAAACCATGTTTACCAAACCGAGCTTACTAAATCAGAGCTTAACGAAGTAGGCGATACAATACTGGCATTGCTTCCAAAAAATAATGTTTCACAAAAGTTTATCTTGTCAGTGTAGACGAATGAGACTGAATTGAATTATTTAATTCTTCAAACTTAAATCGCATACTATTATTATATAATCATAATGTTTGTCTCCGTGATATTAAATAAAACAGTCTCCCCCCGCGAGGGAATGCCCATGTACTGGGTGCTCTAGTTGTGTCGTCAATATATTGCACTAATACTTGTACATGCCAAACACTCTGACAACGAACATGAGATAAATTGTTTTCCGGCTAAGGTAGGCGTATGAAACTACCCGCATGGTGTCGTGGCTAAGAAGCTTAGCAAGGAAACAAATGAGAGGAACCGTATCCGTAAGCTGACGCAAACATGAACACCAACTACAAAATATTATCATTTTTAGGTTCTACCTACAATAATAGATCTAAGATAGAAGTTAGCTAGGTATGTAAGCATACATGATTTACACTGTACTTTTACCAGTAACACAAATATATGTGTTTTTATTGTTGTAATGATTTGTTTAAAAACAAATTCAATTATAGTTTTACTTTGATTTACTGACGGATCGAATGAAGAAGTTTTATAGAATGTGCCTTTGTTTTTCATGGGAAGCTTCGAACGCACTTGGAATGACAATTTGAGAGTGAAAATCATTTTTGAAACCTTCTAATAGATTCAATGTGGAACTCCAAATGTATTATTTATCAGGCAAATTCTACAAGTATCTGTTCATTTCTAGACCAGTAATTTGTACAGACTAATGTAAAACAATGTTTCTTTCAGGCAAACTCTACAAGTATAGTAATTTCTACAGACTAATGTAAAACAATGTTTCTTGGATGATTATGATTATAAATGATGATGCCAATAATAACAATAAATTGATACACACTTTCGACAATATCGTTTCTTATAAATGTGTTTCAAAGATCACTATTTGCTTCATATCCTACAACCAGCTAAATCATACCTTAAAGTGCATTCTTTGTAAATATATTTATATCTTGAGACCTGGCATCATACGAGTTTGTTATATAACGCGATATTGACTGCAGTGAGTAGGGTATGACAGCAGCAAGCAACATTGTTATCACGTCAACCTTCTTTCCTCAACTCCAGCTGCGTCTCAATTGCCCTGCAAATATACCTTAGCGCGAATACTCAACGTATATAAGTACTGTCACGCTGCGCTGCCTTGTGACAACCCTTGCTCGCGAGAATGAATGTGCTCACTGAATGTTTTAAGACGTCTTCCTACTGGAATTCTTCGTCGTAGAATTGTATTAAACTTCGGTTTGGATCAGTTGACACGATGAAATTGTCATGGAATGAAGTTAAACGAGTCCTTCTTGGGTTCAGTATGTACATATTAGATTGATACTGTGCGACGTATATTACGTTTACCTACCTCTAGACATATCCATATAACTGACAGAAAATCATTAAAGGAAATGTGCACACCCCATTCTTGGCTGAAGTAGGTCGTTATTCACATATCTATATTGAATAATTAATGATAAATTGGTTTTCGGCTCATATTTTTGAGGTGCGTAATGAGCTACTAGACTAATGATAATGAATCACTAAACCAAGGAATAAATTAGAAAATCTATATTTATAATCGAACCACTCCGTTAGAAGAACTGGTAAAAAGCGGGAGAGATTTATACAATACATTTATTATGTGTTTCGTTGCTAATACGGATCCAGAGTCACCGTTTAGGTATACACCAGTTCATATCTAGATTAAAGTCAAGTTACAAAGTTAAAAACGTCAGGGAATCGGACCGTGGACCTTCTGCACAGGGTCAGGAAATAGGAATAACCACACTAAACCAATCGACTGTTTCTCGAACTCTGAAAGGTCCATGCTAGCAATATCCAGCCACAGGTGACTCAGGAGATCCAACCATTATCTGAGAAAAACGTGTATTCACATAACAGGTTAGGGAAGGGCGGGAATCGTTGCAACCAGTTTCTCCGATGTCTTGCGACCATGTGATCTTTATAAACATCGCACACTACCCGAACACTTTCTCAGTTTTCGTACTGTTTACGGTTGATTTTCACGTCGTCAATATTGAACCCGTCAACAGGTTAGCAATACATATAGCGCATTGCCCTTCTTTTCCTTTACACATATAGGCATTCTTTGAATGCAATATTAACAGCTCACATCTCACTACACGTACAATTAAATTGCCAGTTTCATTGTTGATGCATTTGTTTCATCGCAACGTTTGACTTAATACAGGAGCGAGAATGTTCTCATTCACGGCAACGAATAAAAGGGGAAGCCTTTCCTTCTGGATGACTTTACAATGATATTAAATTCCTTCAACTCTAGTGAATATCGAACTTTTTTCATTGATACTTTCGTATTAATAAAATCTCTATTCTAAAAAATTCCTTTCAAGACATATTGCAAATAATAAAAATGTATCTGTAGATTTTTTTGACATATAGTACCATTGTCAGAAATGTTTACACTTTAGACTCAATGGAGAAGAAAATGTGAATAGTCATACACGTTCAGTTTTTCCCTCCTAGGCTAGGCTCTAGTTTCAAGTTCGAACCAAAATGTAGAACTTATACCGTGTCAAGTAATTACCTGAAATTTGTGATTAACATGTTTATTCCGTTATTAATTAGTATACTACGGTATTTCACGCATTGAATTTTAATGGCAGACATAATCTTAAGTGGGAAACTGTTACTGAACTCGTATCACAAAATCGAAAGGCTGTATTCCTTATTTGATTATTAATAAACGGCTGATTTTTAAACGAGATACAAAGAATACATTTCAACGTATGCCTGTAGGGGTTGTAACTTATCATTACGCGATATGACATTTCGGGAAGAAAATAAAGGAGTTCGGAAAGTTTTACGAGTTACTGATGCTAGTGCACTTAAAGCACATCTCTGTTCCAAGATTGTGCAGAATAGCGTACAGTAATGACGTCACACGCCTTGTCTGGCAACACAGCGTGACACTGTCTGCTGTGTTGCCATCATGACGTCACCGCAGAATAGCATACAGTAATGACGTCACACACCTTGTCTGGCAACACTGCGTGACACTGTCTGCTGTGTTGCCATCATGACGTCACCGCAGAATAGCGTACAGTAATGACGTCACACGCCTTGTCTGGCAACACAGCGTGACACTGTCTGCTGTGTTGCCATCATGACGTCACCGCAGAATAGCATACAGTAATGACGTCACACACCTTGTCTGGCAACACTGCGTGACACTGTCTGCTGTGTTGCCATCATGACGTCACCGCAGAATAGCGTACAGTAATGACGTCACACGCCTTGTCTGGCAACACAGCGTGACACTGTCTGCTGTGTTGCCATCATGACGTCACCGCAGAATAGCATACAGTAATGACGTCACACACCTTGTCTGGCAACACTGCGTGACACTGTCTGCTGTGTTGCCATCATGACGTCACCGCAGAATAGCGTACAGTAATGACGTCACACGCCTTGTCTGGCAACACTGCGTGACACTGTCTGCTGTGTTGCAATCATGACGTCACCGCAGAATAGCGTACAGTAATGACGTCACACGCCTTGTCTGGCAACACAGCGTGACACTGTCTGCTGTGTTGCCATCATGACGTCACCGCAGAATAGCGTACAGTAATGACGTCACACTCCTTGTCTGGCAACACTGCGTGACACTGTCTGCTGTGTTGCCATCATGACGTCACCGCAGAATAGCGTACAGTAATGACGTCACACTCCTTGTCTGGCAACACAGCGTGACACTGTCTGCTGTGTTGCCATCATGACGTCACCGCAGAATAGCGTACAGTAATGACGTCACACGCCTTGTCTGGCAACACAGCGTGACACTGTCTGCTGTGTTGCCATCATGACGTCACCGCAGAATAGCGTACAGTAATGACGTCACACTCCTTGTCTGGCAACACAGCGTGACACTGTCTGCTGTGTTGCCATCATGACGTCACCGCAGAATAGCGTACAGTAATGACGTCACACGCCTTGTCTGGCAACACTGCGTGACACTGTCTGCTGTGTTGCCATCATGACGTCACCGCAGAATAGCTACAGTAATGACGTCACACGCCTTGTCTGGCAACACTGCGTGACACTGTCTGCTGTGTTGCCATCATGACGTCACCGCAGAATAGCGTACAGTAATGACGTCACACGCCTTGTCTGGCAACACTGCGTGACACTGTCTGCTGTGTTGCCATCATGACGTCACCGCAGAATAGCGTACAGTAATGACGTCACACGCCTTGTCTGGCAACACAGCGTGACACTGTCTGCTGTGTTGCCATCATGACGTCACCGCAGAATAGCGTACAGTAATGACGTCACACGCCTTGTCTGGCAACACAGCGTGACACTGTCTGCTGTGTTGCCATCATGACGTCACCGCAGAATAGCGTACAGTAATGACGTCACACGCCTTGTCTGGCAACACAGCGTGACACTGTCTGCTGTGTTGCCATCATGACGTCACCGCAGAATAGCTACAGTAATGACGTCACACGCCTTGTCTGGCAACACAGCGTGACACTGTCTGCTGTGTTGCCATCATGACGTCACCGCAGAATAGCTACAGTAATGACGTCACACGCCTTGTCTGGCAACACAGCGTGACACTGTCTGCTGTGTTGCCATCATGACGTCACCGCAGAATAGCATACAGTTATGACGTCACACGCCTTGTCTGGCAACACTGCGTGACACTGTCTGCTGTGTTGCCATCATGACGTCACCGCAGAATAGCTACAGTAATGACGTCACACGCCTTGTCTGGCAACACAGCGTGACACTGTCTGCTGTGTTGCAATCATGACGTCACCGCAGAATAGCGTACAGTTATGACGTCACACGCCTTGTCTGGCAACACTGCGTGACACTGTCTGCTGTGTTGCCATCATGACGTCACCGCAGAATAGCTACAGTAATGACGTCACACGCCTTGTCTGGCAACACAGCGTGACACTGTCTGCTGTGTTGCCATCATGACGTCACCGCAGAATAGCTACAGTAATGACGTCACACGCCTTGTCTGGCAACACAGCGTGACACTGTCTGCTGTGTTGCCATCATGACGTCACCGCAGAATAGCGTACAGTAATGACGTCACACGCCTTGTCTGGCAACACAGCGTGACACTGTCTGCTGTGTTGCCATCATGACGTCACCGCAGAATAGCTACAGTAATGACGTCACACGCCTTGTCTGGCAACACAGCGTGACACTGTCTGCTGTGTTGCAATCATGACGTCACCGCAGAATAGCTACAGTAATGACGTCACACGCCTTGTCGGCCGGCTGGCAACACTGCGTGACACTGTCTGCTGTGTTGCCATCATGGTATTACAGTACTAGAGCTTCAAAACATTTAAACGTGTGTCGTTCAATGGTAAATTGTTTTGCATGTTTCTTGACGGTACAGTAACTTGTTCCTAGCTTTATTTTTAGCAAAGTACATTTCATTTCCGATTTGTGCCCTCCCTTACATTCCATTTAAAGTGGGTTATATGCAGCGCAAACACTTCCGTATATGCACATAAATACGCTCCGCATTGCACATGTCTTGTGAACAACATGTTATAAGTCTTTGTGACATAAATATGGGTGTTGCGAGTCCCTGGTATAGGCACGACCGTATGAGAAGCGTAAGTAGGGTTTATAGAAACATTTTGGTTTTGGTTTTGGTTTTACCAAGATTTATAAACTACTGAAGCAACAGCATCCTTATCGGAAAAGCTAAGACCAGTCCCACACGATGCACTTTAACACAGTTATTACCGCACTTGAATGTCATAATACGATTACTAGCTGGTAATTTAAATCGTCGTTACCAACAAATAGGTGATTCAAGTAAGGATAATCAAATGCACCAACGGTTTCTACGAGTTTAGGTTATGTGCAGTTATATGATACCACGCTAACATCGCTTCATAGTTTAAGTACTTGGGATTAAAATTATAGTCACATGTTACAGCACGCTTCGTTCGAACACTAATCTAAAACCTGTTTTAACTCAGTATAATAATAATAATGGAGACCAAATTTGCAAGACTTGAACTAAATAACAGATTATCATTCTCATAATATGATATAATATATTATAACGTTCATTATTACCGAGATATTAATTATATTTATTATAAAATATTCGAGATGAGTCAAGAACTTTTAATAAATTAGTATCAATCAAGTCTCGTTTCCAATAGAAAATAAATGAATAACCATGATAAGGGATTAAATCGTAGAGATACTTTTAATCGTCTGAACTAATCGTTATAATCAATTCCGGTCAGCGCATACTTAATTAACGCGATAGATCAGAAGAAAATCCTTTAATCATTTTCTGCGTTCTTTTATCTCGTGTTCCAACCTGCGCGCCGCACTCGGCCGGATCACGCTGCGAATATAAGAACAGAGAGAGCGATTAGCTCGTGTTAGCCAGCTTCAGAGAGCCTTACCGCTTTGAGAAGATAAAGACACCGGACAGGGAGCGATAAACAGAAAATGATTACACTGAAATTAGTTTTGAGTTTCATTTTCATCAGATCTACTAGTCAAAAGATCGCGGGCGTGCCTGTTTTCTTAATATACGCAGTGACTTGCAAAGTTTGAATTTGTTTACAGTAGTGTAATAAAGAACGGAATGGGACACAATAATCACCACACTGAGCTTTCTTGTAAAAAAACAAGGACGTCCACACCGTAGATCATTTGTCTTGAGAACATTTTGTAAGAAATTGTATTTTATCTTTTAGATCATAAACAAGAAACCCTTCTCTAACGAGAAATAAGTGCAAACACGTTATTCTGTTGTGATCATTAACGTACAGAGTAATCGTCTACTAAAATATAATCGTACGTAAATTATACATTTGTAAGTGGATTGATTTGAATGTGAGTGTTATCGTGATAGTGAACGCTATTTCCATGCGTGTTTACATGGAAGGTGATACGCAAGTTAACAACCGCTGCATTACGAAAGTTAAAACTACTCACGTATTGAGTAACAATCTGAACAAATCTTTCAACTGCACCACACAACTTTTCAAATACGTTTCTAAGTGTAAAGATAAACCATGAAACGTTTACTGTGAAATTGGAAAACGTTCGTAGTGGTTCAACTCTCGATTGGTAAAACAAATTTTAGTGTAAAAAAATACAGTACACTGCTTTGTTCAGGTGGTCAGCCTATTAAAACAATCCTACCTTCCACCCCTGGTGTGTCTATTAAAGTTGCTTTAAAATTGTCACTACGTGAAACAAAATATACAATCTAATAAGAATTTAGTCATCAAATGTTGTTTTGTTACAATAAATGTTTCCTTTTTTCAAATATTCTTATTTATGTATCGTTGAAACACCTTTTTAATTAAATAAGAACATTAATTTAAAACACTGAAATATTTATTGAAAGAAAAACCATTCACAATGAAGAGCACTAATCTCTATGAGAAAACATATTTATTTTAATTTGCAACAATTTTAAAGCAATGTTTCTCTTTCAAGACTGAAATCGGGAGTTCCGTAAGAGGTCTTACATCCTTGAGCTAATCGTGTTGAATTCAAATACACCGTATTTGAAAAGCTGTCAAGAGCGATCAAACGTTTCTGGGTTAAATCAAAATGATGGGCGTTCAAATGAGTTATTTCATTGGACGTTTCTGTGTAAAGCTGTAGTTGATGATAAAACAAGAACGGTTTGAACTCATTCATTCAAAATGATCACCACATCAACGTGGTTTCACATAATGATCAAATACTGGATGGACATATTACCATGTAGTAGATTTTCCCGGATGCGGTTTTGTTTACATGAATATAAAACACATTATGTGGTTACACTGTCAAGAAGCTATGAGCAACACACATTATGTTGACAAATTGTTTCTTCTAAAAACAAAACTCTTAATCTATGTCTTGCTATATTACCATGCGCGTATTTCAGCACTCAATACAGAAGGATGTTTCAAGTGCTTTGATAGCGATAACACTATTCATATGAAACATATTCGTGTTTCCCAAACCCCTAATGGGAAATTTAATTACCTTAAATTATCACTCACTAAAAATTTAATTTTTGCAAGAAATTGAACGACCCATACAACACTTGAAACTTTGAATAACCATAATAATATTATTTGAGAGATTACGATACCAAAGTATATTTGACAATACGTGTTAAAAACTGTTCACTTTAGCGTAATTTCATCTATTTCTTCGATTGCAGTTAATTATTAAGGTTTTAATTCGCTTATATTGATTTTTCAGAAGAGAAAACTATAGATAATCTATCCATCACTCTTTTCAACTGTTTGATGCACACCTTAACACAAACGACTGTTAAAAATTGTTACAAAGAATGGATAGAACTGGTGAGCACAATATTAATTTACTACCACATTATTATGATTATTATTACGTGAAAGAGCAAACACTTCCTTTACAACGTTCCTGGTAGATCGCAGCGAGAAATGTCCATCAATATAACAACTCAATATAAACGAACACATTCCGTGCACTCAATCAATTCAATGCTAATCTAGGCAAATATGCTCCGAATATCCGTAGGGAACCACACCTGATTAAATACAGGCCGTGCACGCGGGAAGGAATGTGTATCTTAGGGGAGCATCTTGACGTCGCGTGCCTCATATTCAAGAAGCTAGTGTTGACACTGATTAGTGAGCAACTAGCATGCCCGCGGATATCCGGTAGGCGCGAGCGAAGCCTGCCTGCTCGTCTCAGAGATTAAGATTATTGATGACGAAACGTTGATTGATTGATGGCCTTCCTGGCTTTTAATCACCGACTCATGATGGGTTAGCATTAACTGATATCCGTTAACAGTCACGGAAACAATGACGTTCATCTCGTTCAACCAATCAGAAGCTCTCGACAACGTCAATGTTAAGGCCGTATCAGTGGCGTAACTAAGGCAAAGGGGGTTTAGGGGGTTAAACCCCCCCCCCCCCCCCCCCGAAACCTCATCGAGAATGATTGAAAGATAAGATCTTTAAACCACTTCAGTGTACAACAATCGCAACAAATAACATTTTCACAATATTTATACACTTCACTTAGATAAGATATATAATTTATTTCAATAATTCAATTATATTTATGATTTCATCTACAACTAATATACCTTTCGCTCGAACCAGTAAAAGTGAGGGTACCCATAAATAAAAATGCATTAATCTAATATTACAATATCACGTTCTGTGGATTAAAATTTAAGTGTATGTGACGTGACCACAATGTTTCACTTCATGTTGAGATTATATTGAACAACCATTAAACATTAAAAACCCAATTTCTATGCAATTCTTATTTAGAACTATAATTATTAATTATTAATGCCTACTGTAACACTGTAACTTTAATATAATACAAACAAACGAGTAGTCGTTCGAGTAGTATTCTTTAAGTCTAAAAGGCACGAAACAATTACAGAAGTGAAAAAGAATTTCGCCTTCGGCGAAATGGCCTCCGGCGGCTGGGGCTGCGTCCCAGACCCCTTTCAGTCCGCTCATCTCACTTTTCCCTGATTAACCCCCCCCCCCGAAATAATTCCTAGTTACGCCACTGGGCCGTATCACACTACAAATTATGATTTGTAGACTGGACGTATCACACTACAATTTCAAACTGTAGACTGGAAACACCAATTACAATTCCGCTCTACTACTCTCCAATCACGCTCCACCAGCTGACAATCCCCAACTCATGCAACTACGACAAAATATAAAGAACTAATAATAATAATAATAATAATAATAATAATAATACAGAGAGGATGCCCAGGAGAATATATGAAAACAGATCGTAGGAAGAAGAAGACGGGGAAGACCAAGGAAGAGATGGAAGGAAAAGATTGCTGAAGACCTATAGAAGAGAGGAGAGAACTGGGAGCAAGTAGAGGAAGCACTATTGTGGGAAGATAGGAAGAGGTGGACAAATTTGGTGGTGAAACCCAAGCTGACCCTACCAGAAGCAGGAAACGGCGATGGATAATGATGATGATGAATAATAATACAAGGCTTAATCACAAACAAATAAATAATTAAGTTATTGGCTCATGTTTAGTAGTTTTTACTTGAGGGTGACATTTCTATGTACATTGCGAATGCGCCGCCAATGGTAAACTCGAATCTACTATTGCAATCTACAATTGCAATATGTGATGCTGGCTAAAGTTCATACCACATCAACTTTCAACACCGATCCGCCATAAGGACAATGTATAACTCGGGAGTTAAGCCCGTGAAGGAGGTTGGAACTTGATGTGGTAAAGAGTTTAGAGAGGGGATGTATAATTATTGGTAAGGATGAGTGGCCAGGAAAGACTTTGCTGACATGTTTGGGCCAACTTCTTAACAACGGCACCGAATTAAGAGCACAATCCAGTACACACTTTTCGCTTTAAACATTTCGCTTTGGTGGTTTCATTTGTCCTTTAAATTAACAATCAATTGAACAAGAACTTATTCAGGAACAGGTCAGCAAATTAATCTGAGCAGAATGTATCAGCCGTTAAGATGTTCTCCCGAACTGCAGGTTCTCTTTATAGAGAAATCTGCATACGCAAATGGGATTAGTTTGTACCAAATGCTAGATTACTTAAAAAACAAGATTTAAGTTAAGTGGATTATTTGTATAGAAATATATATATTTCAGAATTAAAAATACCTCATAGAAAGTTAGTAGAAAATTTGTAATTTATAATCCCGAACTAAATTCTAGAGGGGAAATGTACCATCAAAATCCAACTCAAGTTGATTAAGAAGTTCTCTCGCAGTCCTATCTTTATGGACTCGACAGAATTACCATAGGAGAATTATAGGTCTAGACACCAGACTATCTTGGAGCAAAGAACCACACTAAAGTGAATTTTTAAAATGCACCCTAAACGTTTATATGGATCTCATTATTGCGGTTTTCACTACATTTCATACAAAACGATTCAAGATAACTGCCATCTGACGACGTCGTTTATTTTCTATGTCGTGTATAAGTAACGTTACAAACATCGTTGACAAAAAGAAGTGGCAACACGTGGGACTCAAGATGTCACCGATTTGATTCCGATATCGCCGATCCTGGCTAAAGTATCGTCCAAATCCGATGATATCCTATAAGGCTGTTCCAGCAGGATTTTTCCATTTTTTTTTTTTTTTTTATTATCCATAAAAGAAGACTTGTGAATTGTGAATTTTGGACGAACAACACCCTTGATATTACGATTTACAATCACGTAATGGTTGTTTTTGTTCACTAGCAAGATGAAAGTGTGAAGGTTCATACTTTTAATTTTGCTTTAACTTTTAATTGTTTATGTGACGAAGTTCAGAATATAGGAAATCTTCAACACCTTTTGGTATCCTTACTTTTTCGTGACTCAGTACAAACAGTTGATTTATAACGGCAGACGAAAAAACTCAGGTAAGTTTTTTTCGTGAAAGATAATATAAAATATTAATTTCGTAATAGTTTTGAATTTTGACTACCGGACCGGCACATTAATAATTAGAATTATGAAAAGCCAACACATTTGTATCTTAAGTCCCGAAAACAGTTCGTTATTAAAGGGAAGCTAATATTTCCCATCCATTATGAAAATACTTTATTTTAAATATATTTTGTATTGTTATTCTGTGTCGATTGGCAAAAGCTTTAGCTGCAGAGACCGATATTGATAATAACGGTTCTATTGCTATATAACACAAATTCAATTCAAATTTTATTCATTCGCTTTATTTAGCTTCCCGCTATTATCACATGTTTCATACATTATCACACATTATTACACAACAACAATTACACCTAATTACTAACATTTTTAACAAGAAATTCGTCACCTCTGCAAGACTATTTCCATTTTTACAAATTTAAGACATTCCTGACGAAAGCTGTACGGCCTTTCTTCCGCTTCATTCTATCATCCGTCTTATTATACAATCTCATACCACTGTATAAAATAGACCGCTGCGACATTGACATATTCTTATCCGCTACATAAACATCGTGAGCTTTTCTAATTACATATACCGCATTGGTTGTCATCCTGGTACAGTCCCTGTCATTTTGAGTTTTATATCGTTATTAATAATGGAGGTAAATGTTTAGTTTAATTTAATTTAGTAAAGCCAGCGACTCACTAAAACCTTGTTATCCACTAATGAGCGTACAACTTATTTTATACCATTTCAAAACAAAGAACCAAACCTCATTTGTCTTCCAAACGTGAAACAAGATACAAAAACAAACCTAAGAAATGTTAGAACCAGAACACGATCCTTCATTAAATAAATATAAAATGTAATTTCGTTTTAAAGGGTTTTAAACCATACTATTTTGGAAACAAATAAGGCAACAGAGGAATGGGCGAGAAAAATCCGCAATCGTCTTGTAGCATTTTCCTAATTGAAGGTTTTTACCAGTTTTAGTAACTGACTATTTCTTTAAAAACAATTTACGTTTTATCTAGCATTTTATGGTAGTCCACGTACTTTTGAAAGATAATACCGATATATTTTATCATTCAATGATATATATTATGATGCTTTTAAAACGGATATTCGCACTGCAGATAATTACAATTTCCTAAAACAATAAATTTATTTGATATGTATTCTCAAAGTACAATAGATGGTGCATTACACAGCAGACATCATTCGTGTCATGTTAATATCTGGCAATTAGCGAGAGTAATCCACAACTAAAGCGCTCATTTAGAGTAGTAATTCTCTTGAACCACACATACTACATTTTGTATGCGCTCATTTCGTAGTATCATTGTCACGTAATCATTGTAAATACAATGCGGGTTTCCTAAAGGATTTATGTGAACTAGATAATGATCAAAGCCTTGTGGTCAGTAAAAATCAATCACGATTTTTGTGTTAATGCTGACATAGGTGAGTCCTACGCTAGTAGTAGTAGTAACAGTAGTAGTACCCAACACCTAGACATTAATTTGCACCAAGTACATTATTATGGGATTCGTTGCAATGTAACATAAATGAAATACTTGAAAGAAACCTAGAAATAAATAAAATACTTAAAAGATTATATCTAGTAGTGTTATTCTATCGGTAAAATTTCAAATACACGGAAGTAACTAATGACGGTAGTTCACCCTACATTTCTGAAAGGGCTTTCTAAAACAACTGATTCTCATTTGAATAGTGAGCATGACAAAAGCGCATTCCGTGGTTAGGTTAATTTCCTGTGTGAGTTTAGTTAGACTGTGAATAGTTACCGTGGAATAGGCTATACCTCTTCAATGTGTATTTGTTTGTAATTGAATTCTATTGTCTGCGTGTATTGAAACTAATCTCTGTCTTTAGGTGTATCAGTTGCATAAAAGGAGATTGAAGTGCAGACACACTACTATGAAACCTTTCATTCACTTGAATATAATCCCTGACAATCACGATACGATACCTAACAAGGGTGAGAGCGGTTCACCAACATTCCCTGTGTCCACTGTGACGTAATCCAACTACCCCAACCAGTGTAAAACACAGCCCTTGTAATCCGATGTTTTACAACCACGTCACAACATCAGATGCTACCTTGGATCTCTGTACAGTCTCTGAATGTGTCGTAATACAATTCATCCTAAACTCTATAAGTATGATCTACTCAACGGTGTATGATTTATAATTCCAAGAAAGAGTTGTACACACCACTTGCCGATTGGGCGCCTTGACCCCTAGACCACCGGGACTGGCAATTTAATGTCTGGATATTGTGCATTATAACATACATGAGACACTCTGTACAACCACAAGAGATTTTCTTGAAAAAATATCCATTTAAATACATATATAAATATCGACTGTCGTTCTGACGAAGGGACCCAGAGCGGTCCTGAAACGCGTCAACCTGGATTGTGGTGAGTGTGACCGACGTGACGGAACAACCCGTATAGTATGTACATATATCCACATAGAACAATATAATGCGCTTTAAACATAAATACGGTTTAAAATAAATAAATGCAATATGTAATAATTTCTGCGTTCAAACACACAACTGTAACAACTTTATTAATATTGTTATTGAAATAACAATATTATAGGGGAGGTTAATTTTAATAGAGACGAATGTATTGTTTTCATTTTTCACATTTCCAGTGAACGGTTTCAGTCTTTCCAATATGCTATGTAGCCTTGAAGGGAAACGAGCAGAGGTCGGATAATTTCCTGTTAGCTGAGTTTCCTCTCGTTAGTAGGGGGAGGATATTTGTTTAATCCTCGGGCATGTTTGTTCGTAAATAAAAAGCAAGATAGTGCAAACATTGAGCAGGAAACTGTTGATAAAGGCCTTGTTATGTTGTACATAGATATACTATGTGGAAACATAGTGCAGAGTGTGTATGCACTACAACTTCTTGCCATATGGTGTTTCCATAAAAACGTACATAGATAATTACGATATCTTAAAATGTAACTGTTTTATACTGAATAATTATAACGAATGAAAATATATATTTTTTTTAATAAAAATGTATTTGATTCAGTGTTAATATATGTGTAACTTTCAAGAAGATAATGCGTATTGTTTTATAATTTTAGAGAAGTTCTAGCGGTGCGTTTCCTTATAAAATTAAACCCGTTGTTGTTGTTTTTGTTTTTGAAATGTATTGTACTTTCATATTTGCACATAGGTGCTGTTGTAGGATAATCTTGCAAGCCTATCTTGAAAAATGTGTCATATAGAGTGTTAGTCACGCTGGTATTTACTAGAAACACGTTATTTGTTTTTACTATATCATCAAGAATTTTTTATTTTGTTTATCTTTTTATTTATTTCCGATATAGGGGCAAAGTCTTCCGCTAGCAAGCGTCAATATACATCTTTCATATTTCTCTTTCCTTATAACGATAACCTTTTCTTGAGTACAGCTAAACTAAATTAAAATGTAGCTTCATTGACTATTCTAAACATTGTAACTTAATTGTATCCGAGTTCTGTGTTGAAGTTATTGGTAAAAGCGACGCGAACGTGGCCTGAGATATTGATAAAGGCGAACGTGATTTCTGTTACGACCAATTTATATATTTCCCTTAATTACATATTCAGGGAGACTGGATCTGAGCGAGCAAGCTATTAGATAACAAGTCGCTAACCTAGTTACGTCACCAACATGAGTAGGCGGAGGATTGATGAAGGAGGATGAGTCCTCAGAGTTGAGACAGATTTGCATATTACACGATCTACGCATGTGTATGCTAAGGTTCACGTGGCTAAATTACGTCCGACACGTGAAAGCATGGATTTCAAGGTCATTGTACTCGGGGTGTATAACCTCGGGCTAGAGGTCATAAAGAGATGGAGAATTAAACGAAATTTGAAATTCATAACAATGGTTTCATTTAGGAAAGTTACTTGAGAAGTTTTTCTGGCGGAACGTCTTGAAAAAACTGGAAGAAACAACTTGTAAAACGTTATTTAAAATTATAAAATAAGTTTTTCACAACGCTGTAGATGTTCACGAGTTCCCTCGCCTGCATAATTAAATCAAGGGTCAGGAAGAACGTCTTTACTCAAACCACTCTTCTGACTCATCACACTATTATCTACTTTATCTACCAATCTACTTTACGAATCGATGGGAATCATACGTTGATAGAAGTAACGATCAGTAAATAAACATATGTTACCTTAAAAAAATGAATATTAAAGTTGTTATGGTAAATCCGTGTTCTTCCTACCCTTGGTTTACTAATGGCGCATAACGTACAGTACATCTCAATTGTGTCGGGAAAAATTGTAAGACTTTTGCTGAGAATGTTTTTAACAATATCAAAACCAATTTCTCAATTTTATAAGAGTTGCAATAGCCAATAGTGTAATAAGTTTTGTTTTTCAATAAAACAATTTATTTAATAAAAAAACAGTAACAAATTAGCTACAGTACAATTAAATGCAATTTACCGAGCTATTAACTCAATATTTGTACAAAGTTTAAAGTGCAAAGCATAAAATATGTGTATATCACGAGGGAAACGTAAAAAAATCTCTTGGGAACTTAATGACTATTATATTATTATAAACTAACAAAATATAATTGTTTTACTTTTACTATACCGGCATAATACATTATCATGAAGTACACATATCCTTGCAGAATTTGGAACAAAGAAAATCTTGAGCACACAATTATGCTTAAGTATACTTGCTATTATTTCGTTTGATAATATTCATTTTTACCCCATGATAAAACCAAAGCCAAAAGCAAGCGCTCGTCCAAAATATAGCGAAGTTCAATGTAGGACTTTTTTGAAGTGGATGTTTTGAAATAACGAATGACTCTGTTTCCAAACAAAATACAAATGTAGTTACAACACTTTATCAACTCGACAACGACAAGGACTTTGTATGCCGGCAATATCACATATGTCTATGAATATAACCGTTCGTTGAAACTACATTATACATATCTTTCTTGTGGAGACGAAATACAATTTTAAAACTTGCTTTCATAAACAAGTGGCCATTATTGAGTTACAACAGAAGTTATGATAATACGGTTTGAACAGACTTTATTTGTAAAACGGAAAACTCTTTTTAAGCCGAATTCACGTCCTTGCGCTTCCAAGCGCAAGCGCCGTTTACAGCCAATCACGTAACAGCGCTCCCGAGCGCGAAGCGCAAGCGCCGAATTCGCCCGATGTTGGATTTTCAGCGCTAGAAGCGCGCGCTTGTGTGACAGAGAGAGATATATAAATGAGGTTATGTGGCTACTGTTTTGTTTAATTTTGTGACATTTGGGTACCTACAACACTACAAACGATGGCAGAAAGGAACAAAAGCCGAAGATATATCATCATGCAATTGCTTTTAATAAACTACAAAAACAAAGGATTTTCGTAGACGATACTCGGCGCTGGCTGGGGTGTTCCCTACCTAGGCTAGGGCCTTTGAGGTTAGGGACGTCCATGAATTTTACTCATCATCTAAATGTAGGTATCTTGATACCTGAAGCCAGGCGTTATCCCGCATTGATCTACTTTTGTAACTGGGACACGTTACACCCCATCAAAAACGGAAAACACTGAAGCGCTTCGAGCTGACCCAAGTTCACGGCATCCATGATGAGCGCGATGTAATGACACCTCTGTGACGCTAGCGCCATGCTCTAGAGGCGCTCTGGAAGCGCTTTTAAGCGGAAAGATCCATGAATACATACTTCAGGAAAGAGAAAGAGAATTGTATTGTATAACTGAATGAATGGCAATAAAAAAACAACGATCTTTTAGAAAAAAACACATTTGTTACATTTTGTGAATCAACTGTTTTGTTCCGAACTAAAACTCGTTATTTCTTTAGACATCGCTTGAACTGAAAGATGATTACATTTAACAGGCGCACCGTTCAAACATAATTAGCCCTACATGAACTAAATAGGCGATATCGTAATCTCGAAACCAAACAGCGGGGGCACCTTAGACCGGCAGAGATCGGATGGGGCGAACGTGGAGATAAAGAGATGCAAATTATAACGAGACTGTAGAGAAGTAATTAAATTAATTAACATGTGAATGGGTGAAGTTCTACAGAACGCTGCCTTGGAGTCTCCAGACTGGGATGATTCTAAAGACCCACTGATTAGCAAATTCAAACAAAATTACCTTGTTCTCGTCCTCATATACCCCATCCTCTTAACTCATTTATACTAATAAAACCAAGCATTAAATTTCGAAGACTTAGAATTCCAAACACAAAATAAAATAAGTATAACTTGAGAGTAACAAAAGCAAGTAAATGTTTTGTAAAGAATGCTACGCGTTTACGTCTGTTCTCGAATAAAACACTGCGTTATCCGTTTGAAAACTTTTCATCGGAAGATTAAGGGGGTTGGGGTTTATTGGAATGTGAGCCCGAACTAAAAGCGGCACGCTAAATGAACGAAAATAACATATAACGGGTAGTGCATGAACTGCCCTAATTAGGGCTAGGATGTTCAAGACCTTTCAAAGTGAGAAAAAAGCAGACAAATAGTACCTTTAAAACAGCAAAAAAGGACCTAAAAAGGACCTATTGAATTTAATCGAATTCTATTGGTTTCATTACTTTCAGTATTGTTTTATTAAATTAATTCAGTTACACCAATATATTTTCGTGGAGAGGGGGGGGGGGGGGAAGTTTTGTCAATGTATCAAACACAAGAAGAAAAATTAAAAACATAATTTTATCTTTTTAACTTCATTTCACATTTAAGAAAAACGTACGTATTAAAAATTATTTATTGTGTCGTGTTTTATATCAAGCCTGGTCTGCCGTATTATGCTGCTTGTAGAGCTGTTTGTATTATGCAGCCTGTCCCTAAAATAGAAGAGTTTTAATTAAAATAGATAGATAGATCCCTTTGTAATGCAATTAATTGTTAAAATATGAATTACACGTTTTGCATCCGTTTTTGCAAATTATACCAAAATAGGAAAATAGTCCCTAAAAATGCCCAAAAAGGACCTTTTCTCATGAAATGATGTATTTAGGCATTTTAAGGCAAAATAAAATGCATATTTTTGGCATCCCTAGCACTTGAACACACACTTAAAACTATTTTCCAGGCGAGTATTTACCAATAGAAAAAAAAGGAGATGTCCTGAACTCCTAGCCCTATAGTCATAAAACATGTTTCACGAATTCACATGATGGTCCCTGATTCATAACACCAACTAGTTTAATGCTTTGTCTAAGTGATATTAGAACGAAATCGACACACACAGCTTCTTTGAAACATATTAGCAAAGTGATACGATGTTCATGTATTCCTTCTTTGAATGCAGTTGGTTCCGAATTCCGATTATGATTCCCGATAAATACTTATGATTGTTTTACTTTCTTGTTACGACAATTGCCTATTATGTAAGGCTTGGTTACGGGACACAATATCTATAGTATTGAAGTGATAATCGCAATTGAATTGGACAAACTGTATGTAGCGCAGTGCGCATTGAGCAGAAATATTATGGTATGGATGGATGTCGTAATGCACTTGAAACTAGATAGCTACTGAGCACGTATTGTTTACAGTTACAGATGTAGCATTTACTAATGTTACGTATTTAGTAGAATCTAAACACTTATAAAACAAGTGAATAGAAGACAAAGTTCGCATGCCAACATTATCAGACGTATTCGATGTATTTAGTACGTCGAGGGTGGAGGGGGGTGGGGGGTTAGGTCGCAGATACGAGGACAATATTGTGTTTCCATTGTATTTACCGACCACTTTTTTCACCATAAATAGTACGAAATGATGATAAATATTTTTACACGCACGTGTTTATCTAGGACATATCCTACAAACTATGAAAGCTGAAATATGTTGGAATCGAATATATGATTTGATTCACATTCGGATAAAATTCACAGCTTGTTGCAAATAACATGTATTGGTTTTTACTAAAAAGTGATATTTATTGCTATTCACGCAAACTAAAGAGCAAGTAGTGGTAAAAGCAGATATTGGCAAATGCCCGCTGGTAAAATAGAAAGAAATTAGATTTTTTGGGCATGGTTCAATAGTCAACTTTATGTAAGAATGAAGGTACAGCATTAACACGAATCCCCATAAAAAAATCCATGTTTATTAAATAAACGCCAAACCAACTAAATAAATTATTGTTGCGGTAGGTTTCATTTGGTTGTGTCACTTCTTGAACGTTGGCCGTCATGGTCAGGTTCTTATCGCATCCAAATCGCCTCACTTCCCTAGAGCTGCTACCACATTACATTACTCTCAAACTGATGACACGTCATTCAACCTTACATCTGAAATACGACGACCGATGAAGAGATTGGACAAGTCATTTCGTACTTCAAATACCATTGCTGTCAACAACATATGTAAATTCGACTTGCTATGTCAGTTTCTCAAGAGTGCTGTCACATTACATCATAAAGTGACGTCACTGATTATTATCGCTCTATTTGTCAGTGTCGTATTGTGTTTGATGTAGGTCGCCCGATGTACAAGCGTCGTATACGAGTAGCGAGCGTCGCGGCGTCGATTGATCGACTTACACAACGAGGGACGGTAACGCCCACCTCCCGTCCCAAGGGCCTCATCTTTCTGGAAGCCGGGTATGAATCAGGGCCGAAGCCTATTCCCGTCGTTGAAATATGTGCCACACTCTTTCTCATTGTCCTCGTTATTTGATAAAACCCTATATATTTGACGGCCGTTCATTGCTCGAGCGCGAGGATTAGTGAATTACGAGGTAAATTACGAGGGTGATTTATTACATAACAAGATTGTAAAACATTGTTGTAGTAAACGATTTATTTTTACGTCACAAGTATAATATGGTTTATACAATTGACAGGAACGAGGATTAAATTGATACAATTTTTATTTCTGAAATGTTTACATTATATGTCGTAACCTTTCAAGGTAAGAAAATAATTAAAGAAAATTACAAGTGTGTTGAACTAAATCTGTTTGCTTTGTTATATTTAATTTAGAAAATTGTAATTTCCGACATATAACCTATTTATTTTGTTTATAAGTGTATCTTAGTTGTTACCAAATCTACCAGTATTCTGAATAAATATATAACACTCAAGGTTTAATTGGAAACACTTATGGTAACAAAAATGTAGTGCACATTGTATTGGAATTAGAGTATACAATGGAATAAAATAGCAGTTGCACTGGCCAGAGCACTAAGAAACAATTTCAACAAAATTAGTGCAAGAGAGAAAGACTAATAATGTGTAAATAAATCAATTATTGTTTCCCATTTTTTTAAATCACTAAAAGATGCATATGTATAAATGTACGCTAGTGTTAATAAAACTAATAATACAATGAACATTGATCTGCATAAGACTTATCATGTAAAAATAAAATATGCTAGTCCTGATTGTGTTCAAGTACATTCAATTATTTTATCGTATTCAGCTGTCGAGTGTTGGCTTGAACTATTTCTTAAGTCAGACTCGAAGTTAACTCTATATCTCAGTTAAAGTTACTAAGTTTAGTTATAAAACAAGAAACAAATGATAGGCGTTCAGTTTGCTTAGAGTTAGATATTACTGTACACCACACATAAACCGCCTCAAACTGAAATATTTTATGAATCAACAAGCGATACAAAATTAAGGCTTCAAAAATATAAAAATGAATAAAACCTCAGTTGAATTATTTCTCTGAAATGGAAATCTCCACTAAAACAATTTTCGTTTTCATAAAATTGGTATTAATTAAAATTTTGCGCTGCACAGATGGGAACCTTGCTTTATTATTCGCACGTTTCGAGCCAGCAATAACTGTGTCCTCGTTAAATATCTGTAGGTTCGTATTTACTGGTTTGTCCAGGCGTAATCCGCGCGGGCCCTCCAGGAGCTAAGACATTGATTGACGAGTTTCAGAAAGTCGTTAATTTCATAACAAAATAACAAATACTAGTCCCACCGCACGGGCGCGCTCTACCGCGGGCATAATGAACTGCACATCTGCTCGCCTATACCCATTAATTAAACGGAAACCGCTAAATTTAATATTGTTAAAACAGGATTACATAATATAAATTTCATACGACTATGATCCATGGTCCGTGATGGACAATAATGTAGAATGATAAAATGTTTGATCACGAACCCGTTATGTTAAAGGGTGGGCTTTAAATAAAAACAGAAAAAAATGAAAAATGGAAGCATTAAATAAAGTGTGGAGAATATTAATATCAGAGTAGACAAAGAAAAGTTGATGCATTCTACTCCCATAAGCCGGAGAGTGTAGGTTTTAGCACGCGTAGCTGTATCGGCAACGCTTCTACGTTTGTCATCCATCTGATTCACTGGAATACGATAAAATGAATTACATCCCGAATAAAGTAAACATTACTGTGAGGCTTTCCACTCGTGTTGACACTGTGCGTGTGAGCGACGTGGGCACCGATAAGCGCGCTAGATAAACACTTAGCAATATTGATGACGTGACCTTCAATATTGTAACGCGACGCTCACGAGCTCATGCGGCAGACGTGTCAACTGCGCTAGACGCGACGCGACGCGCCCGTTGAATGGGTTTCATTGCGTCATAATTGCCTCTCCCCGCGTTTTAAAATAGCTTGTAAGTGGCTTAATTAGGCTCATCCCAGGCTTAGCATAAAATGATAAAAACGCCCAACTGCGGGATTAGTCAAAGTGAGTGCCATGCAACGGTAGTTTGCGTGGACATACGCGTTCGTTGTACCTAGTACATTTATCGCAATGAGCTATAGTGCATAATTAAAATCCATTTTAGTATTTTTCAAATAACATTGACCAAATTAATAATACTAATACAAATGAGCGGTTTTATTATTTTGCTCAACTTAATTAAGGCTTCAACACGTAATAAATGCATTATACTTGATTGATTGTTGCCAGTTGTGGAACACTCCACCCTCTCCACTTGATGACTGGTGGACGTAAGATAGCAAAATTTTCAATGATTTTATTTTTTACAAATCTATACATTTTATTCTCCGTGACATATTTTTCTAATAATTTCATGACAATTGGATAACACTCGCATTTCCTCTCGGACCCACCAATAATTTTTAAGACACAGTTCAACTTGGCTATCGTTAAACTAGAATCCTCTGTGGTTGACTCCAGCCAGCATAGGCCTGTGTATCGTGCTACTTCATTCCTTCTTTTTCTAAATTTATCTTCATTCTCTCATCAGCTATAATGGTGTATTGTACCAAATGTAAAATTATAAGATCAATACCGGCCGATGGAACCGAATAAGAAAGTATAGAATCAGAAAATAAAACTGTTAAAATCTTGTACACAAAAAACAATTGTAGTATGTTTCACGGGACTGTCAATTTTACGTCGCTCTTTCCGACACAATCCGTAACTTTCTCACATCAGCCCATACAAAAAAAAGGTTCCACGAAAAAAAGTGAAATGACAAATTGTTTCATGTTTCGCTGTGACTATAAAGTTACAAGTGGAACGCAGAACGTAAATTTACAAAAAAAGTCACCGGTTTGAACCAATAAAATAATTCATTTGTATGTGTGTAAATCTGGTTTAATTTTAAGGGGGACCAGACTGTTTGGCAGTTAGTCCAATTGTAGGTTGAATTTTCTCGTAAAACATGCGGTTTGTAACTATCCCTCTTCCCCATGCTCTTCCATTCTCTAATTACTTTTATTAGTTTTATAAGTAAAATTGCACGAATACGTTTGTGAATTAATGACAATATCAAATTTAATATAAGAGAATAACTTCGATATTCTAAATTCAAAATCGCCGAATGAGATTTTGTGGTTCTTCGTCAATGACAGGCGGGTTCCAAACGTCGTATCAATACTTAGGTTCAATAGGCCTATAACATTAAAACGGCAGTGTGACTTTTTTCACTTAAAAAAATAGCTTCTTGAGACTATGTGCATATATGCTTTTTATCTCGCAAGTTTCAGTGATAGTTTCGTAAAAGTTCGTAATACCCTTGATTTCCCCACCGTGTTGTAAACTGGCATGACAAAATATTCTTGGTTGTCGTATGCAACGTAAATTACAGTCAACATAGGACAGGGAACAAACTCGTTCATTGATAACATATTGGTCACTAGTCAACAACCTGCAAATGGTTTAAAATCAACATAGAAATGGCTAAACAAATCGTCAGTGTGCTTTCAATATATCGAGACAACATGTTCACATCGGAAGGTACTTAGGTATACATGGCGCCATGTTATGCTTTTGGATGGCTGGCACGAATAATCACGCACTTAACTCATGTGAACTTGCGTGTATCTTTACACTTTATTGGACATTTTTAGCTCTCTCAGTTCTATTTTCCTGTGTGAAATGCCAGTTACAAAATAATGACCCAATTAGTGTAAAATACCTTTGACAGCATGAAAACACAAACGTTAAAAAAACAAAAGGCTAACAGTGTGCCCATATATCACTTGCCCTGACATACTACAGATAAATATCACTTTAATCTAGATGTTCGGACATGTTATACTAGGCCATATCAACATTTAAAATCGAATAAAACAACAGAATTTGGTTGCTCTATATCTCCTCTCGGAATATTACGTTATATCTTTGAATACGTATTCTTAGAACACTGGCTCATTCAAAACAGACATTTTGACATTACTTCAAAAAAATAGATATATTTTAGAATGGAAAATACAATCAGTACGTCTTTCTTTACTCAATAACAATCGAATTGATAAGAATTCATCAACAAGAGGTTGTGAATTAATCATTTTGTGATGTGGTATATTGTACTTCCGATGAGATATCTACTGCAAATGATCATTATTTGCTCTAGTATTCACTGTTGTGACAACAAAGAGCAGTTCGAGTCACTGCCAATAACAGTTGCTCCATCACAAACAGTAGGTCTACAGGCAAACATGGCCGCGAAGAGGTTTTTACTCGTGTGCACTGAAGTCACGCAATAGAGACCTAGTTATGTGAACACGGACGCTAGTTATTACGAAGTTGAGATTAACTTTGGTTTGAAAATATTTTCTTTTGAATATAAGTAGAAACAAACTTTTCTTGCATTAATTCCTTGTTGAATAAAACAAGAAAACGACGGTTTCTTAAAAGTATAAAAGAATGTTGGTTTTTAATTTAAATTGTACATTAGTCAGTGTTCTTTTAAAAGCGGACTGTAGTCACCAAATATAATTGTATTCCGTTTCTGATCTTTCTATCTTCTGTTGTTTTATCATTGAACATTCATGTAGTACTGCTTCAATATTGATTTTTCTAACCGAAACTACTTATTTATTTCAACAATCAATTCAATAAAACAATCATGAGTTAGCACAATCTAGTGATGTTCCTCTGACTATAGCACGAATGACAGGTAGGCATAACCTTATGTTCGACAAATTTACACAATGCAGAGTAACACCAACACCAACATTACGTGTGATAACCAAATTCAAGCACACCTCTAGACTATACTATTTAGTATTTAGAGATGAATCAACATTATATTTGCTGTATCAGACATATCATCATGAACCCCTTGAGACATCTATCAAACACTAAGATATTCAGAAAGCACACAGTTTAAACTAACGCGCGAGCTAAAGCTCATTGCATGTTTGCACACGTCACATCTACCCGAGCAAATATATACTCAGCAGCTTCAAGTAATAACGTGCATAGCTTGTTTCGACCGTAGCAATCCATCAAGTAATCACCTTTTTTAATATAAAAAAACTACGTTTTAAAGGAACTATATCATATCATGTGTATGTAAAATGTAAATAAGAAAAAGGGGAATTTAGTTGTCTCGCCATCAACTACTTCAATAAGTCAATATTTTTTCCTTACCGAAGAATAGCTTATATGTTATTAGCCAATCTATTGCACGTGGATGGGATGGCAATAACTGCTTTAACTTTACTTACAATTATTGTCAAGAACGTTTGCTCCGACCGGCAATCGAACCCGGGTCTCCAGCGGGGAGACAACCAGTATTATTTCAAAACATTGTCCATAAATATGGCTATAGCTTACAAACTTTTATTATTTTCACTATATATTTGTGTATAATGAAGTAATTAGAGATGCGAATTTGTGGGAAACTGTCCGGCACGAGTCTGGCCCGACAAGGTAAAAATCTACTGCCGCCCGGCCCGAACCCGGCCCGAAAGATGATGATTCCGGCCCGGCCCGGCCCGGCCCGGCCTGGCCCGAAAGTCGGCCCGAAAGCCCGAAAGCCCGTCCCGAAAGCCCGGCCCGGCCCGAAAGCCCGGCCCGGCCCGAAAGCCCGGCCCGGCCCGAAAGCCCGAAAACCCGGCCTGGCCTTATAGTAAAGCCGCCGCCGACACAAAACGTATCGATTTAGTCGATCGCCACAGTGTTGGCTATAGGGGTAGGGAATAAGAAAATGTAGTGTGTGGGTGGGTGGACTGTGGCCTGTAGAGAACTCGAAAAAACAAACTGCTTACCGCTGATTAGATAATTAAACTGAAGAAGCTCTATATTCAATTTAAAAGAATTATTTTTTTATTATAAAAACATTATTAAATGATGATATCCAGCCCCAAATTGCTGGCCAGGGAAGCCAGAAGTCCGACCTGGCCCGAAATTCCGACTCGGCCCGAAAGCCCGACTCGGCCCGAAAGCCCGACTCGGCCCGAAAGCCCGACTCGGCCCGAAAGCCCGACTCGGCCCGAAAGCCCGACTCGGCCCGAAAGCCCGACTCGGCCCGAAAGCCCGACTCGGCCCGAAAGCCCGACTCGGCCCGAAAGCCCGACTCGGCCCGAAAGCCCGAACCGGCCCGAAAGTCCGACCGGCCCGAAAGCCCGAACCGGCCCGAAAGCCCGAAAGCCTGGCCCGGCCCGGCCAGAACTTTCAATGCTTCGGCCCGATACCGGCCCGAAGCCCGAAGCTAACTTAAGAAACCCGGCCCGGCCCGGCCCGAAAGTCGGGCCGGGCCGGGCTTTCGGGCCGTTCGGGCCAAAATTCCCATCTCTATGAAGTATTGTACAAAATGTTAATTAAAACAGAAACATAGTAGAACAGGTAAAACGTTATAAAAGACCTAGTAATTGGACTGTACACTGTTTCTTGTCACAGATAAAAAACAATTTGAAACCGCAATATTTTTAACCCTGATTAGAGCTCAAAACACATATACACGCATAGTGTTTTCTCGCCTGTTGAAGAGCTCTGATCAGGGTTCGAAATATTGCGGTTTTAAATTGTTTTTTATCTGTGACAAGGAACAGTGTACAGTCCAATTACTAGGTTATAGTACAGAATATTGTTGTGTGACTTACCTTGTTGTTCTTCTGCCACGAACAGGTCCCCCGCTTGTTAAATATCTTGCACGCCAGCTTGACATCTTGGCCTGGGTTCACTTCGCTGTACTCCGGCTGCTTGTCAAACCTCTGGAGAGCGTTCACCAAAACTAAGCCTGAAACAGAATTATTCATGATATGTTTTAGAACTGAATCCAGAGAACAACGAACTGTGGTCTCTAGTGAGTGTATGTTACAAACTAAAAGTTATTTATTTCATACAGATCGGTATTTGATAAATACAAACGGACCAAAACCCCCAAACCCACTGAGTACATAATACACGCAATTAAAACAGAGAAAGCGCAGAACTACAATCGTATTGATTGAGCAAAATATATCGTCGAACGCCATTGAAAACTGAAATATCCAAGAACATGAGAAATTATCTTTTGGTTATATTTTGTTAATTTGTAAATATTTCATACATCGAAAGGATACTTATAAATCCGAAAACGTTTTACAAATAAGCCCACATCACAAACAAGTGTACCTAACACGTCATTCTCTTTTAAACCAATTACCTTTCTCTTAACTTTGCCCTCCTATTGAATTTTAAGTCCTAAGTATAATATTTTAAATTCATATGATTTTAGAGCAGAAATTCTAAAATAGTGTACTCAATATAATTAATATAGAAAATAAGGAAGTTGATAAGTGTAAACTCAAACCTCAACTATAAAGAGCATATCATATAATATCATAACTGGTACATTGAGAATAACTATATAAACACGTTTATTACGTTACCAATCTATATATTGATCCTGTGTATCATATGTGAACTAGACTTCAGAGTATACGCTATAGCTAGAAGCAGACTAAACAGTTGTACAATTTTTGGAACGAGTAGGCAAACAAATAATGTTTCACGTAAAATCGTAAACGTTCTTGAAGTGTGCATGTGAAAATAGCATTTGCGAAAATTGTATTTTTAGTCCCCGGCACCAGTGTTCTAATCAGGATAGTTTGGCCAAAAACCCCAAAGTTACCCTCGGTATACACATCCACCTTCAAATACTGAAAACATTACCAAAAGAAGTCAAATTTCAAAATAAAGCGCCTAAAAAACTGAACAAAATGCGATATTTTGCTTGGTGCTTCCAAGTAACACCAAACAGATTTCCTTAAAGCGATTGGCTGGAAAATTTCAAGATTGAAATTAAAACTATCGCAAATTAAGAACATTGTGATGATATTTGGGGTTTTACGTCTCATATTTTTGCAACGAGGCTAATCGAGACGGTGAGTGGGTGATTATGAAGATGAAAAAACGCCACATGACATCCATGCCCAAGCCAGGATTCGAACCTGGGACGCAGAGACCGTGGTTTACTAGACCAACGCCTAATCGACCTCGGCCAACTGCGCCGGCAAATTAAGAACACATTTAAAATCAAATTAATCCCACATCTGTATTTTTCGTTTCACACAAAAACATATACAGCTACGATTAAGTATACATGTATAAATAGGTAAAACATAAATATCTAATTGTGACAAAAACATGCGTATTTGTTGCAGGTGTTTGAGCGGACCAGTTAGTGATAAGATAACTTTCGAAGGGAGGCTCTCTCACACTCGCTCAACGCGTTTCCCCTCTTACGTCTCGGTGTAACGGGGGGGGGGGGGGGGAGGGGGAGGGGGACAGCGGTTGTCTATCCGCTGTCTTTTCGAGCTTGTAAGAGAGACCTGCACCCCTATTCTATAAAACTCCCGAAATGGATTCGGGCCGAAATGGAAACAATTGAGAAATAATAACAATACTAATTGGAAATTATTGTGTCAGTTATATTGTTGTGGAACTGCAATTGTTTCCATTTCGGCCAAAATTGTTGTAATTTCCGACCGAATCCGTTTCGGTGGAGTTATAGAATAAGGGTCCAGTGATGACCTGTATATTCAAGAAAAAAGCAACAGTCTTTACCGCGTCCAGGCGTAAATCTAGTAGATATTTAAAAATTTGGATTCTCCCATTATCTACCGATAGAGGTGACTCAGCGGTAACACGTGATACTCTAATACGGCAATCGGCAAGTCACCGATTCGATACCAACCAACGGCAATCATGACTGAAAGTGTTTCCCGAGGTTTTCCTAAGTCACAATGCGAGTGGTGGGACTGAGTCATACTAACAGCCATAAGATATTCTTTACCAACTATTCCAAATGCCACAATACCCAGTTAGTCAAATGAAGAGGGACATTAATTGTCCTTGGGCAGGTTTTCTACATAACATTATTTTTATTATTCTGCCATTGTTTGAATCGGTGTTTGTCATTTACACAGAAGTGTTTTTTATAACCTCGTAGAAAACAGTGGATTTTTTTACTTTGTTGCCTGAATAACCCTTTAATGAGATTTTCCAATACAAGGAGTACTTTAAATTGGATGCCATTCATAGCTAAGATAATTACATTGACACAAAACCTTTGTCCCGCTATTGTATTGAAGCTGAAAAAATTGTAATGGCATCGAGTTTCACAAGAGCGGGATTCTGGAAAAACGTGTTTTGATATTGTTAATAGTCCTTCAGCCCAGGACGTTTTGCTTACAAAAAAGGTCGACGCATTTTGACCTTGGAATATGATATAACAACGTGTACTTAGTTGTAATTCATGAGGTGCTTAGCTGACAAAAGGGCCAAACACGCCGCCATCTTGGATTTTATATAATTTACACTAATGGCTATACAAACCAAAGAACTTGACCAATTTTAAAAAACTTTTGTATTTTAAATAGAATGTTTTAATTAAAATGTACTTGTGTAGAAAAATTTCAAATTTAATAATTATATTATACATTTAAAAAACATTTTCCTACTCAATGTTTTTAGTTTCGGAATGTTAAGCTTATAACTTTTATTGAAGCGTAATAACTGAAAAAGTACTTTATATAAACGTTTTAGATAGCTTTATTTAAAAAACAATGCAATCAAATTGAAGTATCTAGTTAGATTACTTCCCGAGATATGAATTTTTAAAGAGTCGCGCTACGCTCTCTTGCCGCGCTTGGCGTTGCCCAAGCCAGGCGCCGAGCGGTGCGCGTGCGGTCTATGTAGTCTTGCCTTCTCAGACTATCTTCTGATAGTTTATTTGAATTGAATTATTGCGTTAGCTTTGGTTCAATTATTTCAAATTCCAGGAATTTGGTTACCCACCCTTACCCCTCTACCCCACTATTTACTTTCCAAGCTCTGAGACAATGCTGGATGCATCGTGCGATTTGTATTGCGAGTAGACCATCGAAAGGCAATCAATTCGTTACAATTTTGAGTTATTAAAAATTGGTTTTATGGATAAGGTATAAACGGTAACTGCTCACATTTTCTCATGCTTATTATGATTATTTAAACAAATTTGCGTTTGACAATTTCAAGAGAAAAATGTTTTATTTTATAGAGTTTGAACAGAGAAACAGATATTGACAATTGTCAAGAGATTGACAACAAAGACAGAGTTTGAAGTCAATGCTTAATATTTCAATTTAGAAATTTTTCTCAGTTTGATTATCCCAGTACAATGCGTCTTTTATATCCATGGACTAAATAGTTAAACCATACATTTCAGTACAAGTTTTTACTGCGATTGCATATTATATTAGTGATTTCTCTAAAGCAAAAACACAAACACCTCAGAGCAATGCTAACGTTACAGCGCTAATAATGTAGAGCCCTATCATTTTACAACGTATTAGCTAAACAATGAGTGCGGTATAAATGAAACTATGTCTTGTACACATTTAATATATTTACCATTGATAATCAGATATTAAATTAAAATTAGAGCACCTCTTAAAATTGCTTATTGAAGATAAAGCAGAAAAATTAGACACAAATATTGTTTTTATCATAAGCCAGTTGATTGATAGTGAACATTGCCTTGCCAGTCCATTCAGGGCACTTGCATGAAATTGTTGAAGAAACTTACATGCCAATAATACCTCACGCGTTTCATGCTGCAAAGTAAGGCACTTTGAATTATAGTACATTCTTCTGATACAGATGTAATTGTACGTTTACTGTATTACTTTAAGACATGCAACATGTAGGATTACACGAGCTCTGGGTAAGAGGTGGAGTCGGTGATTCAACACGGTTAATTTCAATTCATACAATGGCCCGGATGAATAAAAGTGAGCATCACCTTATACTCACGTAAATGTGAGCAAAACCTTCGCTTTGTAAGAATAAAAGTAGGAGCATAAGCTTATGCTCAAGACTCATCTCGGAATTTGAGCACCTGCTCACATTCTCACCTCATGCTCACGTTTGGGAGTATTTTGTATGAATAAAGTGAAGTGTTTGCTTCTGATTTTGAGCATCTGCTCCAAAATAACTGGATCTGGTCAGTAGCAGACTCACAGTGATGTTGGGTTAAGTAATGGCCGAATGTGTGTCGGAAAAGCGACATAATTCTCGTGTGTCTCCTCACAATAGTGATTTTAGACATTTGTTCCGCTTTAATGAAGAAAATTTACTTTGATTGCTTATTATTTTCTTGGTGAAAGCAACGAAACTAGAGATGGCGCCCTTTCGTCAGAGCACCGAATGAAAATTTTTTCTAAGATACATGGCGGATCCAGGGTTTCAAAAGTGGATTGGACAAGGGTTGGGGTGCATCAATCAACTGTTTCAAAAACTCTAAGTGAAAAATTATTGAAAAAGCCCAGATTTGTATCAATTTCCTTCTACTGAAAATGCCATAGACGACGCTAAAATCCAATGGCAAAACAAATACGCATTCCTTATGGCTATAGGTGTTATTGATTGCACGCATGTAAAGATTCTTAAACCAGCTGGGCATGGAGATGAGTACGTGAATAATAGGAAGGGGTTTGCAAGTCTGAACGTGCAAGCTACTTGTAATGTGAAAGAAATATTTACTAGTGTTGACGTAAGCTGGCCCGGCTCAGTACACGCTAGTAGAATATGGAAAACTCCGATATCCAAGTGAAAATGAGTAAGGTGCAAATGCCGTGGTTTTGGGAGATGACGGTTACGGAATAAAACCATGGCTCATGACGCCTATACTACGTAGCTAGGCTAGCTGGATTGAGATCTGCACGGGTATACGGGCTCGGCCCGCGGGCCCGGGCCTTGATATGTTTATTAAGACGGGCCCGGGCCGGGCCTGGGCCTACATATCACTCAACGAGGAGGGATTTTTCTGGCTTTTTAATTTTTTTTTGTAATCAGTAATTGCAAATAAAGAAATGTAATGTTATTTTACCATTTTCAAAACTTAAAACAAACCCAAAATAGTATAAACTTCCGGTCACAACATTTTTTTTGTAATTCGTTTCGTGTTACACACTTTCACTGGCAATAGTTACTAATTTCGTTTCATCTAATCTCATTTTTGTTCCCCCTCTGACCCCGTCGTTCGTATTCCTTGCCAAATACTATAAAAATCAACTTACCGCTTTAACGGTTGAACTGGCTTATACGGGCCAATTTACACTTCAGGCGGGCCCGGGCCGGGCCGGGCTTCTATATTTAGTCCCGTACAGACCTCTGGACTACCGGCCGGCGATGGAGGGGGAAGCAAAACGCATGCTTCAAGTTGTCGCGCGACGAGAATATCGGAGCATCTGCTCCTTTTATCGGAGCACCTTCTACGGAGTATAAGGTAAAGGTTATTCATACGATACTAAGCAGATGCTTATACTCTTACCTTATACTTAGAGCAGAAGCTTATACTTCATGCTCACACTCAAGAGCATCTACTCATGTTTTATTCATACGGCCCATTGCTTTCAACCTAACATGAACCGTTAAATAATTTTTTTATTAAAGTGTTAACTAATACATAAATAATACAATTAAATATATTAATTACACAACTCAAAATTAATGGTAAAATACTTTTAAGCAACATAATCCAATATTGATTACATCATTCATCGATACATTTCCTTGATATGAAAACTATCAACCCCCGCATTTAAAACATTGAATCATTGGGCCGTATGAATAAAACATGAGTAGATGCTCTTGAGTGTGAGCATGAAGTATAAGCTTCTGCTCTAAGTATAAGGTAAGAGTATAAGCATCTGCTCAGTTTCGTATGAATAACCTTTACCTTATACTCCGTAGAAGGTGCTCATGATTTGGAGCAGATGCTCCGATATTTCTCGTCGCCCGACAACTTGAAGCATGCGTTTTGCGTCCCCCTCCCTCGCCGGCCGGTAGCCCAGCTTACTTCTGCACGGGCCCAAATATAGAAACCCAGCCCGACCCTGGCACGCTATTTCAGGCCCGGGCCCGTATCGGCCCGTAGTGAGTAAGCTATAGTAGAGCCCGGGCCCGGCCCAGGCCCGCCTGAAGTGTAAATTGGCCCCTAAAAGCCCGTTCAACACTGTTGAAGCAGCAAGTTGATTTTTATAGTATTTGGCAAGGAATACGAACGACAGGGTGGGAAAAAATGAGATAAGATGAAACGAAATTAGAAACTATTTGCATGAAATTATGTAACGAAAAGAATTACAACAAAAATATTGTGACCGTAAGTAAATACTATTTCGGGTTTCTTTTAAGTTTCGGAAATTTCGGTAAAATAACACTTCTTTTCTTTCATTGCAATTACTGATTGCAAAAAAAATTTAGAAGCCAGAAAAATCCCTCCTCGTTCAGTGATATGTAGGCCCAGGCCCGGCCCCGACCCGTCTTAATAAACATATCAAGGCCCGTACCCGTGCAGACCTCTAGTCCAGCTACGTAGTATAGGCGTCATAGCCATGGTTTTATTCCGTAACCGCCATCCACCAAAACCACGGCATTTGCAGCTTGCTCATTTTTCACTCGGATATCGGAGTTTTTCCATATTATTCTACTATCGTGTACTGAGCCGGGCCAGCTTACGTCCACACTAGTAAATATTTCTTTCACATTACACGTAGCTTGCACGTTCAGATTTGCAAACCCCTTCCTATTAACGTACTCATCTCCATGAACAGCTGGTTTAAGAATCTTTACATGCTTGCAATCAATAACACCTATAGCCATAGGAAATGTGTATTTATTTTGCCATTGGAGTTTAGCTTCGTCTATGGCATTTTCAGTAGAGGGAAATTTGATCCAAATGTGGGCTTCTTCAATAATATTTCCCATAACTTTACTTAGAGTTTTTGAAACAGTTGATGGATGCACCCCAACCTTTGTCCAAACCCCTTTTGAAACCCTGGATCCGCCATGTATCTTAGAAAAGTTTTCATTCGGTGCTCTGACGAAAGGGCGCCGCCTCTAGCATCATTGCTTTCACCAAGAAAATAATTAGCAATCAAAGTAAATTTTCTTCATTAAAGCGGAACAAATGTCTAAAATCACTATTGTGAGGAGACACACGAGGATTATGTCCCTTTCCGACACACATTCGGCCATTACTCCACCCAACATCACTGTTGAGTCTGCTACTGACTAGATCCAGTTATTTTGAAGCAGATGCTCAAAATCAGAAGCAAACACTTCACTTTATTCATACAAAATACTCCCAATCGTGAGCATGAGGTGAGAATGTGAGCAGGTGCTCCAACCCCGAGATGAGTCTTGAGCATAAGCTTATGCTCCTATTTTTATTCTTACAAAGCGAAGGTTTTGCTCACATTTCCGCGAGTATAAGGTAATGCTCACTTTTATTCATCCGGCCCAATATGTTGAATTGAAAGGAATACAAATAGCTTTTATAACACTGATATATTAGTCTGTTAGATGAATTCAATATAACAAGAGAGATAGGCGTAAATGTCAACGTCAAGAACAAAAACTATCAAAGCAAATAGAAATAAAATGTATCTTAGTGGGAAACCCAACCTAAATGTGCAACTCCGGTATTGGTGGAGGTGCCGGGTTTGTGTTCTGGTGTCGCAAGTAGTCGGCGCTAAGCATGACGGGTACATGACAACCGAGGCTGAGATGTGATAATAGTGCTGCTATCTATCGTTCAGGGTTGTCCCTTAGTTTTGACCACTGACGTAGGTTGTGCATTCAGTTTCCCCTGTCTGGAATTTTTTAAAAGATAATATTTTCACATGACACTCCCCAGTAACAACATAAATAAAACTCTTTAAAGCTAACATTTCTGTAATTACATATTATGTATCTGTTAAAAATTGCCAATATTGGTAATAGCATTGTTTAGTTGTTTTAATCTTCCTTCAAGTATCATAAGTGTACGTACTTATACTAAACCCATTTATTCAAATTGTTTCTTATTTAAAAACAGTGCCCTGATTGTTTTACCATCATTTGAACAACTATGTAGCTTTAAAGAATATTATATTCATTCTCATATATCTTCTCATATTTTTTTAATGAAAATTCAGATGAGCAAGTTTATTGCAACAATAAGTGCCATAAAGCCAAATAAGAGTTGAGTTTTTAAATATCAGAAAATTCATTTCCTTTCATTGCAATTTTTAATTTCAACAAAACACCAACTGGACTAGTCGTATTTTAAATGAAGAAATTCAGTACACGAGAGTACAGATTGTTATTAATAAAGAGAGAGATGTTAGAATTTGCATGTGGGGCTTTGGCTTAAGAATGAAATATATATGTATATATAATAAGACTGAACCTTGTGTTCTTCTTCTTTATACAATATAATAGCATTTTCCTTGTGTTATAGTCCCAATGGGTATCATTATTTTACTAGTAACCTCGCCCAGTCCAGACACACATGAAAGCGTACCGTTTTTACACTGCGAGTACGCTATTAAGCTCAACAATTGTGCCGTATGTTTATATCTTGAGCTCGCTGAACATAGAACAAGTATTTATTATAATTTGTGATTGAATTATCATGCCACAATTATACATGAATTAATTATGTAAGGATAATTCACTAAGAATTTTACCTATAAGGCGTACTAATAACAATACAAACTATGTTTAACGCAAAACTAGATATTTTAAAGTAAGGTTTTAACTTTATCTTCAAAGTTACTTCTTAACTTACGAGAATGGACCTTTAATTACCTACTTTTTATCTTTAACGTGATCGTTTTCACATGACAACTAACAATTTGTTTGAAGAAACCTTGTGGAATCAGAACTCAAAAAGCATGTGGTTAACTATATCTCTGAATGGTTTCATAGGTTTCTAGACTCGTTTGTTTGTACTTTAAGCTGCCGTTTCACATGAAACTATGTCTGAGGATTTTGAACTTCAAAATATATACTTCTTATAAAACTACTTACACATCCGAATCGTTGTGATTGAACTTCTTCGCACTTTTTAGTTCTGCAACGAGGAAAATGTGTAATAGTTGTTTTGTTTATGGAAGTAACTATAAAACATAAAGTGGAGTTATAGTAGGTACATTTTATAATTCCTTCAACTTTTGCGTGTAACAAATCAAAAAATTAAATAGTGCAAAGTGATTTTAAATATGTCTGTTTAGAAATATAACTTTGCCAATAACGAAAATAATGAACATTGAATCAATTTAGAAACTACTATTAATCATGTGTGATAATAACTTATTTGCTAATAGGTTATATAATAGGAGTTTTAAACAGTGAATGTACTCTCAAAGTGGGTTATCAATTTAGGGATGTCAAACGATTAAATTATTATAATCGATAATCGAATTCACTTTCACCTCCATAATCGATTATTAATCGATTTTAATCGTTTTGTTAAATGTCGGTATAGTAGCAAGTTTCTTCCAAACTTCGGTCTGGTTTCGGTTAGTTTGAATTGCCCGCGCAAGCCACGAGTTCGCAATTCGACTTCTTTTCGACTATCGATATATTTTACGTCACGGAGTATTTTTGTTATGTTCTGTCCAAGATTTCGACGATAATTTCTGTCCTAGTTAGGCCTGAAGGGCTGTAGTTATTCACTTCCCGTTTTTTTTTGAACCAATAAGTAATTAAGTATGCTGAATATGCGTCGTAATATTATTATTTTCATGTGCAGCGTAATTAAAATTTACGTGATGTGAACTAAAAATCGTAGCGACATTTCTAACCTTACTTCTCTTGTTATTTGTGAACAAACATAACAACTCGTATTTTTATAGAACGTAGGCGTCGCATGCTGGGTCTAGGGTAGGCGACTAGACACAGCTATTCAAAATATGACTGGAAATTCGGCTCAAATTATGACGCAAAGTTATGCTGTTGCTGTTCTTAGGCCTAGGCCTAGGCCTACTGTAAATGAAACTGAGCAATAGCGATGCTAGCGCTAGCGCTCGCGCTCGAATAGGCGGCAGATCTTGAGAACTAAATTTAAAAAAGCGCGAAAATTTAAAATCGATTTTTTTTTTAAATAATCGATTAATCGTTTTCGATTGATAATCGATTAATCGAATCGATTTAATCGTAATCGTTGACATCCCTAGTTATCATACAATATAATGTAATCGGAGACCATCGAGCTGTCATGGCGAAGAGGCGATTCCCAAAGAGTGGATAAGCCTATCAATGACAATCAATTCTAGAATCTGTAGTACACAAACGCCCATTAAATAATGCTATTTATTAAAAAAAATCATCCGTGGCGGAAAAATGAACCCAAGTAAGCATGTTGTTATATACATTACTAATTGGCTACACATAAAAATCATATATTGCTTTCTCTATGGGTCGAAGTACATAGACAAGCGGCTTAAAAGTGATTTGTCTGTGCTTTCTGTACACGGCTTTATCATGGCATCCCTTAGCGTTTCAAATATTCAATACAAAGTACATGGATTTGCTTATAGTACATCAGCCCAGGACGTTTTGCTTACAAAAAAGGTCGACGCATTTTGACTTTTGAATATGTTAAAACAATGTCACTTGAGTTGTAATTCATGAGGTGCTTAGCTGACAAAAGGGCCAAACACGCCGCCATCTTGGATTTTATATAATTTACGTTAATGGCTATAAAAACGAAAGTATTTGACTAATTTTAAAAAACTTTTGTATTTTAAATATAATTTTTCAATTACAATGTACTTGTGTAGAAAAGTTTCAAATTTAATAGTTATATTACACATTAAAAAAACATTTTCCTACTCAATGTTTTTAGTTTTGGAATGTTAAGCTTATAACTTTTATAGAAGCGTACTAACTGAAAAAAGTTTTCATATAAACGTTTTAGATAGCTTTATTTAAAAAATAACGCAATCTAATTCAAGTCTCTATCTAGAATAAGTCCCGAGATATGAATTTTTGAAGAGTCGCACTACGCTCTCTTGTCGCGCTCGGCGCTTGCCCAAGCCAGGCGCCGAGCGGTGCGCGTGCGGTCTATGTAGTCTTGCCTTCACAGACTATCTTTTGATAGTTTATTTGAATTGAATTATTGCGTTAGCTTTGGTTCAATTATTTCAAATTCTAGGAATTTACTTACCCCCCCCCCCCCCCCCACACCACCACTACCACTCTATTTACTTACCAAGCTCTGAAGCTCTGATTGATTGATTGATTAATGGGGTTTAACGTCTCATATTGGTGCAACAATGGCTAATCGAGACGATGAGTGGGTGATAATGAAGATGAGAAGATGATGATGAAGAATAAAGCCACATCAGAATCAGATCCATTGTACGTCGCGTGGATCGTCATACGGGAGTCCAGCAAGGGTGGGCAGGGCCAAGTGGGAGGATAAATATTCAGTGGGATAGTGGGAGGGAAGGAACAGGGTCTCTTTTCATCGCCTCTTACAACTAGCAGAGGCACTCTGAGCCTATTCTACCCCGGGCCAAGACGGGTCTCCTTTCGTCGCCTCTTACGACTAGCAGAGTCACTCTGGGCCTATTCTTCCCTGAAGCTCTGAGACAATGCTGGATGCAGCGTGCGATTTGTATTGCGAGTAGACCATGGAAAGACGATCAATTCGTTACAATTTTCAGTTTAAAAAATGTTTTTGTTTTAAGGGTAAGCCATAAACGTTAACTGCTCACAATTCTTCAAGCTTATGACTAATGAAAAAAATTGTGTTTGATAACTTCCAGAGAAAACTTTTATTATTTTACCGAGTTTGAACAGAGAAACAGATATTGACAATTTATCACAGATTGTAAAAAAAGACACACTGACAACAGAGTTAATGTCAATAGCATTAAAATCAATGCTAAATATTTAAAATTTAAAAGTTTTCGTCAGTTTGATTACCCCAGTACAATGCGTCGTTCATATTATCCATGGACTAACAGTTCAATTCTATTCATTGCAATGATGATGATATCTGGGTTTTACGTCCCATACTTTTGCAACTTTGGCAAATCGAGATGATGAGATGGTAATGTATAAAAATGAAGATGAAAATGCGTCACATATTAGTTTTTACTGCATTTGCATATTGGTGATTTTTCTAAAGCAAAATTGTAATAGTGTATTTTTTTATGAACACACACACACACAGTAGATCACTGATGATGTTAAAGCCCTAATAATGTAGAGCCCTATCTATCATTTTACAATGTCTTAGCTTAACGACAATTGCGGTATACAAGAAACTATGTCTTGCACACATTTAATGTATTTACCATTATTGCAAATCAGATATTAAAGAGATATGCTATTTTTAACAATGTTTAAATTATGATGAACTGATTTTTAATTGACCATCTTCATTCAATTGATTTGTGTAGCTTATTGTATCGAAACTCTGACATTTACAAAATGTACAAGACAGGTTATTCTCACTACACGCATAATTTTTAGTGGCAAATTTTTCATCAGTGCAAGCTTTTAGAAATTCTTCTAAAAGACAATTATTCGGGATTAATGGAACCAGTAGTTCGTCTGCTTTCTCAAAGCCAAATAATGTTGTCTAAGAAGACGTATCAGAATTAAAATAGTTATCATTCGTACAATAGCACGCATGACATTGAGTTTGATTGAATTGCTAGTCTTTACACTGCTGATATTTCCAATCTAAGAACTCTTCAGCCTTTAGGATTTCATCCTATGTTAAAAAAGCAGTTCTTCTAAAGTTTATTCAATGGAATCTGCTTTAAGAGCAGATTTTGCCAAACTTGCTAGTGAAATCGCAACCTGAGTGTGCAGTGCAAGAAGATTATCGTCCATGTTACCCATTGTACCAAATGTATGAAACTCTTCAGCCTTTAGGATTTCATCCTATGTTAAAAAAGCAGTTCTTCTAAAGTTCATTTCATGGAATCTGCTTTAAGAGCAGATTTTGCCAAACTTGCTAGTGAAATCGCAACCTGAGTGTGCAGTGCAAGAAGAATATCGTCCATGTTACCCATTGTACCGAATCATTGAATCATTGTACATTTGAGCTTAATCATCAAAGCCAACTTTAAAGTTGGCCTAATGCGTTTAGGTATTATTCAACCACGTGACCCTTAATGTTGGTGGCCAATGACGGAGAAGATCCTCTAGCCGGTTCACCGAGGACATCTAAATTAATCAGCTGTAATTTAGTTTGTACCTCGCGTCGCGTGTCTGAATGTTGTAAAACATCCCAGCAGTGAGAGAACGAGGCCATAGTTTATGTTTAGACTTTTACATCTTCAGTCAACTGCTCGGCGAGACTTTTCCATTTAAAATGTTTCTCTTGCCACAAGATGCTCTGGCCACGATCGCACAAACCAGACCGTATCAATAGAATAGTAGTATTACTGATTCTACAAAAAAAACGACTGTAGAGTTTAATATGAATGATGATAGTTTAACAGAAACAAATATCTAAAAAATTATATCTTTCAGTGTAAAAGATAAATTACACTTCTTTGAACAGTTATAATTGATGAGTGGCGCTCAAAATGCTACACCAATGAGAGTAATATACACTGCTTAGCCAATTTAATTATTCAAAAGACTGGTTAAACAATGGACGCTTTATCAAACAAGTAGGGAAGCTTCTCCATACAACGTAGACGAGAAATTAAACTTTCTTCGTTTAAATTAACAACATTATTTTCTGACGTTGGCGTAGTTAAAATAATACTTAAATGTTTATTTAAAAAGGAAAAATATAATCCAACGAAAAACTCATTTATTATGCAAGTGCAATAGTGTATGATGTGTGATAATAGTTTTCAGCATATGCACTCTATCTAAAGCAAATTTCTTAAGACAGTTTTGTGAGGAAATGTATGGACGATGCTAACATATAACATTCTCCTTGTCACTGGTAGAAAAAATAAACCAAATACAAAACACATATATATCATGTACACTGCGTGTTATAAAGGAAGATACCTGTCAATAGTTTTGTTCTAGTCAGTTATTGATTGATAAGGTAAAGACGTTGCCACCGAGCGATGGACGAATGAAATTCATTCGTAACAGTTACTGAAAACCGTTATTATTCCTGTGTTGGATTCGTAGGTGTATTTCTAATTCCTATGTGGACGGTCAACTTTTCTTTTCGGATTGAATGTTTTCTAAAAAACATTTCATTAGAGAATTTTTGTTTGGAAAATATATTTGTAAAACAAATGATTATACATTTATTTCCTTAATTACAAATTCCTTAATTATTTACTTTCTTTAATTATTATTTATTTCCTTATTGAACGTACCGATAGTTTAAATTAAATCCTGGTATTTAACTCTTTCTGCTTTTAGACCATGGGCCAGCTAATAGAAACCCTCCCCCCCCCCGGTGCGGAAGGTTTGAAAGTGGTTTTGTATACCTCTTAATATTACATTTTGATTTTCACTTGTTAGCCAACACAACTTTGGTGGAACAGCCAACCAGGGGTGTCCAAAGATTTTGGTCTAAATAGTACAAATATTAATTGTGAGTCTTGTAGTAACAAAGTAGTTAGTTTTACGTGAGTTTATAACTATGTATATTATTGTCTTATTTATAAAAATTGTTTGAGACCCAATTGGCCATTATCTTCGGAGATATCACCCTGTGTATTTTTGGACATCATGAAATTCTTTAGTCACAAATGTCGTTTGCGACCACTCTAATGAAAGGTCTTGATGAGTACTTTACGAATAAGTAATTTAGTTTACATGTCAATGATACATTTTCAGGGGTAATCACGCTTTAAACGTCAAAATCCATCTTCGATCGCTATTTTTTGCACTATTAGCTAATAAAGGTGAGAAGTTTCCATTTTTTTTCTTTGTAGCTTTGAAATATATGTTAGTGTATTAACATTGTTTGTAATATGTGATTTCCATAGAATAATATCCATTTTAGGTTATTGTTTTAATTTTTAATTTTTTTTTTTTTTTCATTTATTAACGTCGTTAAAAAGTAAACACGTTTATTTAAGGATTGTGCAGCTTTTATAATACAAATGCATGTCACTTACTTGGTGGAACAGTCAAAAGTCACAAAATAACAAACATACTTACATAAACGCTCAAGAAACGCAATTAATATTTATGTATATACATTTGAGATGCCACATTTTGACACCCCTGGTGGGTGCATCCGCTAAAACCGTGTTGTATATTGAGTAAAAATGCGAAGACAATCTATTCAAGTACTCAAACCCGCTTCCATCATCTTCCACAATGTGGGTAATATGGGAGGTCATACACTGGCAAAACTATATATACTATCTACTCTAAGTAAACCAAAAAATGTATCTGGAAAGTTTTGTGCACCCCTTAAATGAAAAAATGTATTTAATTAAGTATTTTGAATGTTAAAGAATATATACGTCCAGAATTGTTAATTTACTGTCCAGAATCGCAATTAACATCAATATTGCTCTTTATTTCGCCATGTTTGGATACCCCTGGTGGGTGCATCCACCAAAACTATGTTGGCTAACAAGCTAAAATCGAAAGACAGTGTACCAAAGTATCCAAAAACAGTTCTAAACTTTCCGGCATATGGGGAACGGGGGGTTACAAATGGGGTAAACCCTATACATGTTATGCTCAAAGTAAACAAATAAAATGTATAAATTATTAAATTCAATGTATTATATATTGTGTTGTGTGACCATTTAAATGGGAAAATGTATAATTAACAATTTCAATGTGTTAAAGGTTACTTAATTCCAAAAATGTTCATTTTATTGTCAAAATCACAATTATCATTAATATTGCTCACTATTTCGACATTTTGGATAGCCCTGGTAAGTGCACTCACAAAAAACCATCTTGGCTAACAAGTAAAAATCAAAAGGTCATGTATCAAAGTATACAAAAACACTTTCAGACCGTCCAATATTGGAGGGGTGGGGGGTTACAGATGGGGCAAACATGATACATTTTAACCTAAAAAATTCACATAAAATGTATATAGAATGTTTTTCTCACCCCTGAAAAATAAAAAATTCATGTTATCAAGCATTTTAGATGCGTGAGGTTATATACTTACAACTATTTTGATTTATTCTCAAGAATTGCATATAATATTAATATCGATTTGTACCGTGGCACATTTGGACATCCCTGGTAGATGCACCCGCCAAAACCATGTTGGCTAACAAGTAAAAATCAAAAGTACATATATAATAGTAATCGAAACCACTTTTAGACCTTCCATTATTTGAGGGGTGGGGCGTTACAGAGCGGCCAAACTATATAAATGTTTTGCTCGAAATAAAAACAAAACATGAATAGATAACTAGTTTGTGTAACCCTGAAAATCAACAAATTGTATTATTTAGTAGCTTACGTATAAAAGAGTACATCCTTACAAAAATAGTTAATTCTTTGAACTGGCAACATACCTCGATTAATATTTTTATGGTTTTCACAGTACCACATTTGGACACCCCTGGTGGGTGTACCCACCAAAACCATGATGGCTAACAAGTGAAAATCGAAAGTCAATATATCAAAGTACTCAAAACCACTTTCAGACCTTCCGCACCGGGGGGGGGGGGGGGAGGGGGGGTTATAGCTGGCCCAAGGTCTATTTGTATATAATATTCAAAGTGGAGAAATTTAATTCCAACTGCAGAACTGGCGATTGAGAGTTTTCAAGAAGAATCTTCATTTTGTGAATAATTTTACTATTGGTATAGGCTTACAGGTTGGGCTGCCAGACATCTTAGCGATAGTGTGTCTAGATCGAAAAGTCGTGCCACAATCACATACTTATAAATATGAACAGAAAGCGATCGAGCTTAATAGACGTTGGTGATTCTATTCTTGCGAGTATTGTGCCATGAACCAAAGCCAAGTATCTTCTACGAGCAGTTTTAGACAGTGTTTGTAAATTTTCAATATGTTTGGGTTGGAAAAATTTATTTTTTAAGCACTTCTTCTAAACAAACGTTCGTTTGTTCCATGGGAAAATAGCTACATATTATTTTCAAAGTGCTTTTGAAAAGAGAACTATATCGAATGTGTGTGAATGGCATTATTAAAAATCAACGAAAGTTATTAATTTTATATGAATTATAAACGATAAAATGTTCTTAAACATTCTGAACATATTAGTTCTAAATAGTTTTAGAGGGAAGCCCTCAATATGACTCATGATGTGACATCGATATTTGTCAATTAAGCGCACCTTTATTAGGTTCGATTAGATTCGTGAAGACTTAGAACTAATTGTGTGTTATCTAATCGTGCATTGCGTTACTTTACTACTGGTAAACATATACTTTTGCGTACACAGTGCTATAGCAGATATGTTTCTTGAATAATATGGTACTAAATATAAGTGCGTTAAAATCAAAGAAAGAATAACATTCCATGTCCTAAAATTTAAGTTAGAATGCAAATATCACATTCTAATAATTTCAATAAAAAAGTGATGTCAGGGGGTACCACACTTTTTTTTAAGCGGTTATTAAAAAGTTCATTTTTTCTACATCCAATTTTGGAGGATATTCGAAAAACCGGACAGCGGATTTATATATTCCCTTTTAGTAAAAATGGAACCATTCTATAATACTCGGACTTGTTATATGACACCAAACCAATGCTGTAGTACTGCTGGACAAGACTGCTGTTGGCGTGAATCCCTCCTTTCTCATCTTCAAGGTCACGACCCGGCACCTCCACCATTCCCCACACGACTTCAATGATCCTGACGTCATGAATATTAAAACGTCAAGTCTGATATTATCCTACGATAAAATGAGACGTCCTGCTTGGCCCAACATTCACACTGTTTATTCATCAATTATTTTGTTTTTATCGACGGCAATAAAATTCCAGAATAAGTTGGATCCATAGCATAAATAATACAAATGCCAAAACCTTCAGACATGTCACTACTTTGCATTGTCGATGGTTTACTTCGGATGGTTTCGGTCGGGATTTGAACGGTAATTGTGTTCATTTTACATATACGTGTCCGTGAGTCGTTGTCTAGGTTTTAATTAATTGAGTTACGTAATGTTAGAGTAAAGCAAAACCATGTGAACAATGTAATAGAGTGTAAAGTTGTATGCTATCAATTATAACACACTGATTGAGAGGAACTATTTTCCTAAAATAAAGTTGGTTAAAACAACGATATAGTTCATTAACAGAATATCTCAAACTTCCATGCTACAACACATAACGTAGGTTCTAAGCTGCCATCTGCGAGATGTCAATATACCGATTTTAAACGACATGTCTAGGTAAATAGAAGAACACATTAATGTGATAAACTAACGAGTGCACACTTTTCTAGATTAGAAAGGCGTAGAATGTTGGAGTAAGTGGCGACCAAGGGAGTAGAAGCCACTCGATCGAATAACAGTCGAGCTGGCATCATTCCATTAGCAACAAAAAATGGCCGGCACGCGGCTTCACGTGACAGATGGCGCCAGAGATTTATTTCATTATATAATTTGTTACAAAATCCTCGTAAATTACACACAAAAAAGATAATCTCGTGAAGATTTATCTAAAACCATGTCTTTATAATTAATAAATAAGGGAAGGTGACTTATGAAGGAAGAAGGGATTTACTGCCGTTTTTATAAGGGCTGAATTAACAAAAATGTTAACATTACGGTTAACGATACAAACAAGTCTTTGAAACGTGAGGTTCGTTATTGGCAGAGATTAAACTTGTTTCGGGGAAAACGTATTATAAAACGATAAAAGACTTTTATCCGCCTCTTTTGATGGAGTGGTTGTTAAAGGTCTCCGAAATATACAAAGCAAAATGCAATTATAACCGTTTTCGTCTATATACATAAAAAGTATGCCTGAGGGTAATCTTTGAGAGTCCGTTCAACATGGGATAAGAAAAATTATTTGTAAATTTTCCATCAAACGTGAATCGGTGATGCGTGCTTTTCACTGGATAAAATTCAAAGCGCGTCGGGGAAACGAGTGCAAATTTGTGCACAAGTCAAATGGTTCTCCGCTGTTGAAAGCCCAGCTTTAGGGCCCACTTTCCTCACTCGCTATTGGTTGAGCTATGAATAAAAAATACCACTTGAGTTGGTTTCATTGTGTGTAACATTAGCATTTCACAGAACGTTGCACTGGCCGAAGATGTTAGTTTTCCGGGGAGATTTAATGTTACGAAAGCGGAGTCGAGACTAAAAATAACGATATGATTCATTCGTTTCCAGTTAATTTATTTTGAAACTACTTTGCTTGAACCTAACTTTGTTCAGTGCTGTACACAAGCAAATAAACGTTCAACGCGACGACGCTCCAAGCTGGATCACATGGCATTAACTATATACGTTTATTTTTCTGTTGTCAGCAAATGTTTTTATTTGTAACGTCAGCGCATATAGAAAGATCTGCTTCTCGCTCAAGAAACGAGATCATAAACAAACTCTATACTGATCGTTGGGCGTATTCTCAAGGCGTCTGAACAACGATTGCTCCGCCCTCTCTCCTACCAGAACTTAGGTACTCCATTGTACATCAATGTTATCATTACGTAATGGAGGGCGGCTGTGACGAATTGCGAACCGAGATATAAATAATAAAGCACTGTCGTGTCGGAGCTTAAAAGTATTCCTCTATATTACGACTTTGTTGCTTAGACATCCTTATAATTTCATTTATTTTTTAAAACCATTGTTACATAGTCACTTATTAATACTCGGGCTACTGACTCGGGCCGCGAAAGCCTACAACAAGTTTTTTTACATAGTCACTTGTCAATTAGAATACAGTAGTGGTATTTTCAAGATTCGTTCCTACTTCTTTATTACGAATATGGGGCGCATTGACAGACATGCGAGTTTACACATTGCAGTAGGGTCGAACGAATCACTTGATATGCCTCAACAAGAATAAACGTGAACCACGTACGGAATAATACAAATTAAATCCGTCTGTGAAATCGACTCTCTAGTGAAACCACTTGTCACCGTCGGAGAACAATGCGAACAAAAGTGCATCCCTTAGGGAGACCTCAACTGTCGCTATTTGAAATGGAAATCTACGAGGTAATTGTCGGATAGATTGAGCAAACCTCTTTGTAAACCGAACGGTTGACGTCACAGGTGTGAGGTGGGAGGGATCCCTCTCGTCCGACGGACGATCTTCGACCCCGACATCGGGCGTGAGATTGGTTCATCACGTTCAATAGTGTCGATAAATAAGGAATTAGGCGTTGATTGCTGCGATTACGCGTCCAACGCTCTAGCTCGCCGTACGAACACTAGATGGGGATGGTATTCATTACGAGAAGACTATCCATCAAGCTGATCAAATGTGTTCCATACTAATAGTGTGGAACCGTTCATTTTACATATAGCGTGAAATCTAGAAATAATAGCTAATCGTTGAATATTATTTTTGATTTTCCGAGTTTCACAACATGTCTGATGTTGGCTGGTGATTGTGTGGTGTTGTTAAAAACCCAATTAGAGAAGCAAATACAGAACAGTACACAACATTTACTTAATCCTTTAACAAAATTGAACGTGACAATATTTCGTGGTTCGATTATGACAAATTATCATTTAAGCGTCATTATGTCAGCTACCATGTTCTCCCCACACAACTTGTCTGCAATGCAAAAACAATTCACTCTTTCACATATTTGCAAACCCTACATTATATGAACAAAAATACTTTAAAATAATACCGACTAAAAAATATAAAATGCCCAAGAGGTTTCAATATTTTTCTCTTTTTTCCTGCGTGGCTTCACAACAGGTTTCTGGTTTTTGATCTCACTATGGGACTTTATGTCGTATGATGAGTGTTGCGAGTCAACATTGATATAGGTTGGAATTATGTTCTGAATATACATACCAAGTAAATAGAACAAGGGAGACATAACCTAAATTTTCTGTTTTCATGTCGTTATGACAACATTTCGCGGGATATTTCAAGCATAAAACAAACCTTTGGGGTCTTCACAGACAGAATTCACAAAACAAGCCACTGTGACTGTACTCACAGACTGTGAGTACAGTGAGTATTACCTCAAACACGAGTATAGTATGACATAAACGCAGAAGAACGAAGCTAAATATATAATCCCCACTGAAAGTCAGTTGTGCTTCAGTATTTACGTATCGAAGTGGCTAACAGAAAATAGTTTCAATTTACTTTTCTTTCAAATCGAACTGTGTTTCTAGATGGTTATAGCAATTTCCAAACGACTTACCTGCTTGGAAAGTAAACTACTGCGCAAATGCAAAAATTTGCAAAATAATATATTTACGACTACAATAACTTACAATAACGTATCAGTCACTTTCACTTACATGCAAGTACTATACGAAGATAAAGACACGGTGTTAAGTAAAAGCTGTACCAAATCAGTTGCTGTATATATCAGAACAACGAATAATATAACATATTAATATGTGGCGGTGCATATCAAAGTAACAGACCTAATCCAGAATTCATATTAAGAGATCGTACCAAATGTAGAGGCTCGTAATCTGCTAGTGATGTACTCTGTCAGTCCGGTACACTATCACGTGTTAGTGGGTTCTCACAGACCGACCACTGACTAATAAATCACTGTATGATTTGCATGTCAGAGATGGAATGAGTGATGTTATTCCTGCTTCGGTTCCGAGGATACCTTGATGATATACTTGCTTTATAGTCGAACATTGAGCGCCATGCTCAACGTTACTGCGGTCAATTTAAAAAAAAAGTGAACATTTTAAGGATAACATTTGGTACTTTCAATTAAAACGTCCATACTTTTGTAGGTAAAGCACAAAATTAATACTTTTATGAGAAGGGAATATAATTTATTAGGAAGAATATCGGCCTGCGAGTTGTGTATCCGTCGATTAAATAATTCTAAATCAATGAACATTACCTTCTTAGTTCGTTTTGAATTTTCGTTCCATTAAAACTTAAAAAGAAAAACGATGACATTCAGGAACGTTATTAATCGTACTCAAGTCTGAAATTCGAATGAAGAACATTGCCGATAGTGTTTTGTTCTCAAGACGCGATTATGAGATGAGACGACTTGTCTCGTTAACTACCATCAAGCTTGATCGTGATTAGTTAATCAATCTTGATGGTGTCAAGTCCGTTATTACGTTTAACTGTCATTCTGTGTGTGGCACAAAAACTCTTTCAGATCAACCCGATTGATTTACGATGCGCCGCGCCAGTGTCCAGGTTTGTGGGATGGGATCGGACGTTTCCCCGAAGAGAGTGCACGGCCCATTGTTTTAATCGAATTGTTCCGGTTTAAAGCGGAATAAGGTTGAAATATAGTCCGCGCCATTCCTCATCGGGCTTCTACTTTCTATAAGAAGAAGTAAGGTAAGATAGCTTTACGAAATCCACCGATCTAAGAGGGGTAGAAATGGAATGGTCGAGCTACTTTGAGCTGGGTCAGTGGTTAATGAACGGACACTTCTGTCGACAAGCAGTGTTGGTTTCAATGAATAAGGGTTCGGGTTGTTTTTCCTTTAGTTGCTATAGTTGTATAGACCGTTGAATAGTTCAAGTTTATAATAGTTGTCTACTAGGGTTGGCTTAAGTTATTACATAATGGGCGTCTTTACTTAATTAAGTTCATTATCACCGTTTACTAACCAAATCTATGAGTGTGTGTTATACGTCATAAAGTGAATGACAAACTGTGTTCTATCTGTTGCAACCATCGAAGCAAACTAGGATAAGCTACAGAGTTTCATTGATATGGAGATATATTATGTATGTATAAGGCTGAAATTAAAGCCCGACGATCTTCTGGCAGTGTTTTTATTAACCTCAAAGTAAGGTATTCGCGTGAACCCGAAAATCTTCATCATATGGTGTCTCCAAATAGTTCAATTTGCGTAACTAATTGTGTAATAATGCCATTTTTGATTAAGTATTCAACATATTGATAGATGTCATTGTATTTCACTTTGTCTTTTCCCGATTTCAGCCAAAATTGTTTTGAAAAAAAAAACGCTTATGGGTTTCGTTGTACAAACGATATTTGACTTTCGCATATTTCCAATTGAAATCTTGTTACCTGTTGTTCAAGATAATCCAAAGTGATATATTCATTTTTTCCCATGCAATAATTTTTTTAATGATAATATTCATTTTTAAGAAAACGAAATTTTGCGTTTATCTCTTCTACAATTAGGTGCGGCTTTGATTCAGATTGGACGCAGCTCAACCCTGTCGCCACTGTTTGCCGGCGGGCGCCATTAATTCAGAGGCGTTCGACTGTCCTGGCCTGTGGGGTTGGCGGGCGTGAGTAATGAAAGCTCACTGGCCGGGTCGTCACGTGACCTGATGATCAAGCGGGGGTGGGGGGAGGGGGGGGGGTCTATCAGAGCATTAGCCTACCGGACCGCAGCGGGTTAGATGGAGCGATATTTTATCAGGCGCTACAGGCATATGCGCGAATGTTGGGCCTTCTTAACAACAATATTATACAGGGTACCAACCGTGCCACTTCATCACGTCGTCCACGATTTAACTCACGTCTTGGGTTTTCCGCAACATTTAAGGTAATACATCAGATACAATAATCTCCTGAAACCTCATTGTTTAAAAAAATATTGAAAAGTAATATTGTGTTTTCATTTTCATCAGTCCGTGGATTGGTTTGAAGTTGAACCAGATCTGTGTTCTTTCTCTATTCTATCAGACTTTCCGTTTCTGAATTTCCGTACCATTACATCGCACAGCCTTGATTACCTATCTATTGCAAACACTCCAATGTTAGTCTGCCTACATTATTTTACCCTTCAATTTCCCTAAAATAATATTCTTTAGTTATTATTCGTGCCTCAAAGTGCGTCCAAGCAAACTATCCCTCCGTGCCACTAATGTTTTCTATAACCCTCTACTTCATGTGTATTCTCTCTTTCTACGTATAGTTGGTAACACGTACCACATCTTGAATGCCCCTGAAGACGCAAGTAATTTACTTGGAACAAATAAGTGCAATATAGAACTTCCAAGCCATAAATCGCTCAACAACGTAGTCTTAACATGCATACAAACTGCTCTAAATCCCAGCTTGAAAATTCACATTAAAAAAAACACCGTAAGAGTTCTCATTTGATGACTTTTAGATCATCCTTTTTTCATCAGTCGACTTGTGGCTCATCCCTCCCCCCCCCCCGCACCGGGTGTCCGGGATCGATTCAGTTTAGCGCCAGTCTGTTGTTTTTCTGGCCTGGTGTAAGGCTGGAGATAAGTGTACCGAATATTAGATCCTCGATGGTACAGCAAGGGGTATATGATTAATAGTGTGCCGGACCATCCAACCAAGCCCACTCGAGCCGGATCCTCGCAAGAAGTCCCGCCAGCCCCCGTATTTGACGTGCTTAGTATCGCGACCAGGGGCAGTTCATCTCCACACGGGCCACTGAGTCCTCCCCCCAGAGTTAAACCCACTTCCTCCGCGTTAGGGATGAGCCTGACGCACGCAAAATATCAATCACGCAGACCTTTACAAGTAGGTTCTCATTGTCGTCGGCCATTTACGCCATGAATCACTCCGAATATAATAGTCGGGGTTTATTCGTAAATCAAGTCAACTGGTTTACAACAAAAAATAACGTGGTGGTCGTAAAATGTGTAATAGAAAGCCCCCCTAGCTTTAGATGTGTAAAGCACAACATGCATATTGTTCAAAATTATTAGATTCTGCTGATAGGCTGAGTGATTCAGTGCCCACTGCCTAACGACCAGTCTCGGGTTTGATCTTCGTACAAGTATGAATGTTCATTAATTTTATTTTTGCTGACATTTGTCAGGTAACATAAATTTTTGTTCAAAATTGATTAAACGATGTATCTCGTGCTGTCAAAATTCACCGGACGGGTAATAAATAGCGTTTCCATTTCACATTCGTAGGAGATCTGTTTGAAACAGGATGAGTTGACGCCACCCACATTTTCATTTATGTACGCACAGTCTGTATACCCACTGATATTGGCCCATGATGAACGGTACCTGCATCGCAGTCGTAATTATAAACATAATGTAGTACAAATAAAATAATAATTTTTGGGATATAAATTTATGTCATGTGGCATTACTAATGGACGTAGAGAGATAACTGTCGTGTTTGAACCATCCTGTCGTCCGGACTGTACAACCTGTATGGCGGATATGGAGTATGGGGAATAATTTTGAACACTACCGACTTCAACTTGTCAGCTATAATAAACACTTGATTCATCCTACAGGGACTTGCATTCACAGTTCACAATAAACGTAACGAATGCCGTGAAAACATTTATATTTTCTCTGGAACATATTATATGAAATGGAATTTCGTAATTTCGTTGCTTTCTGTCCCACAAATATCTCTATCTCAAAATTCAGAAAATTGTTTTACATTTCAGTCTATTAAAACGTCGGTATGTAGTTCTCATAACGTCTCATGCAAAAACAAAACAGAATGGTTATCATTTAAATAGTCTTGAACTATGTACGACTAGATGGCAAATTCCTCGTGAAAATATTCGTATGATATGTATACATACGGTAAAATACATTTATAACAGTTTTCGTCGGTGAATTTTACATGCACGCTTTTCGTAAACCTACAATCTTGCTCGATGAATCTGAGATCATACAGTACAGCTGGCATCATTAACTCTTAGATTTCCTTTTTTTTTTATCTAAATGATCTTTTTTTAAATAATAGCATTTATATTGTCATAATTTATGAGGCCAATTGCCACTCGAAATAACATTTCCGTGAGGCAGATGAGTTACGAAGAAAGCCATATTTTTGTTTGCAGTTATGTGAGAAAATGTGTGTCTAAAATACGTCTTTATGTTTTACTCAATACTGAATTGTCTTTCAACGAAATAGTTATTTCATTACATACGGGAAGTTTCGTCAAGCAGTGATTACGTTAAAAGAATTTGCATTAGACAACTGTTATTGTTGGAACAAGTCTTTTTTAACGCTTCATTGACCTCAAACTTTTTCTTCTTAGCACCGAGTATGACTACTAACAGGCAATGTACTTGCAATGCATTATCGCATTACTGGAGGAGAGAAATTCGTAATTTTAATTGTGTAATTGTACGTTTATTTACTACATTTAAGTTATATGGATCTGTTTACAAAACATACTGCTAATATATTCCATAACTGCTGTTATTTTTTTTCAGGTTCAAATAGGGAGTATATAGGGCCGTGTTTGTTGAAATATAGTAATAAAGTAATGATTTTCTAAACAAATTTACATTTTCATAATTTTTATCAATAATTAAAATTAGGGAAAAATATGTTAATTAAACTCGTTGACACGTATATGGATATTCAACCACTTGGAATTATTTTTTTACCATTGGGTAATGTTTTGTGGACGGTTCTTATAAGAAAGTGTACAGTTCCGTAACAACACAGTGTTAACAGGAATTCTAGCCCATATGCAAACAAGGAGACTGAACGAGCGGATACAGCAAGAGACGAAGTACGGTGCAACGACGGCGCCCCAAGTCGTCGCGACGCCCATGTTTCTGGGTGAGAGCCTCCAACCCATGGCCACGTGCCAATACGCGCACTTAAGACACCATGTGGCAGCCCCGTTTAGCAGACGAGACCAAGAAAAACTGACGCAGTAAATATTTAAAATTTGAAAGGTCTTAGGCGCCGTGTCGGTGACAACATTGCATTTCGGGTGAGAAATTTTCACATTACGATGGTGTTATCTTGCCAAGAGGACGGCCACTATTCTTACCACTAACACATTAGCTACAATTCGTTGAGGGTTTCGAATCTTCTAACGGTCGGCTTGTTCTATATTCTAAGCCAAACGCATTTATCGGAACAAATTCACGTTGGCGATTTCCGAACGTTAAGAAAACTATAGCTATTTAAGTTTCAGTTATGGGTTGAGAATAGTCTTAACTCCAAACAGTTTGTCTGAAGAGGACGTTTATAGCCCGTGCACAGTTCACGCTTGATTACGACGGAGTAGCGTGCGTCAGCGCAGAGACGCCTGCTCACTCGTAAACCCGATGCCACTTCTTTGTGCTGAGTGGATGTGAATTGTGAATTCATTAGAGCAGGAGAGATTCGCCGCTTTTTCTTTTAAGAAGGCGCATTACAGACACGAGACGGTGAAGGGGGTGGAGATCTGTCCGATTGATTGGATGATAGAGAACCATGGTGGGAGGATCACAAGGCTGCTTCTTCCAAAGAAAGGAATAACTGCTAATAGATTACAACAAGGTGAAACAGAAAATCGTTTCAATTCTTCTGAATAGTAGGCCTAGTTGTTTTATATTTGCATGGAAATAGATTCTCAACGATGCGATACGTTCGCACAACACTCGGTAAAGGTGAGCGTTAATCAAATGTATACAACGTGAATACGCAATGATCAAATTTAGATTAAATTTCACAAGTTTGCAATGTAAACGTACTCAATATTCCATAATTTCATTTCTTCATTTTAAATTAGATATTTTTATATACACTCACTGTTCGTGTACATTGACACAAAATGTAAAGTAAAGAAACATGCAGATGCATTTTAATTGTTGTAGTTAATTCTTACTGACGTAAATTAAACTATCACTCTCTTTAGAGAAGCAATTAGCTTTGGTTTCTGGTTTTCAAACTATAGAATGTGGCATTTGGTATTCGTGTAATATTTCAGCGCATTTATCTTGCACAGTAACGAGGACTGATTTCATCCGGGCCCAATTTCCCTGATATACGTTAACCTCGAGTGTTATCACTTTAATTGTTCACCAGCTTAAAAACTCGGCAAATTGACACAACTCCTTCTGATTGGTCGCAGAACGATTGCTCCATATGGCTTTGGCACTATTCAACGGGAGAAGACTGTATGCTGGCACCAGGTTGTAAATCAAATAATTTCTTACTTCCACTCGCTTCCCGTCGCCATTTACGAATAAATAGGAAACGCTACGCAAATTAAATTTAAAAGCGTGCTATGGCTATGCCCTACAACTTATTTCCTTATTGAGAAATCAATTTCTTATATTTGCAGACCCTTCACAGGGAATTTAAAACCCACAAACACTAATTTCCGCAGCTAGAAATCGAAAACAGCGTTCATGTTTTATATTTTACTTCCAGAGAATCGGTCGACGCAAACCGCTTTCATGTCACTGTTTGTATCTAGGTTAACAACAAGCTTGCCGCATGCAAGTCGTGGTATTGTCGTCACTCACAGACTCAATCAGCATTAGTTGTTTTTATCCAACTCAATCAAACCGTACCCGATGTTTTTTCTCGTTTCCAACTAATAATTTGTTTCTACTTTGACAACCAGGAATTTGGTTTGGTAAACATTCGGCCGACATTGTTATATGAATTATAGGCGTAAAATCGAGTAGAAGAAAACAAAGCTGATTTATTATTATGGAGACACTTCTAAACTACAAAAGAGGAAACGTTATCACCCAATGAGAAGGAGAAAAAGGCTTTAATAAAAATATGATTATTTTACACAGTGAAGTAAACAAACTATGCAAAACGGTACACAAAAACACAATTACTTATTGACTGAAAGCGTTGCCAGAAGAAATAGTTACGTATCGTTGAAATATAGTAAATATACACTTCTAAAAGTCTGCATGTGTAATATCGGAAGACGCTTGGCTGTAAATGTAAATAAATGATCGAGCTAAATCAATAAAGACAACAACACATGCACAAAAACGCACAAAAAGTGTTTACTTACTCTCAAACTTGTATCTGCAGGGACTGAGGGGTGAGGGGCTGGCTGGTGTAAGGGGAAACTTCGTTGGAATGAGTAACAGTTAGGCGTGGTCAAATTATAGGAGCAGAGGTTAATTAAATAACGAGATACGTATAATAGTAACTCTCCTCTTTATAATTTAAGAGGTCTGGCAAGATTCACAAGTTTAGCGCAGGTGTGCCTGAAGGCTGATAACGATTATCTAAACATCTGTATGACTGGTGATAACTAATTTCGTGAAAATTGTGTTGACTGTATTCTTTGTATGGCAGTCTTGTAAATCTTGCTGTTTTCTTTGCATTCAAACCTTTGAACATACAGAATAAAAACACCAAAAAAATATGTTTAACTAAGGCTGATTAGCTATGAAATTAGCGACTAAAAGACAAAAAATCGGGTTCACCATAACCCGGGAAAATAATATCAAAGTTAGTGATTTTCGAGCTAGGTCCCATCGGCAAAAATCTCCCATAAGAAATAGCATTGGGACGACCTGTATGCCTTGGGACCTTGGAGGATTCTGCTCCAAAAAAAAAATGATGTAATATTTTTCGCTGCGTCTTTCTTTTCTGCGTATTTCGTATATTTTGGTTTTGTAATCGGAGCTTCCGTTCAGGTACAAAATAAAGATGTGTAATCAGGTGCTCCATTTCGTTTTGAGCGTTGCTGTGCGTTGCTGTGCACGTCGAGTCGGCGGGTGTCGACTGTCGAGTTGGTGTCAAGTAGCCAAGCGAGAGAGAGAGAGAGAGAGAGAGAGAGAGAGAGAGAGAGAGAGAGAGAGAGAGAGAGAGAGAGAGAGAGAGAGAGAGAGTTGTAGTATTGGGAGGGGAAATAGTCAACGCATGCACAATGAACGCGGTCTGCTATGCGGTGTCGAATGGAGTACACCAAGGCCGTCTAGTTATATCGCTTCGAGTACACTCGCACCAAAAGCCGGCTGACACCAACAGCCGCCGCGGCAGTTAACCAGAAATTTCATTAATAAATAACAATTCACAGGTTTCAACTTACGATGTTTAATGGTTCATTATCGATTGGTGTGGTGCAGTAGATCATATGGTAAAAAATAAATCTAGCGGGTGAGAACCCCTTTAACGTTGTGCAGACACAGTCAAATTGTTACCAATAACCAAACTATAGGCTCGTCCAACGACTATATATAGGCTATATTTCTCTAAAATATGTTTTTCACATTTAACTTATGCCCTTCCAAGATGTAGTGTATTTACTAAATTAGTACCTCATTGCTCCAAGGCGTCAGTGTATTGAAACCCACTTCTTGTGTGTTGCCACCCGGCATGTGGGCAATTAGGGTAAAAGCCGACCCAGCGTTTATGAGATTCACTTTCACATAGCAGCCAAGTCTTTCACCAGTAGTGGGCCCATTATTAACAATTCCATATGCGTCGACATCACATAATCTCGCTGTTGAGTGCTTAAATTTCATTTTAAATTTGTAAAACATTTAGACTGAATAAAACGTCTACTCTCGTCTTCTCTCTCTGTCGCTATCTCTCTCTCGATAGTAATGTCCCATCGTACAGCTTAACGCCACGTCCGCATTATATATGTGATGGTTTTTCCAATTCATGAGCCGTATAACACAGAACAAACAGCTTCTATATATTTTTAATTCCCATGAATTGCTTTGAGGACCGGTATTTGGAAGACCCCGTCGTTGACAAGAAGCGTTATTAATAAACATGAGTGTTGGTTTAAACGTCAGCATCGCCGTCGCTGACGTCCGGACGCATCGTAGCGGCATGAGTGAATTAATTAGGCGTCGCTTCGCCTTCCTGCCGTCAGTTCACCTGGCGTCGCGACGCGCTCGTCCTGGGGTGTTAACGCGCTGCGGTAATAGACACGAGACAAACACGTAAATGTTGCAACGTCGCCGCGCGGACCTTGTCAGCCAATAAGTACTCATTCAACTGAACGGTGTCATTAGAAATTAATCGCAACACGTTTCTAATGTATAACGTGTGACCTCACGCCGTGCGCTGAGGACCCGTCAGCTGGGCCTGAATTATCGCTGTTTTCGTCACTATGGAGAGTGGCTGGGGTGAGAAGCTAAAAGCGAGTTCTAATCCTTGGTGGTCAATAATTAAACTAGAATAATAAGAAATTGATTTCGTATCTATTTCTCCGAACACCTCCGGATTTAAAAGGATCAAATACAAATTATTAGAAACACTACGCTTAAATGTAAAGAAAGTGTGATTCACTTTGCTAAAGTACGTTTGTATTTAATTAATTGATGGACGACAGAAAGAGACATTTTTTCAAAAAGTGCATACTAAGAATATTATTCACTGACGATGAACCTGGAGTAGACAGTAGACACAACATACAAGGATCAGATTGACTGATTGATTGATATTTACTATTTAGTATCAAGATACATTAAGATGCCAACAAGTTGCTATGTCTTCATGGGTAATTCATAAATTTTAAAATATTTTTCAATTGCGGTATTGTAAAAGGGTACGAATTCACAAATTTTACTAGCGATTGATATTTGAGAAACATTACCAGGCCAATAATAGTAAAGATAAACTATGAACACAAACCTTTCGGGAAATAACGTTTCATGACTGCAAATAACCATCTTCAGAAAACGTACTGGGAAAACCAAACCAGTTGGTTCACTCGACGCCACTTTCAAAAATTGCAATCCATATGGTCCATTTTAGGATCTACGGTCAAACCAAACCAACTTTATGGGACCACAATAGAAAGAGTTAAAATTCCGGGACATTTTGCAAGCGTTTCTTGATAAGTCTACCACAAAACCATAAAACTGCCTCATACATTCTTCTATATTCTTTATGCGTGGTATTGGCACAAACACAATAAGAATGTAGTTAAGGGTTTTCTATATGGACCGAACACCCAACCGTTATAGGCCTACTATGCATACTATGAAAAGCAATTTAAAAATACAAATTAAATACAAGGGTGTATCTAGATGAAAGAGGAATCCCTGAATAATAACAATGATATTGATGGCTTCGCATTCCACACACATACATAAATCATACGTCAATACATCAACATAAGCCATCATACTCACGACTTGTATAAGGATACAATGATTGCAGTAGTTCCAGTAGTATTCCAAATAAAACTTTATTTGGAATATAAACAAATTTAAAGTTTTATCAAAGTATAATAATACAAAACAACAAAATATAAGGATTACCTGACCACTTGTAATTTTACATAACTTAAGAAAAAAATTAAAATTCTAAAAGAAGAGAATGAGACAGTGAGGCAAATTTTATATTATTCGTAATCTAACAAGGCTGGCTGGCAAAAACGTAACCCAAATCAGAACAACCGCTACGGCTGAGAGACATCTCAAGTGTTCACACTTTTATAGGATCGTCCAGGACAAGTTCGTGAACGAATTAAGAGACCGTGAGTAAAGATTCATCTTAAAGACTTAAGCCAGCCAAGCTCTTGATATCGCGATGAATTACGTAAGCGCAGCATCAAGGGATGCGAAGACGCCGCAATAATCGTCCCCCGCCCGCACCCTTGGCTCGCCTGAACCGCACCCGTTGGAATTGCAACCTCTTCTTTGCCTCCCCACAGTCCCATTTCAACTTATTTAATCTCTCTTAAAGGGGAGACCAAACGACCTGCTGTATGCGTGACCTCCTTATTATCTGCTGCGTCTCCTGCTGCCGTACCAAATCACCTACTCGGTAAGAAAGTATATATAAGGAACTATCCACATATATGTTGTGGAGTATATTTTCGTATACCAATTGGATGATACTTCGTGTTTTGAGGTGTTGGTCCACGTTTTGTGATTGAGTATTTTTACATACCTTGTTTCACGAAGTTTCGCTGACATCCGACTACATTATCCTGTCACTTGATAAAATCCGTCAAAAAAATTGAGCGTATACCCCAAAACAAGATGTGTTAGATACTGTACTTATTAGAATCAGTAATTGAGGATGGACAACTTAACGCTAAGATTACATTTCAATATAAAACTCCGATTGATGTTCTTGAATCTACAGTATCAGCGCACCAGTTGCCCAACTATATCAAAACAACTCTCTTAACAAATAATAATCGTTGTTCCGATTACGTAAGATTACTTTCAAATCCGTGATTATTACAGGTATTATGGCATTACCTTAACTGTAAGTTTGCGGTTTACCAAGTAGTTAACCATTGAAATCAACTTTTGGAATAAACAAGCGGAAAAGTTCCATGTGGCTGTGATTTTGTAATGTGGTTGACCGAAGTAGGTTTTGGGTAGCGACCCTTTTCGAGACATCATCAACACGTTAACGAGATGTCCAATGTATAATATTTTTGCTATCGCTGCGATAGTAATACAATTCTTGATAATATGTATGTTATACAGAATCGTATTGCAGTCATTATAATGAGACTTAATTGAAGACATAATATAACTGGTTTTATAGGTCTCTCACAGCAAAAAGTAAGATAGTATCAGGACCGCCCACATTTAGTTTCCAACTTAAAAGCGCAAATCACTGAAGTTTTTCTCAATTATCTAATACAATTTTTTTGCGGTAAGTTTTTTGACGGTAACGCTCAAGAAAACGTGCAAGCAAGGTTCCGTCCAAAAACTTAACGCAACCAAATTATACTAGATAATCGGGAAAACGTTAGTGATTCGCACTTGTTAAGTTTGAAACTAATTGTGGGCGATCCTGACTCCCCTGAGACTATCTTACTTCTTGGTGAGAGAGACCTTTACACGGCTAATACGCTTCCTTCTTATCATTATTGGCTGCCCGCGCATGGCAACTGCTGCAGCCTGACGGTAAATGTCCTAATGTCTTGGGTGTTAGGTCCCTCACGTGTCTTAATGCCAGGGGCGGGCCCGCTCGGAAATAGGCAATATCACTTTAAAATACAAGCAACTCACAAAGGAGCCATTTGAATGTAATCTTGTCGCTATGGGCTAAATTTAATGGGTGACGTTTTGATATATTTCTCGGCTATCTTTTCTACGAGCCTTTAATTCTTAAGTTTTACCGGATGTGTCTTCAAGCTTGCGTTGAGGTAATGCCAACTACATAGCAAGCACAGTATTCTTCTTGTTAGTGTCTTCTTCAACACGTGTGGGTTACTAAGCAACGGTCAACAATGCAGCCGAAAGACGAGCAGAACAACACGAAACTCTTATTGCATTGTTGCAAGAGATAGGAAGTCAAGTATCTATGCCAACAAGTCGAAACAACGTGAGCATCCATGTAAATTGCATGTTTTGACCACACCTTGATCAATCATATTGTTCGCTTTTATCCATTTATTTATACAATAGGTTAAGTTAAATAAAAAAGTTTTAGCGTACGAAAATGTGTTTTCTAATCTGTCATTAGATGTTATACGGTTTCGTCAGTCGTGGGTGCACATTCAGTTTTAGGTCCTCTTAATCTGTTGATTCAGTTTGATAGCAATTTTTTCAATTCTTCAGTTTCTTTGGATCTAGAATATGAATATTGTCTGACATTTCAAGATTTTCGGAGAAGATGTAAGTAAGACTTAAGACTTCTCGGATTGCTTTCTCGTGAAATTCGATTATTCCCTGATTGCAGTTTCCGATTTTTTTGCAATCCTCGTATTCGTTTGAGTTGGGATCATTTAAATTAATAATTGTTTCCTTCTATTTCCCTTCTTTGATTATTTGATTTTTTTTTTATATTTTTCCAATTCCATCCTTACTTTTATCTTTTCATTAGTCTTCTGCAACATTTGTTTCTATTTTTGATTCTCTTTTTACTTCTTTTTGCTATTTTGTGTGTGCAGAGATCTCATTTTTTATTTTTGTCAGTGTGTTTCCTATTATTTAATTATTAATTAAATAGTTTTATTGATTGACCTCATTTGTAAATCAGTTTTATAACTGAATAGGATTAGATAGTAAATAAATAGTACAACATAAGTATATGTAGCCAGACAAAAATAATTAACGATCACAAAGGTTGACGTAGGAAACCTACAGGTAGTCTAAACTAAAGCCTTATTGTTAGTTGGGGTGTGCTCGGCGTGGTGCGGCGGGGCGCGGATGAATCTTTCAGCCAATCAGAGTGCTATATTTCCCAGCCAAGGCGGTCCGATCCCAGGTAAGCTTCATCCGTGTCGAAGTGATTCTGATACAATGGGCGACTTAAGTGATTTTAATAATAAATATGATATGATATGTGTATGACGAGTGCACAAGTCCGTACTTTCATTCAACTGAAATAGGCAAGGGCTACTGGACATATACCTTCATCGTTGAGCCCAAAACGTTTCGAAATTAGTGGTAGGCGAACATTACATAGACCCAGTGTTAGTACCTGAACATCAGGACTAGAATGAAATATGAAATACGTTAGAAAAAAGAATATAAGCAGTCATATTGGTCATTCCTGTTTCGATAATAAGAATCGAATAACGAACCAATGAGCAATTGGACGTAGTTATACTCTCTCACGCGCATGCGTCACTGTTATTTGATTTCTGTATTTAGATTGCACGCTATATATAAGTGTGTAAGGGAAAAGCTCAGCAAACGTTTGAGTTTTCAACAAGTGGCTAGAATCTCCAACTCCAGCGGAAAACTGTGGTTACTGCGGCTCGAGCTGAACAAGTTTCGGGATGTTTTTCGGTTTGCTAATATCGGGTTTCGAAACGGATCAAGCACGCCCAGAGCTAAATTAGGAGCTTAGAGAATGTACCTGTTGTAAATAACCTGCTATTTAGATAGTGTGACATGGAGGGCTACAACTTCAAAAGGCTTTGTGTGTTCATATTACAGAGCATGAGATGGAATCAAATGAAATCCTCTAACGTATAACGGTAACTGGATGTGGTGTATTATAGCTTCTTGCCGTCGGCAGGATTTTGCAAAGCGCTACCCAGTGTGTGCATTATCAGCAAGTCAAGAAACTTTTGAATTTCCGCGTTAACACTGTCACCCCTAATCTAGTCCATGACTTTAGTAACGCAATAATTCTCCGCCAAAAGTATAAAGGGTCCTTCGCCAAGCTTGAAACCAATATATTTCAAAATGTGTGGATACGTCCGGGCAACCGATAGAGATGTATCAATGAAAGTAAACGATCCTCCAATATGCAAAGCTCATGGTTTGATTCCCACCATCTGCAATCCTGAGCTTTGTGACCCGGTTTTTCTCCGAAATTCATGTCAAACTATCCAAATAACTCCCTACCCTGAAATTCGGACACGTGGGTTTCACTGAGACAAGTGAATTTCAGTGAGACGACTGGGTTTCACTGAGACAAGTGGTTTCACTGAGACAAGTGGGTTTCACTGAGACAAGTGGGTTTTACTTAGAAGAGTGGGTTTCACTGAGACAAGTGGTTTCACTGAGACAAGTGGGTTTCACTGAGACAAGTGGTTTCACTAAGACAAGTGGGTTTCAGTGAGACAAGTGGGTACTGGGCAGGACGATCAACAATTTGCATCCATCTGATCTTCGCCTTTTTTTTACCGGGAATACGGTACACTGTACGTTCCAGTTTATTTTTAGTCGTCAGTCAAAACCGTTGCTATGAAAGAGGATCGAGATACCAGCCAGAATGTGACATAAACACAACGCGATGAGATATACATTCACCTTTCGCTGTTTTATTATACGTCATGAAACGATTTGGGCGTCTTGTACTTACAGTGAGTCTACATCAAATGAAACTCGTATACCTATGGCAATCGAATGCATAATAACTATAGGCACAAAATGTTAATATTTATACAATTTAACGTTTAGACCCGAAGTGGAAAAGAAATTTTAGTGCAAAGAGGATACACTAGCAAATACATATACACGCAATATAGGCCTACGCATGATTTGATGTATTACCATGACGAATCGCGGACAGCAATTGTACCCCTCAAGCGATTCACTCGAATTGACGGAATTGTTCGCGAAACGTTCACATTGATTTGTTTTATTGAAATTTTGATTAATTTTTGACGGGAACCAATAGGTGATGATTGAGTTCGTGTTATCATAATATTTTGACAGCGAAGTGAACGACCGCTGGTTTATTGACAAGCGTGATTAATACCACGCGTAGCGATGACCGAGAGAACTCTACAATTATCTCGACCAGTTCAATATGTGTGGACACGTTTTACTAAACTTGTTCATATTGTCACATCACTCTAGTAGTATGAAATGCAACTGTAATATGTAAGGACATATAACCGGCGTTTTGAAGGAATTATTCTAATGGATGTACATCAAAATTGAATGTAAATAACAACATCCCCTGGGTACTACAATTAATAAATACTATATCCCAACTATGCTTGCAGATAGTAAACTGTGCTGTATCTTACTAAGAGTAAACGTTGACACCATTCTAGTTAAAAGGTAGTATTTTATTACGTACTTACGTACTGGTTCCTCGGTTTTTTGTTATGATCTCGATGATAGAGGTTAAACTTTCTGTTTTTTGATAATATTTGGCAGTAATGACAGGTTTTACATTCCAAAAGACAACAAAGAGGAATTCGGACACAATATTCTATACTCAAGGAAACATGTATAGTCTACATACAGGTAAATACCAATAGATCGCCGCAAGATGCGCGTGAAATTCGACGAGCCTTCACTGGGGGATATAGAGGACCTTGACGATTCGGAGTGCAAGATACTAGTCTAGTTCTGCCAGGTTTTTAATACACAGCTCGTGTTCCGGTAGTTACCCATCGATAAACCTTTCCAAATTTTGATAACCAGAATCAATGAATACCGAACAACTGGTGCATTTATTGGGAAAATTTCAAAACTGAATCATATTTACAAGAAATGGGTACATTTATGATGAACTGAAACTTGTTTGGTTCGACTAACACTTGATCTCGTCTCTCAATACATAACTTAGTATACACACTGAGATGCTAAGCCAGACCCAATATAACCCGAGGTCCGTCAATTCACTGGCGGAGGTTCGGTAAAAATTGAGTTCGACTAGCCCCCGACAGGGGATTTACGGACCTTAAAAATAACCAACACAACAGTCAAATGGCAGAAAGTCAACATTCGAAGATAACTTTTGTTGTTCGCCACGACAAAAGCCGGAAGGTTCGAAGAGAAGCCGCATCCAGCGCTAATGTCGAGCTCAATGTAAACCTCTCAATGTCGTTCTCACCAACGAGTAAGACATTTATTTGAAAATTCAAAATGTCTTCGTCTTGAAATGTGCCAGACCAGAAATAAAATCAAGATAAATGACGTCAAGACAGCTTTCTATAGACAAGCTTTACAAGCTCGAATAGATAACGGAATTAGAGACAGATTACGTCAAGTTGACGTCAGAGTGAAATTGACTGTTTTAGCACCAAAGCATTCGTTATGTTGTTACATTTCAAGCTGCAAAATGCGCGAGTATTCTTGTTTAACACGATTCGTCGTATATGTAACGAAAGGGAATGTGACTTTCTAGTTATTTATTGGTAGTATTTATAACTTGACTAAGAGCCGGTATTACAATCAACGAATAGGAAAGCTATTTGTAGCAAATAAGCTATTTGGAGAATTTCAAAGGCTTTGATTGTGGTTTTCATTGAGAAAACAAGCTAGTCGACGAATAAGTAGTTACTGGAACATTGTAATACTGGGCCTAAGGCAGCCGTTCAACTTAAATTAACATTTTCGGAACTTTTGGTCCGACATCGACAACAAATCTATTTAAAAAAGAAGATACGAAAATATATTACTAACGAACTGTTTACACTTGTTTAACGATATAAATTTAATTCTCCACATTACTGATACTAATAATATTAATGTGTGATATAAATGATAGAAATAAAACTTGCCATGTATATGGAAGTATGATACATAGATTGTTTGTATTTTAATGATAATATGACGCGTATAATTTACTAAGGAGGCACAATAAGCACAGTTGCATGAGAATGAGAATGAAAATGAGAAATCATGCAGCATAGCAAACCACAATGTATATTCGTATGACCAAAACAAGAAGGAACTCAATTATTACTGTTGGCATTTTACTGTAAACCAAAGAAGATTCTATTATTTCGACGATCCGTCATTCACCATCGTTGTAGATCTTCATTATCAGTTTTGGCAATGGCTTGAGAGATAGTTGCTGAAGGAGTGGAAGGGGAGAGGGGCGTTCGTGCGTGTGTTTGTATGGCGAGTGGTGCTTACACTAAGATTCCCCAGAGTTGCAATTTTGTTGGGTTCATTGTGCTAATGTGTTTGTGTTGTAAGCTAATTTTTTTTTATCCTTAAAGTACCTTTTCAATTTATACAACTGGGTATTTATTGTTTTATTCAGTTATATTATATTATAACGACATACTTTCAGTGAAGGTATATTATACAATATTATACACCTCGTACTCAGAGGATCAATATCGTAATTAACATAATAATTATGTTGTAGTCGTATATATAATATCGAAGTAAAATGTGAAAACCAAGCCCTAGCCCAAACCGGAAATTAATCAAACTCTGAATCATCTGCGTTGGAAGCAACAGTAAACCCACGACACCATTTATGAGCCACACTATTCATATTTCCATTTCTACTCCATATATACCACAAATATTGTTACTGAACATTCGCAGTCCATATTTCATAATTAATTAAAATAGTTGAAGGGATTGTCCGAGAGATACATAAATTCATACATACATACACAATATACAATTAACATAATCATTACATACATCTTTGAATGGGTCATAACAGGTCTGACGTCTGAGTGCAACAATGTAATATAAAATAGAAAGTTTTATATGGAAAATGAAATGTTTGTAAATATTAAATAATAATTCTTCAACAGTATTGTAGAAATTAATAAAATAATATATATATATATAAAACGTGGCATTCCACCTCGTTATCAATTCACCAATGTGAAATTACATCAGTCGTAATACCAACTCAGGTAAAATGTCTACTTTTCAGAGAATATCAGATCTGATATAACATCATTCCCTCAAAGAAAAAGCAAGGTATGTAAGCCTTTGTGAATCGGGTATAAATAACAACACAATATATTCTCGAATACACTGGGTGTTTTAATATGTGTTCCGTCATTTTTTCGGGCTATATTAAAGTAGTCTTATATTCAATTTGATATTAAAATTGTCTCTTGAATCGATATTAGAGCTAAGAAATTTCTTAATATTAAAAAAGAATTCTTGAGTTTATAACGCCAATAAAGTGTATACTGTTGTTGTTGTGCAAAAATGCTATTCGCGATGTCCACAGCTCTATTGTTCGGCGCTGATAGTGGCGGATGGTGGGGGAGGGTGGGGGGGGGGGGGGGGGGTAGGGGGACGTACTCGCATCAAAAAACCAAAAGCCCACTCGAGCAACACTGTTATTGATTTTTACTTCCCATAATATGGTGCAATAAAGCTTATGAGAGAAGTTATTGCTTTCATTTTTATCTACTTAATGGGCAACAGCTGAGATATTAGAGGAAGAGAGAATCGTATAAATCATAAGGTTTATTGACCTTTAGACCTTATTACAAACCCATTTCAGTCTCTTTGGGAGCTAATATAAACTTTTGTAATCTGTTACGTCTGTCTGCACTATTAATCTCGACTCGCTTTAAAGAAGCATTTTATGGTTCGATTAAATTAAACAGTGATTGTACCTTGTCTAAGTTGATGTGCATAGCTGCTGATCACTAAGTTAATACTTTATCATTGCCATTACCATTATTGTTATGATTTTTTTATTATTGTTTTCATGGCATTTTCATTCATTTACTTTACTATAAGGTATACGCTCAAAGTTTAACATGTACAGTGTACACGCCAGGAAGAGAGGGAAGAGTGAGCTATATCGTTCTGTTCGGGTTGGCTTTTGAATGTAATTCGACCATCGATAGAGATGGTTCAAACTCTCATTCGGGAGGTCGCCGGGTTGCTATCTACACATCAAAGACCATTAATGAATATTTTAATTCTAAATTGGTAAAGCCTCATTTTGTATAAGATAATTGTATACTAGATAACAATGATATGAGCGCGATGGTACATTAAAACCTGTTGTCATAGAATTTGATTATTTGGTAACAATATGGCAATATTGATGAACACTACATTATTTGTGAAGATTGCCAAAGTATGTTCATACTCCGTGAATTCACAGTGTTGGTTGTAGAGAAATAAAAAACTAACGCGATAATACATTGAATTACGAGGAAATACTTTTATATTTCACTTAATGATGCAAATTGTCTGTCGTAGTAAAAAAATCTAAAAAGCAATTTAAACTTCATTATCCGATGACTAGAATTTCTTCCCCAACATATTTCATTTCCGTTTCCGTGATCCGCTCCGCTGCCGTATTGTTGGATTGTTCTGCTTGTTTATTCTCGACGCAAACCACATTATCCTATCATTAGTCTGGATTCCCTTTAAACATGGCGCCTCTCTTTTTGGCTTAAAATATCTCTTCGCCTTCCCATACTAATGTTTTTTTTACATTACATTCAATGAGCAGATGTCACGATGCAACGTTGGCCGTCCTACTGATCCGCCATTAGGAAGAGTCGTGTGTAATTAAAACAAAAAATCTACCGTTCACGACCTAGAACAGCAATTGGAGATTTCTCACAAATATTTCGTTTTAAAAAGGAGTAGGCTCTAATGTTTTATTGAAATAATAATGGCTTTGCGTGATATTTAATGTTAACAGTCACAACCATAATAACCACAATTGGAAACATACGTTATAAAAATCAAATAACAAACGGGCTTTTTTCTTGCAGTCTAAAAATAAAAGCTGTAATTTAATCGAATAACATTTAAAATGTATTTTCGTCCCACTAGTAGCGAAAGTTGAAAGATTTGTCAAAGATTCGAACCTGGTGCCATGGACCAACTACTACATGTACTATATGAGATCCGCTACCCACATGATAATTGAACTGACCAAATGTGGGATGTGGGTTGACAAACAACGTACGGCGGGATGAGTGTGTGGGTGGTGAAGTGTGGCGTGAAGCGGATTATCTTGACAAACCGAGATTATGTTGAGAACACCAACTTCTGAAAACAACATCAAGCCATCTAAAAGATGGAAAAATAAACACGCTTGAAATTCGCACACGGAGAAACGGCACTAAAAGTAAAATTGGAATTGACACAAAGAAACGAAAATGTTCCTAGAAAGAAACCTTTGGGGTAAAGAAACAAAATAAGATCAAGTGTGGGGGTTGGTTTCAAAAGAAGAAATAAAATGTCATGAAACGACACGGAAAAATGGGAAATGACAAAACGAGAATGCGCAAGATGGATAGCTTAGAGGAATGATATAAACAGGAAATACGAGCTTTGGTTTCATCCATCAGGCTCGACTACTTACATCACCTGAAGCAAGCGAGGTATCTTTCTTGCCTATGTTTTTGTCCAAGAAAACATAATGAAATATTACCGGATCTACCATATTTTTAGTACAAAAGTTCTTGGATGGAATTACGAACATTTTTTGAGGTTGTGTAATTAGCCAAGGACATTTATTATAATATGTCATAGTTAAACGTCCCTTAAAAAAAATGTACTTTCACCAAAGTTTCTACCTTCCTATGAAGGTTGCTGCACAACAAATTTGTAATAAATGTCAAATATTGTCAAATTAAATCATTAGAAAGTAGCATATAATAAACGTTTCTTACATTTATCGAATGAGTAATGTTATTTATTGCCAATATTAATGGTTATCAAGCTGGAAAAGGAACCGTTCGAAGCAGTAAGAATTACATCGTAAATTCTAGACAATAGACGCTGAAGTACAATATCTCTTGCAACGAGCACGCGTGTATGTGTGAGTACCTGTCAAGTCACACCCCCAACTACAGTGTTAAGCCTGAGGCTCACCAAGTTCTACCATGCTACAGAATTTGTCTGTTTCCAATTCGCATGTGTAGTCGTTTCGGTACAACAGACAGAATTCAAAATAAAAAATATATAAAACATTCCTCAGTGAAATACATGGCGCTCGTTTTAGGTTATACTTAATGTTGTGCAAGATTGATGATAAAAAATCTTTCAAAATTTCCAAAAGAGAATATAATAGACGTGGCCTGGTTTGACGACGGTGGAGATAGCAAATAAAGTGCAAGCTGTATTTCTTCGAAGTTGATGGAATTCTTCTCGTATTCAAGGCAGCACTGATGGAATAGTTCGAACGCGACAAGTCGACGCGTATTGGCGGAACCATTACCGTACAATTGAGGGGTTGGGGTTGGGTCCACGCAATCATGTTCGGCGTCGTTTTGTCCCCGGTGCCAGGAAGGCGCTGTGGGGCGGGGGGGGGGGGGGGGTGCTACGACACGACGGTCTCGCACGAGTGATGAGAGACGCCGGGTTCGTCCGTACCGTTACGTTCGTATATTATTTAACAGAAAAATCTCCTAATTTAATTTTTATCGTTTTATTATTATTATTTTTATTATTATTATTATTATTATTATTATTATTATTATTATTATTATTATTATTATTATTATTATTATATATCATTATTATTATTATTATTTTATTGTTGCAATACATACAAACTCGGTCAAAACCGGCATAAACATGTTGTACGGACACAAATGTCAAGTATTTCCATGTGTTTACCTTATTAAAACCTACTTAGAACTACTTAATATATCTTCTTCTTCTTCTTCTTCTTCTTCTTCTTCTTCTTCTTCTTCTTCTTCTTCTTCTTCTTCTTCTTCTTCTTCTTCTTCTTCTTCTTCTTCTTCTGCTTCTCAAATGCCCACATTTGGCTATACTACTTAATATATCATTGTCCACATTATTTTTTCCAAACCGAACTGTGGATGCTATGTACGGTCGTGGCCGATTTGTACTCATCCCAGCATTCGCTCTTTGTACGGTGGAAACCACGAAAACCACCATCGGGATGGAGAACTTCTTGAAGTCTTCATTCTTCTTAGTTCAAAAATTTTCGCACTATCCTACACGTGTTCAAAATAATTGCTTTTTGCAATAATTATTATTATTATTATTATTATTATTATTATTATTATTATTATTATTATTATTATTATTTTTATTAATATTATTATTATTATTTTATTGACTGATTGATCATGCAAAAGTGGTAGGGTACTAGCATTTTTGACGTGTTTTCTCGCGCGGATTCCGTCTGTGCAGATTCTAACCGTGGTCATAGGCCGCCAGTGTTACGTCACTGTCAAAGGCAACTGCCGTACGTTTCTGACTGGAACCCTTCGAGGATAAGCATCATGCTGAATATCACCGCACATCGTATTTCGTCGTGATAAGTAATAAGTATGGAGAGGTATTTGGCATTTATCGGATAGAAGTATTTATTGAATGTATATATATATGTCACACGCAGAAACATTTTGACCCGGATAAATGTTAAAATACAAACACACAGAAATTGAAAACGGTACCAAGGTAATTTTCTTTAAGACGGGTGAATTTTTAGGAGTAAAGTTCCTACATTGGTCTGAGGAAAGAGAAGCAACTATAGTTCCTACACCTTCCTCAGACCATATACTCCAAAAAATCACAGATTTTAAAGTAAAGGACCTTGGCACCGTTTTAGAATTGTGTGTGTTTGTATATTTTAACATAATTATACTCGTTCTATTTAAATGATGATTCTTGTTGCTTTCTTTACGTCTCGATATTGTCAAACTCTAGGTAGAGTCTAGACGACGAGGGTCATTGATGAACGCCTTATGTGGGATTCGAGTCCACGCCGCTATATGTGGCCACGCTTCAGGGTCATTGATGAACGCCTTATGTGGGATGCGAGTCCACGCCGCTATATGTGGCCACGCTTCAGGGTCATTGATGAACGCCTTATGTGGGATGCGAGTCCACGCCGCTATATGTGGCCACGCTTCAGGGTCATTGATGAACGCCTTATGTGGGATGCGAGTCCACGCCGCTATATGTGGCCACGCTTCAGGGTCATTGATGAACGCCTTATGTGGGATGCGAGTCCACGCCGCTATATGTGGCCACGCTTCAGGGTCATTGATGAACGCCTTATGTGGGATGCGAGTCCACGCCGCTATATGTGGCCACGCTTCAGGGTCATTGATGAACGCCTTATGTGGGATGCGAGTCCACGCCGCTATATGTGGCCACGCTTCAGGGTCATTGATGAACGCCTTATGTGGGACTCGAGTCCACGCCGCTATATGTGGCCACGCTTCAGGGTCATTGATGAACGCCTTATGTGGGATGCGAGTCCACGCCGCTATATGTGGCCACGCTTCAGGGTCATTGATGAACGCCTTATGTGGGATGCGAGTCCACGCCGCTATATGTGGCCACGCTTCAGGGTCATTGATGAACGCCTTATGTGGGACTCGAGTCCACGCCGCTATATGTGGCCACGCTTCAGGGTCATTGATGAACGCCTTATGTGGGATGCGAGTCCACGCCGCTATATGTGGCCACGCTTCAGGGTCATTGATGAACGCCTTATGTGGGATGCGAGTCCACGCCGCTATATGTGGCCACGCTTCAGGGTCATTGATGAACGCCTTATGTGGGATGCGAGTCCACGCCGCTATATGTGGCCACGCTTCAGGGTCATTGATGAACGCCTTATGTGGGATGCGAGTCCACGCCGCTATATGTGGCCACGCTACGAGTCTTCACCCCAACCGCAAGAGCTACCGCGGACGGCTCTACCATCGTTTGGGGTTTGAGGGAATATATTGTTATTGGGAATTTTATTAGAAACGGGAGCTGTGCTGTGTGGTGTGAACCTTACTTTAGGTAAGAACAGACTGACGTCATTCCTATCGCGACGCATGAACGACTTCTTATCTTCAACTTTTTCTTTCATTCTTAAATGAACGTAGCAACGAAACGGGAATTAACTAATTTACTTTTTGCTTTCAGTTTCGATGTCGGAACCGTTTTGTCAATAATTGTCCGCTCGCTTGGAAGTTGAGTAGAAGTCGTTCGAAAATCATTCTCGGTCTGTTTTCTTTGAGTTTATAACTAAACAAATAATAAAATGTGAACAAACACTGTGAGTAGTTCTTAAACGTATATTTCTTTCAAATATGTTCAACAGAGTTAAAAGTTTACACAAAACCATGTGTAGTGAATTCGGCAAGCTGAATTTCTAAATTGATCAATGGGGTGCGCACTTTATACTTATTCACTTCTTTATCGAAGAATTCAATCTATTGAGTAGACGTCGTCAATCAAACCACTTTCCGAGTTCTATTAATAAAACATACACATTATTGACATAAATATTTATGATTTATTGGCTAAGCACAATTATAACGCAAATGTTGTACTATAGTATTATGGATTAAAATATGGCTCTAACCCAAGATTGTTCATCCTTGGGGCGCTAAATACATTATCCTCATTCTTATCTTTCACCCCTCCCCCCCCCCCCCCCCTCCTTCCGGCGCTCAACCCGCATCTACAAGTTCCCGTTCTAATACACCAGATAGCGCGCAAAAAAATCAAAGTTAATAATAGACTAACGCACGATAGAGAGCCACACGCTATCTTACACTTGAAAGAGATGTACTAAGATTTAGCTGAGTGTAATGTTGGGAATAATATCTTAATGATGGTGAATATTTAATAAATGAGGAAACTGTATCGTTGGACCCCCTGGTTCTGGGTAGCAAAAGCCAGGTTCAATGCAGTTTTATCGCATCAAAGATTGCACGAGAGTAATCCAGGTGATCATCGTTAACTTATACCCTTTAAAGGGTATAAAGTCTGTTGAAGTTCCTTGAAATCAGGATATGAACATTGCAAATATGACTTTTCAAGCATTACATCTCTTGATTTGTTCACCGTTGATTATTCGGGTGTTTGAAAAGTGATAAGAGATCAAGCATAGATATTGCTGACAATGAAGAAATAAATATCGTCTCACAATTAATCCGCATGGTTTAAAATTGTCATAGTTACGAAAAAACGTGCTAGCAGCTAGGTTTGAAACTAACTGCGTTGATTTACGGAAGCACACAAATATTTACTTTAAACTAGTGTTCACCAGAGCGTAGCGCCAACATTGTTACTATTTACTATTATCCACGTCGGCATAGATGCTTTCTCAAAATAAGACAAGTTTTTAAGTAACTATACTCTCAGGAAAGTAATTTCCGCACTGGTTGATAATACGAGCGTACCCGTGTCCGTTATCGATATGAACCATGAATATTGAACTTGAAACACGTTAGTTTTAAATCCTTTTACCCATACAAAAATAACAGCATTTATCAACATCCTAACAACTCTTAGAAAACGAAATACTTGTGCATTTGATTACTTACCGTAAGGCTTACAAAAGCAAACTATGTGATAATATAGATGTATAACAATGTATTTACATTATAAATGTATTGTCATGCACTCTCACATCACCATTGCTGCATGAAACTCCCCTCTTTTCTCAAAAGCACTTCCTTATGTTTCTGTGTTTGTTTATTATATCAAGTACACGATGTTGTCAAACGTAAGAAGGAGAGTACGTTACTTCAGCGCTTTTCTAGTTTGCTTGCTTCGTGAGTAGTGGTGTACATGTCTTCCCGTGTAAGCTAATATTCTATGTGCTACTGCGCTGCGCATCCATTTTACTGAAACAGAGTTGTGAGCGTATTTCAAGAGTGACAACACTAAAGTGACTGTCGCAAGTTTCAGCTAATCAACCTGGTCTAGATTATAAATGCATTCAGAAAAGTTCAACATATAAACGCATTGATGCATGTCAACTATAAAATTGTTTTATTTCCTCGTCCAGTGCGGTTAATGCGTTCCGAATCGTTATTCGATGCAATTTCCTTGCGCATAAACCACAAATGCACGACAGAAATAGGTTTTGTTCCTGTTTGAAAAAACATAATGCATCGCGTAATGCATTTCCCGTGGAAGTAGGGAACAAACTCGCATCCGTAAGCTCAATAGAGTATTCAGCTTGCGTACTAAACACTCGGCGACATGTTTGTTTAAAAGTCTCTACGTAGCCATTCCAATGTCTACTCTGTCGACAAAGAGGAAGTGCACTTACATTCCTTCTCGTTAAACAAACAAACAAGCGTCTGTTTGTGGTCTCTGTGATTTTTCCAATATCATCCCCTCACGTTATAAATACGATTTACGAGTTGAAGCCGCGCGGTTTCTTGCGGAGAGAGATTCCGCCGCCAACCACCGACCTCGTGGTTTTGCGATGCCCAGTCCAGCTTTGGCTTATTGACATTCCATCTCTGGCCTGCGGGAGAAGAGCCACAGCACACAGATTCGGGGAATCGACCTCAATCCCAGAGCCCTCACGAATCACAACAACGCGTATTGCTCCTTGTCTGACCGGAAGCTGTGCTTGACTTATGCCAATTGACGGTTTAAACTTGTGGACGTGAATTAATTGGTTTAGAACATCGTTAATAAGGGTGCGTGGATCTGGAACTAATGCGCGCTAAAAACATATCTGTGGGGATGCATTAGCTGAATTAGCGATGCCAAAGATATCAATTAGGCACTTAAATCACACAGCTGGATGTGTGATTTTAGCTTCGCGTTGCAAACACATTTCATCGTGAATTCTAGGTAGGAAGGATGGCCAATAATCACTTACAGAGATTAACTCTTGTTTTTGGACAAAATCGGATTATGTGGTTTGAACACAACCAGGATAATGACGCGCGTAAACAACGGATGTAGCTACATTTCCTTACTTTTAAGACGATGTTATTTACACACCAAAATGATTCCATTATATGAAAACAACAAAATAATCATAAAAATAGTAATAATACAACTAAAAATACAAATAATAGTAACAATTACAATAACAATGTTGTAGTGAAGGCGTTTGTGGCCATGTTTCTAGGCGCCAATTATTTTGAATCACTAAAAAATAAGTTTGGCATTCAATTTCTTCCTTTACAATTCAGTTTTGTAACTGAATAGAATTACATTAAATAAAAAATTAACAACAAAGAACCCGCTCGGCTACAACTAATTTCTAACACAAGGCGTGGAACAAATGGTTTGGTTTCAAGAAACGGAATCTAAGAAGTAGAACGAAAAGGCATGATGGTTGTTTTCAGAGGAAAAAAGTTACAAATCCAGTAAGGTCAGTAGGTAGAGATGTTTTTTTCTTCGTTCTAGGTTTTATGTGCCAGATGGACATATATTATTGAAGACGCTAAAAAATGCTACTTTTACAAACAAAATAACTTGTTCCCATTTCTATTGAGTTAGTTAAGAAATTATTCTAACACTTTGAGTAATAATTGAATTGATTTTAAATATCTGCACATAATTCTCCATTAGAAGTGCAAGAAAACCTTTCATATTCAAGGTGTATGAAAAGAAACAAATAGATGTTACAAAATTTAGAATAATTAATGCTAAATTAAGAGAAAATTAATGGTACGTAATACGTATCACTAACTATTATACTTCAAAGCATGCGTGAATGGTAGATGAGAATAACTTTCACAACAACACGAAATGTTGAAGCCTATTGTGGGGTTCGATCTTACGGCCCGGCCGAGCCGTGTAAGCTAGCGGTGACCTTGTAGGCGTGGACGGCGTGAAACACGATCAGTTATGAACACTCCAACTCGAGTGGAGATTGTGTGACCAAGAACAATACAACCCTAGCTGCGCCTATTGTATTTGGTACAAGTAATTCATTTTTCTCGTATTTATCTTTGCTGTGTCAATGTTTACTTCATATCAGAGTGTATAAATGTTTAACCAATAGAGGGACTGAGACGTGAATCTTCTCATTCGGTTTTTTACGTTTTGAAATTGTGAAACGTGACGTGGTGAGTCGGGTTTCTTTTTCCTCCACGATGAAATGTTACGTACTGTACGTGGAGGTTGTTACATAATGTGACTGTCATGAAGGCTACTACAATAGATAAGGTATAATGTACCAACACTGTTGTAATTGGAAACTTTCAAGTAGTCAATGAAGCAAGGAAAATAGTCATGCCCGGACTTATGACTTCCAACTAAATATTTTGGGTGTCAGCTGACTTGATTTGACAGCTGCTGATTGGTGATAACCATGGTGAAAACAAGTTGGAGGAGACTTTAATATTTAATTGGAAGTTATGGAACTAGGCAAGTTCTATGTTAATTTCAATTTGGAACGTAAATTCGTTTTGATTACTCTAATCTATTTATTTTCTGCTCTGCTTAAATTAATATTTTAAATGAACATCTTTTATAGACACCGAATAAATAACTGTCAAAATATATTTTAACGGTAAAAGTAAAACCGGCGTTGTCCATTCCTGAGTTCCAGGTTTGAATCCTGGCTTAAGCATAGGTGTCATGTGTCACTTGTCTATCTTCATTTATCACCCACTCATCGTCTAGATTAGCATCGTTGCCAAAAGTGTGACGTAAAGCCCAAACATGATCATCAAGAATCAAATTATCATCGAACAACAAGTCAATTACATTTTCATCATTGACATTGACTTTAATGACTATTGTAAATTTTGTCATAATGAATTACGTTTTAAGTACGAGAAAACTTCATGTTTTTATAATACAGATATCAGATTAATAAGGTTTACTAATCGTAATGCATATTATAGTATGATACCGTTTTTGTTGTCAGAACTGCAGTTATATTTTACCGATTGTGATAGTCATTAATACAATACAATACATAGTATTTTGTTAAACAAAAATGGTAAGGTTCAATTACCAATCGTTCTTCCACCTAATATACAATAATACATACCATACAGAAGTATAAACTATTAATAAAAGTAAGAAATAAGTACAGAAAACAATACAGTAATTTTAAGTATTATTAAAAGGAAGGAAGAAAGAAAGAAAGAAAGAAAGAAGAAATACAAATATTGAATAGCAAGAATAAGGACAAAATGTCAACACAAGAATTTATTATTTATCAATCAGGTGTTGTAAAAACAGAATATCGCAGTCCCAAAGTAAGTGTATCTCATGTTTATGCGTGCACACGGCTGTTTCTCTGTGAGTTACGCTGGAACCCTTCCATAGTGTAGTAGACGTAATTACAAACTTTGTGGTTAGTGTTATCGTTGACTGAGAAACAACATAGCGAGTCTATACACGTGAATACAAAACCTGCCTGACGTGAAAGATCTATTATTATTTCCACAGCTGTAGGCAGACAATTGTTATTCGAGATATTGCCTACAGAAAGTTATGTTTCGATTTGTCAAAACACACTACTGTATATATATTCAGACAATCAACCTTCTTGCATTCGACGTCTTTTACAGAAAGTTTATTTTCATTGCGCGTTTTGTATCAATTTATTTTCCAACATTGATTTAACTTGCACATTTTGACAGTTTTATTTGGCATTCTTTTTGTGCTGCTCTACGTTTTACTGTGACATATATCGTGTTTCACACCATCAAAACTTACGACGTGTACATGTATCAAGGAATGTGTTACGGCCAGTTTAATGGGCACATCATAACTTTCTCACATCATATAAAGTTGTTATAACGCATGGAAGCAATGAATTACCCAATTCCTTGGGCACCAACCTATTTGGAAATCATATTATTTGTTCACATTTTGTCGGAAGGCATGGTAGGGTTGATAAACTAAAAGTGTTTCCTACTAACACATTTTCTTAGTTTATACGATTTAGCCGTGAAAAGGGAAGTTATAGCCTTTAAATTTGATCAAAGCGTAACTTTAAGAAGCACATTGGTTGAAACTTTTTAATGCTAACAGAGAAGAATAAAATGTGATAATTGGTGTCGGTTCTTCATAGATCCCTCAAAATAAGTTTAACTCAAGTCTACGCCAAATTAACATCATATACATGTAAGTCTGATTCGTTTCTACAGTATTGGTTTATAGGCCTGTTCTGTTAGTAAGTACTAATCATTAATTGTGTCATAGAAACTGGCAATGTTAATGAGTTTTGTCACATTTATTTGTTTTGTGTTTATTCCGGTTTAAAATAATTTCAACTGAAGTATTGGATAACTACTTATTGCTCATTAAAATGTGTATATTGCATTCAATTGAAAACAGGATTAGCATGGTGGACAACAACGAGGGCATTTGTTTGCCTCTTTGTCGCACATGAAACAGTATTACAAGGTTGTGCCTACTCATTATTAACTTCTTTGCACTATATTTTCACTAAATGCATACATTAATCAACATACGTAGTACTTTGGCCTACTAACAAAAACGATAATAACTAAGGACAACATAAATAAGTCCGTATAATGAGAGGTGCAGGACAATAAAAGTTCAGTGTTCATATTGTTTGGCTGTATACATGCACAACATGTAATGACAAATACCATTCTATTTTCAATATATTTAGTAATTAATTTATTTAGGCCACTTATTTTGCTTCTCTCTTGGTATACCTGAAATACATTAGGTTCGAACAACTTTACTGTGTGTAACACGAGCTACCATTATTATCTCTTCTCCAAATATTTATAAAAACTAAACAGTATTCGCTAAAGTCGGTTTACATACTTATTTAAGATTTAAGGTTTAAAGGTTAACAAAATCAAATCAAGCCAAAAGCATTATGGCGTTTACAAAACCATAGCAACGTTAGTTCTTAATTCTTATATCAAAAAATCTTAGCCCAGCCAATGAGAGGCAACGTTTTATAAATCCGGCCAATGGCAGCGATCCTAAGTTAAACAGGATAATACACCACATCTTAAACTTAAGTGTGTAAACCGACTTTTACAGCCAACACTACATAATATAAAAGAAATACAATCATGTATAACACGAAGATTTCTGTCCCTCAGCAAACTTAACCTATATTCGTAATGTGTTCAGTTGAGCGTGTTTAGTTTAAGCCTGATTGAATAATGGGCGGAGCCAGAGAAACACTCAGCTACTTCGTCGCCTCCCAAGTGCCAATCATTCTGTAGCGATGAACACAAGAATAGCGCTGCTCATAATAACATCACATGGTTCAAATATCTCCTGCCGAGGTTTCTGGTTCGCACGCTGGCTGCGTGAGCAGGGTTGAGGTCAATTTGTTACATGTGATCGATCTAAAACGACTCGACATCCATGCTGGACTAACCACAACTTAACAAGACGTAGCTTAGGACCAGTTTGATATACGCACGCACACCAGTGTCTTTTGAAAATTAAGGTATTTTCTATTCTTTTAAATTTTGGAATAGTAACTCCGAAAGTCGTTTTACATTAGCCATTTGGTTAGCCAAGACATGGCTTAGTTTCCGATATGCGTATATTCACATTGAGAATAAAGCAGCAGTGGTCTCATCTCATAACTAACATTCCTGCCTCCGATCACAATTTCTATGTATGCCTGTTAGTTATGCAAAAGGATTCCAAACCTCTCAATCAATTAAAATACAGAATAAATACTGAATACATTTTTGTTATCATTTTCCAAGTTAACCATAATAAATTCATTGGTTCAGAGCTTATTATGAAAACGAAAGTGAATATTTTACTTAATTGGGGGAAGCAGTAACCCTATTACTTCAAACATCTTCTTCATCGCAAACTCACAACTAAACCTGGTTATGACGTAGCCTACGTTTTGTTCGTATTTTTGCAACTAAGAAACACTCAAGACTCTTTTTAAGAGAAAGACTAATTTAATAATGAACTAGCGTTTTGATAGAGCTGTCCCAGTAGACTACCTCTTTGTAGTAGTTGAACGCAGATAGAATAAGGAATTGGCTCTCGCTCCTAAAATAAGTTGACGAAATGAAGATAGAGCCAAAGTAACGCAAGCGTTTGTAGCCTCCGGGAACGGCACCGTGGCCATGATAAAAATAAAAAAAAGACAGAATATTTCATGTAGGTCTTAATGGAACACATAAAACAAAAAAGTAAAAACAAGGTTTGAGAAGAATAATTTTACTGGCGTTCTCCTGAGTCCCAATTATGTTTATTCTTTAAAATAGATTAGGTTGCGTTATAGATGAGACAGATTGCATTCAGAAAATTAAATAACATACCATTTTCTAAAAAAACGACGAATTTATTTTGTCACAACTTAGTAACAATGGTGACTATAGTTGACTTCCTTAAAGATTTGTTATGGACAACATTGTAGTTTTAAAACACTGTTTATTTTACCCTTTTTCGTATCTTAATTAAAATTTTCCAAATGCATGCATGCGTGAGCGTTGTGAAATATGAGTATCAGTTAATTACATTTTTTAATAGAATCTAATAATTACTTGTTTGTGACCGATTTGCCTAAGAAAAGCTGCGTGTGCGCGTACGTTTACAAACGAATTTCATTAGCTTATGCAAAGTCATGCTCATATTTTCTTTGCACGAGATGTATTATCGGAATGCTGAAGTTTTAATAAACACGCCATTATGAAAACATCAAAAGTTACGACCACCTTGTAGTACGTCTTTTCAGGCATAAATACATACTTTGTATTGTGGACACACCTTTTCTCGTGCGGGGTTTCAGTTTAAATAGTTTAAATCCTTGGAATTTAATTACTTTCAGTTGTATTATTCGTGAAGATAGAATATGGATAAGAGTTCATTGTTATGTGTAGATAGGTAGAAAACATTATTTATGAGGTGTATTGAAGGAGATATAATAAAGGTGAACGTGAAAATAACGTAACTAACCGTAAAAACCGTAAACCGTAATGTAACCACATATACCTTGTCTTCACTTGCTACTTAAATGGGTCACTTAAGAAGTATATAAACTTGTGGTTGCATCCGTTGTTAAGCAATAAATTTTGTTAAGTTAAGTGAATAAAGAGCAGGTACAGACCCAGTAGTCTTGTTTGGATCCACAGACAACAATAAACAATTTTCAATCCAGACCGGCACCTCCACCAAGGCGGCGTTTGCTCTATAATGCTGATTATTAGTAGCCCATTATGAATTCTTAATTTCTAATTTTTAATTATAATTCAATACCGGTAATTAACTTTTACGAAATAAATAATAATTTTAACAATAATTATGATAAAGAATTGATTCCAAGTTGTCATTGTCAATTAGCAACATTGTCCATAAAGCCAAGGGTATAATTTAAAACTTGTGTAAACAAAATATTTATAATTAAAACAATACCTTTCGTAGGAATCTCGGATGTAGGTGCACATTCGCACACGCTTTGGCGCATTGAGATAGTTGGAAAGAAATTCTGAGTGCAATCGTATAACACTCAGTCCCAGCATTCATCACTTCTCTATGATATTAAATGCGTTTTCAAAGAATTACTCAAATAAAATACATATATTTAATTTTGTACACGCCCAGTATTATCTCAGTAGCGTAGAACTAATCAGCGTGCATGAGTTTCAAAATAGGCTTCAAAGGGTGGAAACGGGTTGGGAAGCTCTTGTTGTGTGGACGATATACCTTTGTGTGAAATAAATCGCTCGAGCGTTATAATGCAGACAGTATAGGCCTATATAACGCGCATACAATTCATGAAATATGGTATCACAACTCTCGTAGATGTAGTCTGTATTAATAACTCTGCCATGTTAAATTATCTAACATACAAATCAGTTTTACTATGTTACTAAAAGTTGCACTAAACATACATTTGCACCTCAATCAAGTGTTAAGCGATGTATTGAATAATATATTCAATCTTTTGAAACGGAAAGTTAAAACCAATAATTGATATTGTAAAACAAAATCCCATATAAATACACAGACGCCTATATGATAAACATATTTCATGCATTTATGCCAGTATTACATTACTTGATCTACATATATGTATGTATTTATTAAATGTCTGTCCGACTGAGCTATAACTAACTATAAAAATAATCATAAAACGTAGAAAATATTATATTAGTACACCAATACAGTTGTATATGCATTTGGCAGCAACATAACAGAACGAAGGAAATATTATATGGGTAAACCAATACTGTAGTCTATACATTCAGCAACCTAACAAAACTTAGGCAATATTATATAATGGTAAACCAATACTGTAGTCTATACATTCGGCAGCAAAATAACAGAACGTAGGAAATATTATATTGGTAAACCAATACTGTGGTCTATACATTTGGCAGCAACATAACAGAACGTAGGAAATACTATATTGGTAAACCAATACTGTAGTCTATACATTCGGCAGCAACATAACAGAACGTAGGAAATACTATATTGGTAAACCAATACTGTAGTCTATACATTCGGCAGCAACATAACAGAACGTAGGAAATACTATATTGGTAAACCAATACTGTAGTCTATACATTCGGCATCAGCAACCTAACAAAACGTAGGAAATATTATATTGGTAAACCAATACTGTAGTCTATACATTTGGCATCAGCAACCTAACAAAACGTAGGAAATATTATATTGGTAAACAAATACTGTAGTCTATACATTTGGCATCAGCAACCTAACAAAACGTAGGAAATATTATATTGGTAAACAAATGCTGTAGGACGTCTATACATTTGGCATCAGCAACCTCACAAAACGTAGGAAATATTATATTGGTAAACCAATACTGTAGTCTATAGGCCTACATTCAGCAGCAACATAACAAAACGTAGAAAATATTATATTGGTAAACCAATACTGTAGGTAGTCTATACATTTGGCATCAGCAACCTCACAAAATGTAGAAAATATTAGATTGGTAAACCAATACTGTAGTCTATACATTTGGCATCAGCAACCTAACATAACGTAGGAAATATTATATTGGTAAACCAATACTGTAGGTAGTCTATACATTTGGCATCAGCAACCTCACAAAACGTAGAAAATATTATATTGGTAAACCAATACTGTAGTCTATAGGCCTACATTCAGCAGCAACATAACAAAACGTAGGAAATATTATATTGGTAAACCAATACGGTAGTCTATACATTCGGCATCAGCAACCTAGCAAATCGTAGGCAATATTATATTGGTAAACCAATACTGTAGTCTATGTAGGAAATATTATATTGGTAAACCAATACGGTAGTCTATACATTCGGCATCAGCAACCTAGCAAATCGTAGGCAATATTATATTGGTAAACCAATACTGTAGTCTACACATTCGGCATCAGCAACCCAACCATCGTGCTTCATATAATAGCGTGTATAGCCGCGAGTTATGGAGAAAAGCAGCATAGGTTCTCAAACATCCAGTTGTGATATAATAGCGTTAGGTTATTACTTGTGTGTAGAAATCTTGCTACCGCATCTCGATACAGTGGCTCGGCACATACTTCTTTATTATGTTGAAAGTTTACCTAAGCTCCCAGAGGGGCATATCGCGTCTTGAGTTGAACTAACGTAACGCGGAGAATGCCTCGGGGGCCAGCCACGCGGTTCCTGCTGCCTTATCAGACAATTCCAACGAACCCACTTCCCAACACACGCATACGTTATTGAAGATAGGCGAAAAGACGAAGCACTTCGGGAGATAAATCGAACTGAAAGTGGTCCGCGCGATGGTAGTAATATGACGACTGAAGGGATGGTGCACACACAACACCTGTCACAATCTGGGACCAAGGATCGCGATTCTATACTTTTTCAATTCGTACATTCAAAAGTTATTTCCTTTGGTTTAGATTCAAGAGACTGCACGCTGTAGGCGATGTAGGCCTTATACACCGATGTATCTAAGGCGTCAAAATACACTAACCAGACTGTTTGTGAAATACTGAGCTTGTTAAATGAAGTATTTCTACACTAACAACAGAGAGTTTAGCTTATACGTTTTTAAGCAAAACAAACATTAATGGTTTTAACTATGTTTATCACATTATACACGACAAAATTATATTTATTGCATAATCCATCTAGTATAGGATTTGTGTCGCATTAATATAAAAAAATAAACAAGAACAAGTGCTTTTCGCCGTACTTTTCCCAAACAAAAAACGCCAGCAGCACTTCTTCTGGATGTATCATCATGATTCATGACTCACGAGCAACAATTTGGAATTGGTCATTATAAATGATGCTTGTGTTTTTTGCTTTACATCTCTTTTACTGAAATCATGCTTTTCAAGACGATGAGGGGTGATAGATAAAGGACAATAATAAAATAAATACAAAAATGCCTAATCCGAGATTCGAACCCACGCTCTTAGGTGGCAGGTGATGCTTAGAACCTGCGCTCTAATTGCATGAGCCACCGAGGACGGCAGTAGTCGTTTGGGGTTGGTGGTGAGATGGAAGGGGGTGACTTATTCCTCAAGCTTCCGATACATAACAAAACACCATTATATTATTTTACAGTGGAATTAGTCACTGCTAACTGTATTTCTCATGTGAATTGTGAAAAAAAAAAACATTTCTCTTATTTTTTCAACCCAGCTACTCCTCCGCAAAATGTAAATAATATAGCTTGAGAATTAAAGCTTTAACCAGCCAACTGCGAAATGTTTTGATTGTTTAAGTTTTTAATATCATCTCTCAGTTAACAAAACAAAAAATGAAAACGTTCAAATATCAAACACAGGTAGAATGTTCTGCTTTTTGGCAGGTACGACTTGATGAGTTTATAACGACTCCTCTTAAAGGAGATAGAACAGGAAATTAAACCTGTGGGAGAAAAACAAAAACAAATGCTTAGTTGTGATTAGAAATACAAACATATCGTATTCTCGCTGGTAGTGCTCAACCCTATTAAGTATTATGTTATTTATTGAGTAGCCTTTAAACGTCCTGGAGCCTGGCATGTTTGAATAGACAACACAGCTTTAAACGTTGTTGATCAACAACTTCTGCGATCTCTTTTAAGCAAATCATATTGTGGGCATAATTATACGTTAACATGATTTTAAAACAGTAAATACGCTGGTTGTAATAAGAACTACGTCACAATAAGATATTTTTACAGATATTTTAGCAGATTTTTTGTTATGCAGAAACTTCAGACTTTATACAAAAATGTACTCTACAAATTAAGGTTTAAGTTATTTGATACCTATAGATGGAGGTTCATTTTGTGATGAGTTCCCGGGTGAAATGGCATAGCATAAGCTCTGGAACCTTTAATTTCAAGGTTATTTATCAAAACTTTTTAATTGTTTTCATAATTTCATAATGCTAATGCCTAATGCTCAATTCAAAGAAAACATGTGAAGGGGGTCATAAAGCTTCAAATAAAAGATTCAATACATACGTATAGGGGGACCGTATGAAAGCAGCGCTGTGAGCGTTCCTGTTCACACAAAATATGTCAGTATGCCCCTTATTTGACGCATGCAATAATGATTTCGTGGAAATACAAATATCTGTGGGACGGCTCAACCTTACACGCGCGCGAAGAGTGTGGTAGACTGTGTTATTCCATCAACCATTGTACCAGGTTTCACTTGTTTTTTGGATTCTTCAGCTGATTGGTTTTTAAGTTACATAAAACTTATTAATAATTAAGTTTTAAGTGCTGAAATATGTCTATAATCAAAATTACTGTAGATAATGTGTTAGAAATGTAACATTTGGAGCACTTAGCTGAAGTTAAGCTAAATACAATAGGCAAACTGAACGTCATCGCTCACAGCGCCCTCTATCTGTCATACGGTCTCCCATAATTAGGTCTTTAACAAAATTAGTTCCCTCATCAGTAGTTGATAAACCAAACGTTTCACGCAAACAAACTTTATCATTTAAACCATCGTTTTCTTCTACGTTAGATGTTAAACACAACCGCCATTTTTCTTTAATATTACAACCCTTAAAGTAAACAGTCATAGAGCCTCCGGCAATACAGAGCTTCCATTAGAGCGACTGAAATGTCTTCGTCTTAATCGACTTCTAGATTGTGTGTACTTGGAGAACCCAGCTCATTTCTTAAGAAACTGCTTGATTCTCCCCTCCCCCCCCCCCTTTCCCCCTCTCAAACCGATGAGTGGGAAGTTTAATTGACGGCCTGGAAAAACTTGAAACCTATGTAGTTTATGACCATTGATGCTTAAATTTAATTCGAAAACTACTTCCAGCTTTGGTTCAAAAGCGCGCGGAGGAAGAACGAGAATCTCTCTCCAATTATATTAGGAAAGACCAATAAAACCTTAGGCTATATCGGTGCACAATCACATCTGTGCAAAGAGTCAAGATGTATGTTGGATGTTTGAGGATGTTTGGGAAAATGTTTGTGTTAATTTCACAATGTAAATTTGGTGGTGTGTGGTATACATAGGCGTCGTGCATTATTTCAATCAGGAAAGTAAGGTGGTTTAAACTATGATATGATGCGATCGTTTTTATGACCTCATAAATGCACGAAATAGTATTTTACTGGAACTTTGATGTTGTAAAAAGACTTCAGAACACACCAATTAAACCTACTATGTTAATGATAAAATTTAGAGCTCTCGTGCAACGTACTCTTTTCACCTAAGTCTTGTTATTGACATTTTCTTTCTGACTAAGCCAGCATATCTATCAGTTTTTAGCTGTTTAAATTTGGAATATGTTTGAATCTGCTGAATGCAAAAAAAAAACGTGTAAGCAAAAGTTTCAAACATGAAATTTCTCATTCAGTCAAATGAAAATCTCCCGATATTTTATACTACTACTCAAAATATTGATAATACCTAACAAATAAACTTAATGCTTAACATAATAACGATCTGCAGAATTGTTATAAATACTTAATTATCTTGTAAATTGTTTGTTGTATTTGTATTATAATATTAAATTGCATATTATTTCTTTGCATGCTTATGGGTAATTTGGGTATAATATGGGTGGAAAATGTTAAATGTGCTTGTCAAGTCCATTGATAATAACGCCTGTGAAATAAGAGTTTTACCAATACTTATTCCTTACTTCGTGCCGATACGCCAACGATCAAATAGTAATAATAATGCACTATGATAACAAGTAAAGCGTGACATACACGTATTATGTGAGTTTGCCAGCCCTCAACAAACTGTGTTGTTCTCTTTAGAGACTAGAGTTCTCAATTCAATCTTGAGTAATTGCACAAATTAGTCGGGAGTAATTGAGCCTTGCCGAGAAATTACATCCGTTTATCGTTAGCGAACGACTTCTTAAACACAGCTCCGTCGTCGGAATTAGTACATATACACCCAGTACGGTATCGGCTTTTGTAGTACGCTCGGTTTGGCTTGTTATTACATTGTTACATCTTTCAAATTCTAGTATTTTTTTTTTCATTATACACCATAACTCTATTTAAAAACTCACATATTATCGCTAAAAAGGAAATATATATGTTTTGTACCTAAGAAAATTAAGCATTGTTAAACTAATTCGTGAAACAGTGGCCTATGTTGTATACACAGTCATAATCTTTTGGTTGATAAGGAATGGCATGGAATGGGGTTGGGTTCAAGTCACGCCCACACAGATTGCAGGTTCGTGGTCTCATTCACTCCCTTATCAACTTTTCGATAACTTCCATTAGAAGAACTGATGGGGGAAAGTTGGTCGTTTTCTAATAAAACGTGACTAAACGCTGGGGAACGTTTTTTTTTTAAATATAGTTGATCAACTTATGACCACACTTTGATGACGTTAATCCTACACATCACAATAGTGAAAGAAAACATGAAACTCTCCGAAAAATTATATTATCCACAGTAGTTGACTCAAAAGACTAACAGAACATGTCCACACTTGTTTGTCGTGAGTTTTTTTTGCAGTATCACGCTCCGTTCTAGTTTGGTCCCTCCCCCCCCCCCCCCCCCCCAAAAAAAAAACAAAAAAACAACAACACTCGAACTGAATCAATACCTTAATATTGTAGCCAATTCCTCTCAACGAGCTGTCAATGTGAAAAACTAATCTTGAAGTCGTTTATAGTTTTTAGGATTACTTCCATTCATGGCTGTATGATTTGTGTTTCGCAGTATACTTTCAATAATTGGCTTTATAATACAGGTTATCCGTTTCAATTTGTACGAACCTCTCCCGTCATATTCTCTCCTACGTTCGTTTAAAAAGTATTTCTGGCAGCCATAAAATGTTTCAAAATTGATTAAAGTCTGCTGGGGAAATACCGCGAGCAAGAATTATCCTTACTTTTGCGACTCCAGTCTTTCTATCTCATTATTTTTATGCCATGATTGCTTGAAAAGTCCATAAACTAGATGCACTAACGCCGAATATCATGATTTATAGCTGCTATGTCGGAACACTAAGCCAAGGGGCTCATTCGACGCACGGTCTCAGTTCTATTCATCATTGATTCCATTAAGTTACTCCTAGATCAACAGATTTTACGCGTTTTATTAGAAGTTCGGGAGATATTCACTTCGTATTACTTATGCCTACTAATTGAAAAATGTTCAATTTGAGCAATGAATATTTTATGTAATAACTTGACTAGTGTGCTGGTTGCATTCAATGCGGTATAATATAATATGCATGCATTTGAATTACTAATTCAACGAAACAATATTTATTCTGATTCCCTGTTTTATACAATAATATGGGAAGACAAAATACAAGTGATACATTTTGTCTACTACAAAATAAAGTCTATGTTATTTAATGCATACCACTTTCTTTACTTTGTTCATTGAAATACATAATATTAACTGCATTGCGCTTCTGTACGCAACAATATAACCTCCTAACGAATGCAATGTGCGTGCATGAATCGTCGCTTAGGCTACTATATACAGATTGAAAGATATTGTATTTCATTCAACTCGCACCATAACAAATTAATATAAGACAAAAATGTGAGTTATTTTCATAACGTACAAGATTTCATGCACGTATGAATATCTTCATAATATATGCCTTTATTTAAACGAATTCTTTGCCTCCCAAGTACTTCGCCGCAAACACGCATAATAAAACTACACCCCTTATTCACATGCAAATTATTACATGCAGCCTTTTTAATGAAAAAAAAATTACTTATAACCAACAAAATGCGAAGCGACAGATAAGCCAGGCGCCCCATAGTCGAAGCTTAGCGTGTACAATACAATCATGTTGACGTGTAAGTCGATTCAAGTCGATTCATTTACACAAAGGATAAATGCAACTTTATAAAACACACTATATATTATGATTGTTGTTAATATGTTGATGTGGATTTCACAATATGCGTAGAGAATTTTTTTTAGAAGAATTTCAGGACACGCTCTTGCACAGAAACTTCAGGTTCGCTTGGTATGTACGAGTGTTCATTATTATGGTTGAAATAAAATAACGTGTGGATCCAAAGTGTATATTGCTAATATAAAAAGTAGTTCATGTGGATGGCTATTTTGAGCATTTGGTATTTTTCATCATCATCTGTGAACAAACGTGTCTAACAAATTCAAAGTTGCTCAGGATGTACAAATAAAAGCATCGATGCGTGTATATTTAAAAAAAAAATAGTACCTACCAAACAGAAATAATAATCACATACTGTATGTTTGAGGAATTTGTAAAATGCCAAAAACAGTATATTTATGACTTTTTTTTATGTTTTTACAACTTAAATTAAAATGTACAAGTATCAAAAAATAAGTTTAGTTTAAATTGCAACATGCAAATTATTTATAAGCCCCTAAGTTTTCAACAATCGAATTATTTATAAGCCACTTCGGATGATCATAAATATATATGAAACATTAATAGATGTACGCCGTGCGTTGAGTTCAGAGCAATACCATTATTATTCAGTTTATCCCCTGGAAACGATCCACCTACAAACGCTTGATGTTTTATATTATTATGTTTCGCAGCTGATCGAGACTCTGATTCACACCCTAAAGCGGATTTTATCCAGCAACCTAGTATAGTCCTGTTTTATCAGATGACGTTTGATCTACGGCTATGCCACCACTACACACACAAGCCTTTTTATTTTTATGAGCAAACTAAATTATGTGTGTATCTAGTGATGGTGGTGTGTATGATTTTAACAAGGGAATCTACCGTAAAACCTGACGTTAAACACAACCACCATATATCAATTTAGATATCTATCATTATTTTAGTATAAACGCTCAGTCGTAAAACTTGTTGTTTAACTTCCTCCGACATCCCAGTTCCACCAGAAGGAGAATGCAAATAATGCAGGGTATAGTAACGTAATAGGTCGAGAACAGAGAACAATGATCGTTTGTGTTAAGTGATATCGTCTAGTTGGAGTTTCCTTGTGTCGAGCGCAAGTGGCCGTGGCGGGAGCTGGACTAGAACGGAACGGCCGCGGTACCCAGCTTCTTGCGGCCGGAAGTATGCGGGCTGACCCTCAACGGTGACCGGTCCCACCGGTACTAACTGTTTCACGTGGAGGTGAGCGGGAGTGTAATAATACAAAACTTTCCCCTGCGAAGTGAATTGAACGCAGACTTTCTGTGTAGCATGCATGAATGTGGGCACCCATCGTATGGTTGTGGTGGGTTTCTGCTTATCGTGCATGAATGTGGACACCCATCGTGTGGTTGTGGTGGGTTTCTGCTTATCTAGCATGAATGTGGACACCCATCGTGTGGTTGTGGTGGGTTTCTGCTTATCATGTATGAATGTGGACACCCATTGTGTGCTTGTGGTGGGTTTCTGCTTATCATGCATGAATGTGGACACCCATCGTGTGGGTGTGGTGGGTTTCTGTTTATCATGCATGAATGTGGACACCCATCGTGTGGTCGTGGTGGGTTTCTGCTTATCATGCATGAATGTGGACACCCATCGTGTGGTTGTGGTGGGTTTCTGCTTATCATGTATGAATGTGGACACCCATTGTGTGCTTGTGGTGGGTTTCTGCTTATCATGCATGAATGTGGACACCCATCGTGTGGGTGTGGTGGGTTTCTGTTTATCATGCATGAATGTGGACACCCATCGTGTGGTCGTGGTGGGTTTCTGCTTATCATGCATGAATGTGGACACCCATCGTGTGGTTGTGGTGGGTTTCTGCTTATCATGTATGAATGTGGACACCCATTGTGTGCTTGTGGTGGGTTTCTGCTTATCATGCATGAATGTGGACACCCATCGTGTGGTTGTGGTGGGTTTCTGCTTATCGTACATGAATGTGTCACCCATCGTGTGGTTGTGGTGGGTTTCTGCTTATCATGCATGAATGTGGACACCCATCGTGTGGGTGTGGTGGGTTTCTGTTTATCATGCATGAATGTGGACACCCATCGTGTGGTCATGGTGGGTTTCTGCTTATCATGCATGAATGTGGACACCCATCGTGTGGTTGTGGTGGGTTTCTGCTTATCGTACATGAATGTGTCACCCATCGTGTGGTTGTGGTGAGTTTCTGCTTATCGTGCATGAATGTGGACACCCATCGTGTGGGTGTGGTGGGTTTCTGCTTATCATGCATGAATGTGGACACCCATCGTGTGGTTGTGGTGGGTGTTCTCGATAAGGCAATGGTTAGGCTTGCGGATTGATGACACTTGCCGGTGTTTTATATGCGTATGTCACAGTCTTGTCGTCCCTATTTACATATTTGTCGAAATATACTCATAACCATTAATTAAACCATACATAAACAAGGCGGCAATACACCTTAACTGAGAGTGAAATGATTTTTTCATTAGGAAAGTTTGTACCCCTATTTGTACGAAAGTTCAATCACGCCAGTTGTACTGCGTGTAGAATCAGAACGAATAAAAATGATAGCGACGTTTATTTATAGTGTGTTATCTTACCACTTTCTGCATTCATTTAGAGAAGAATGGATGCAATGTTGTATTTTTCACAAATATTTATCAATGGGAGCAGAGCAACAATATAATGGATCTGCGTGGCTGGACCGAACAATTCATACATTTTTTAACAAAACCAAATCCCATAAGCTGATTCGAAACCAAACAATATATTTAATGCTCGTTTTTGCATTAAGCATTCTTGGGTGTATCGTCTTCTTATTAAAAACATTTCTTACTCTACTAATTTTAATGCACTGCTTTGTAGGAGACCTTTTGTCACCATTTTGCTTACTTCGTTTCCCACTTGGTAGGTAATACGAGGTGGCAGATAGCCTTAGCCCTAGTTGTGGCTCCCCGGTACTAAATTCAATTCCAACTTGTTCGAGTCCATTGTAGAAATCCTTAACTCCGACTCTCAAGCAGTAGATATAATTAGCATATAATTTCCTCATAAATAGGAGAGGTTTACAACAAAAGCATTGGACTTGGTGTTCGGAGCAAAGTCAAAGAGAACTTGGGACGCCCAAATACGGTCGCCAGGGAAACAGCTAATTGTTCCGCTGAGGATGGGTTGGGTCCGTTTCTGCTTTAAGACGCATACGGCTCTCTCTCTCTCCCTCTCCCTCTCCCTCTCGTCCTTCTCCTTCTCCTTCTCTTTCTCTTTCTCTATTTCTATCTCCAACGTACTGAGGGAATAACGTCCGCATTCTTTTTTATATTCTGGTCTCACAAAATAAATTAACGCATCTAAAAACTCTTGAAAGTAGGTTTTCGTGTTGGTATATAAACCGCACCTCGTGTCCATGCACAATTCATCGAATCAGCCCCACACACTTGCGCAATCCAATTACCAACTTCTCCGTTCAACTCCCGAACATATTTCTATATTATATTTGTAATCTGGAATGTGAAAAGGAATAAGCAATCTATCAATCAATCAAGCAATATAGGTTCGGTTCGGTTCCACCGAATCGTTTTCTCGCCTCGTGATTTTCTCTTTCTCCCCTCTAACGTCATCGCAACTTGAATGTGTCCTAACCAATTTCCCGCATTTTCTACCCATCGACCAAATTGATCGGCGCTGCTGAAGAAAGTTTGTTTGGTTCCGCAAGTAAGCCATCTGCTGGAAGTATCATTTATCTTTCTTAGCGGGCCGCGTACACTGGCGGGAAGCCCTCATACCGCGTTGCACTCGTGTATCTCCTGTCCTCGATTGAGGGCGGACTACTTGATTGGCAACCACCTCGCATGCAGATACACGTTTTACTGGTAATGGAGTTGAGTGCAGATGCGGTCTGTAATAATATCACTTACACCTTGAGTGCATTTGTATGCAGAGACCAATTGATGTGAATAGCAACAAGGCCCAATGAGATGCATGAGTTACATCTTGTAAGCACGTTGGATACGTTAAAATGACGACTAGTAATCTGCATACATTGATATGTATTACACAATAAATACATAAAAGTAGCTGATAGAATAAATTAATCGTGCTTACAACTTCAAAGTACACCGCGGTGATAGAGTTTATTTTTAATTTCTATTCTTGCTTTTGGTGGGACATATTTAAACGCCGTCGAGCAACTATTATATTTGGTCGTTTAAAACATAAATTGATGTTTAATTATCTCAACAACAATCGATTATTAGTTGATACCTTCTATGTGAATGTTTTCCACTTGCAGGTCTGCCGCTCATAAGCCATGAAGCGATCATTTTTGTTTAATTAACTGTTTACCAGTCAAAACGTTTCTGATAAATTTATGTGTTTATACAATGCCATATTATTGATTTTTAAACACCCTAAATCAACAATGACAAATTTTTAATGTTCGTTTCGTTATTTCCTTTCATTCAACATACGTAAGAGAAATATATGAGAAAAGGGTGTATTGTTGTATTTTACTTCATGTTTTCTTTGCATATTTGCAATTTTCTACCCCCTTTGTATTGTAAAACGAAACCAGTAATTTTCCGTATTTTGTTATAAATGTTTTTCTTACAAAAATATGTTCACTTATAAGTTCAATTACGTGATTATTTATACTGACTATATTTTAGAAGCGTGTGACTATGTAGTCTAAACATGCTGATACACAAATGTTTTTGCTATAAAACGGTTTTTTCATGGCTGTGCATGGTAGAAAAAAACGACATCAAGCATTTTGCCGTAATTGGGATATAATATAATTATCTTTAATCATCTATGCATCATCTTATATGAAACAAAATCGTTTTATATTTTGCAAAGAAACGACTCAATAGTCAATAATAATATCCCGAAATGCTTTGCATGCTCTGCTACAAAAACTTTATAAACTTGTCCAAAATCCCATCAAATTCAGTTCGCATGGCATGTTTGCTTTAGCCATTTAGAATTTCCTTGATTGAGACGGGCCATGAGTCCATGTATTACTAAACTCAGAGCTTAAACTTCGTTATGTTATTAACAAGGTAATGTGATTTCCAGCCGTCCGTACCAAAGACACGGTTAGTTCAAATAGTAATTATACTGGGGAGAATCTAAACGACAAACTCCATTTTCGTAAGGCGCAAGTCATTACAAACTTCGTATTCTCGCTCGATGTAATCAAGCCGGCAAGCATACATCGCACAATTAAAACAAAAGACTTATTTGTTTAGTTAAATAGTCATGGACTTGCGATAGGTTTGTGTGTCACGTGGAATATTGCCAGCACTTACCATGCTCCTGAAATAACTGCAGGTTGTTGAGTAGAAAGACCGGCAATATCTGATCTTTTTGGTATTTGACGTCGGGCACTCACCTGTAAAAGAAACAAGAAGTTATATTAATTCTAGTGCATAATACGAACTTAGTTTCAAGAGTCAAGAGTCAGTTTAGGCTCCCTAACGGGATGTGCATTCGTTTACTGGGCTAGATGTGATTCAGGGAGGGAATGTTGCAGACAATTATTATAAACCACGAGATTGACGGCGGCTATTACACCTCACAAAATACGAAGAGAAGAAGTTGGGGCGTTCGGTCGCTTTGAGGAAAGTACACGACTCGATTACATACGGATTGAAAAGTGTTTGATATAAAGTTACCAGAAGGAAAGGATTACGTTTGATGTTTCCAATATCGACACAATCCACTATAGATATAGTTTCCTATGCTGTTTTTACCCAGCATAATCCAATACATTTGTAGGAGTTTACTTATGTTTATATAAACGACCTAGTTTTAGATTCCATCAACTGTGTATTACTACTTTTGTCCGAATATCTAAATATGTTGGTTACGTGTTTTTGTTACGTTTTGAATAAATAATTACTGGTTTCATTTCATCGGCGCGTTATCCACAGTGTATAAAGAAATAAAAGTTACCATACACAACAAATTTATTCCTTTTAGTGAAACAAATTGATTTCCTCAAATATATAACTTTTCGTTTGTGAAAAACAGTAGCAGTGGGAGCATGTTTTCGATAAACAGTAGATAATAATTATAATCTCAATAGTTTGATAATATTGAAATAGCAATTAAATTTACACACGTAAGAGGTTAGAGATAATATGTTAGGTATATTTCAAGAGTTTTCTAGCGTTTTCTGATTCATTTATATTGTGGTGTTAAATATTTTTTATGCCACCCATATTTAAATTACAAGTGACTCCTTGTGTGCTGAAAGTTACTGACAGTCTTCGAAAAGATGTCTACCAAAGTAAAACGTCAGTAACAATTACTACAGAACATCACCGTACCCGTTCACTCATTTAATACGTTGTTTCGTGTATAACATGACCTTGTTTTCATTCCACGACCAACTTTGATCGACCCTTATCGCCTCCGAGCGCAATGATTTCCTCACTGAAAACAATTGGGAACGCTCGTCCAATCCACAACATTTCGTACAAACTGCGATCGCAATGTGTTTACTACGACACTAATTACAGTTACACCCCCGCTGCTTTCATTGTAATTATCCTCAGCGTCTGACTTCGGGGGAGTTGAAAGTTTGCTCGCAGCGCTTGGCCACGCAGCCTCCGACCAGAACACCCGAGAGGTTCCACAAGTCGGCTCATCCGACAACGACCGACTGTCTCCGACTCCGTCTTTCAGAACACGTACTTTCCTTCAACACTTTTGTACAGTTTCTTCTCACCTCTCTTTATAAATCATGACGGATAACAGCGACAGCGGACAGGTCAAAGGTGGCATTAAGAAACCGACCACTCCACTTAACAGGCGGACCTGTTTTTTCGTCATTCCCAGCTGTTGAACAGGCAATCCATCTCTCGAAAAGTGATTGCTGCTTGTGGGCCGGCGTCGAAGCGCACACATGTTGCTTGTTAATAAGCAGACAGGTAGCGACGCCCAGATTGATGGCTGTCTTTATGCGTGCTTGTCTGCTTGACAAGGTTAGAACGTGATGGATGTTGGGGATCACACTGTGTGCTCGCTGTGCTGTGCATCACAATCAATGCCTCGTGTTTTGTTAAGATTGTCAATAATGCGTGGAGAAACGCCGCTTCTAAATCACGTTATGAAGATAAGGAATTTAATTAAAACTAAGCTTTTGTGCTTGCAAAGGCTTAAGCGTAATGTTTGTTTACTGAAATTTACTCAAATAAGTAATTAATATTGCACTTTGCAGAACTCGTTAGCTAACGAACACCTGTTCTACTTGTTTTACAAATTATGGGCGGTAGCAATGTAAGCCACTCCATACATATTAATTAATGTAAGTAAGATGCATTCTTTGCTAGTTTTTCTTGTACGAGATTGTAATTAAATCTGGCTACTTTGCATGGTTGTTACACCATAAACAAAAAGGGCGAGATGAGATGAGTTAGTGAGATATTATCACAGTGTGTCTGGCATGAAATGCAGTCTTTTACAAACAAGTTAACGAACTGCAGTAGCATGTGCAAGTAAATGAAACTCCAGACTAAGTTGTGATTTATAAGCACTTCTACCTCTACAATTCTTATTTTATTGAAATACTACATACAGCCAAATAACTAAGGCTTCCAACCACATTAAAACCAATGCGTCACTGCAAAAGAAAACATTTTAGTATTGGAGTACTTCCGTTAACATTCAAACAGGTTGGAAAGAAAACAAAAATAGATTGTAAATAATTCGTAATCCGTTCAAGTAAATTATCTTCTTTCCTTCACAGCGATGGAAGCGTGTTTCAGGTTCTAGTCTGGATCTGTCTCTTTAGAATTGATCAACCCGTCTATGGCACAGCTAACTAACCCTGACAAAGAGTGGCATCCATCAAGCTTTGCACGGCAGAGCAAGGACGTGGGACTCGGAAAGAAGAGGACAGAAGGCGACAAGCAATCAAGGCAGATTGAAGACTTCATCAGACACACGTGTTTCTAAAGACACCCCTGCGTGAACTAAAAAGTTCAACATGAGGTTAGCTGACAGAAACATTAATCTTGAGACGATCAGAATCACTTACTGCGAGTTGGAAAGAAATCGCGCCGTCTCCTTTTAAGTTAATGCTAGAGGGGAAAAAGTAGCAGTTGGTAATGCTGAATTTGTAGGGATAATTTGTTATTTAAGTGACGTTTAGATTTTATGGAGAGACTGAGTTAGGAATTGTATTTGCCATGACAGTGTTCACGGTGTTATTTACGCAAAGTATTTCACTTGACTTCATGCGGCATTTCTAAATATAGTTTCTTTAACAAACTCAAACTAATAAGAACGAATTTACAAATGTGTTATTCATCGTTAAAGCCCATACAGTACAATCAGTGAGTTAAATTTACCATTATAGTCTAACAATAACAAACGGATTTACTGATTTTAACTAGATTAATGTGATAACTAGTAATATTGTTCCCAGCTAGTCGGCTTGCTTTATCTCGTGTAATTATTATACCTGGAACATCCAGCGTCTAATTTGTAGTTTAATTTAATGACACACATAGTGAATAACCAATTCTAAAGGGTTTCATTTGAGCTGCCGGAAAACCTGTAATTTCCATTTGCTAACAACACACGTATTGATATATTGTAGTAATTTCAGGGATGCAACACTAGTGGAAATACCAAATTTATCCGGTAGGATAAAATTTATCTTAACAATGTAGATTATTTGTATTTTAATAAAATTCCTGGAATATGAATTAATTTTCATGGAATACAACTTGTTTGGTTTGTTTCAAGAAGGGTAATGTGGTATTATGACAAATGTATTAGTATTAGTCTATTGCGGGTGAAAGCACCCACATTAATAAACTAATGCAAGCGTATCAACTTTATAAGAAGCTACTCCGGCAATCTTGACTGAGGATTAACTTTGCTTTTCATTATAGTAGCTTTGGTATAATATTGAATTGTTTCTGGGAATCCCTTACCGACCCGGATAACTAACTTAAAGAGTAATAATTGGGCTGTGTGACCTATGAACACATACACGTAATGCATGTATCTAACACGATTACATTTTTTAACTTCTTATATTCATTAATTATATTCTAGAATAAGACTCAATCACATACATTCGTTAAGCCGCACCTGCTGGGTTTGGTTGGCAGCGAAAACTGGCTATATCAAGGGTGAAAACCTCACGCAGACAGTGGATTGCAATACTTTACTATAGCGTTCATGGCGCCAATAACCCTGATGTTGATAAATACATTTGTATTATTCATATAAATAAATAATTACCTTTTTTATTGAGAGTTAGTAACACCTCATGTACAAACTTTCATGGGAAAAAAATTAAATGAGTTGCGAGTACGACAGTACATTAAATATATATATATGCATATATGTTGCACGTTTTCGGGTTGACTGCCGCGCTTTTTCTTGACACAATTTTGAGAGAAAATTAAGACAATTTTTACGAGTCAATATAATTATATATTATTTATTTTATTTTTTATATATATATATGCGTGTAAGGTATTTTATTATAACTGTGTAGAGTAGTGAAATCTGACAAGTTTCGATCAGTGACTCTTAGATAAACTAAAAATTTCTCGCAACACCCGAAAAACTTACTATCATGATTCAAAATCACACAGTAAGGTCGTGTGTACAGAATGGGCTATAAGACTTGGAACTTGACGCACATTGTTCGCTAGGGTACAATCTCTGCATTGGCGTAAAACATCAGCCCTTTGTATTGAAGCTGGTTAGAGAGCTATCCATCACCTATTTCTCCGGAATTGTGATATAAGATTATTGTTGGTGATAGCGATGATCGATTTACCAGACAGCCATAGAGACTTGCTATTTCTTGTGTTAAGATCCAATTGTGTTCTATTACGTTGTGTGCATCATGTTTTTATTTCATTTTGAAAATCTAATCTCAAGTTTTTATGAAAGACGCTATTCAGTTAAAATATATCCTGACTCTACGATTACAAACGCGTAGAATTCGGTTGATCGGGAACAACTCTTATACAAAAAATACACGGCTTTAAAGATGGCATTTAAAATCAAGTTTGATTGTCATTATTAACCGCATCGTATGTAAAGAGATACAAGGTCTACTTGATCTCCGCCTAGCGGAGGCTCGTCCAACTCCGACGAGCCTCCGCTAGGCGGAGATCAAGTAGACCTTGAAGAGATACACAAGTATTTATGAATATTAGTAGTCAAAACTGTGTCAGACTATGAAGAATGAATGTATTCCGTCTCAAAGTTGATTGTTATGCCTTTTCGTTTATCCATATACAATTAAATACACTTAACTTGTTTATAACGAGTGTTTGCTGATTATAACCGTTGGTGACTTCTTTAAAAAGAAAATTCTCTCTAGATCAGAAAGAAGGGCAATTTTCAAAACTTTACGCGAAGAGTTTGAATCTAAAAAGTTTATCAATTCCTCTCTCAAATGTATTTCTATCTCAACTAATGCCTTGACGATTGAATTTAAACGAATTGTTTTATTGTATTCTGTACGTATAGAATAGATATAAAACTGAAAGCACTTACTTGAAAGACAATACCACACATTTCAGAAGGTTTAGAACGTAGGCTGTTATTGTTCCGAGCGAATCCAATTGATTTATATCTCCTCTGTCGTATAATTTTACTTTTGAGTGGGAGGATCTTCATGTCGTTCCATGTATTCACGGACCACAAACACTTGAGATGTAAGTAGAAGTTGGTTTCTAGCGCGTGTTCACAATAACATAATAGAGATATCAAGCTTGCCGAGATTCTCCACAAACAAATATGGCGACTGCCATGCATTATTAACATAATATTTGTTGAAAGCATGGTTATCAAACAGAGCTTACTAAATCGGAGCTTAATAAAGTTGGTTAGTTCGGGAAAAGTGTCGTCAAAACTCGAAAAAAGAACAAAGTCCGTCTAGTTTTCATGCATGTGAATGAGGCGAGCGAATTGTTTCTGTACCAATCAGAAGGCTGGGATTTGCATCAACAGGAGGACGTTGCAACTGAAGGAAACAGCGACCTCCAAATAAAAGAAGATCAATTTCATTTGTTCACGCCACGCGGTTCGCTCGTCATGCATGATAGCGATACTGAGCTGACTTATGTTTGAATCACTAATTGGATCTAGAGATAAATCGTATTATGATAACGTACTTAGAACAATTTAACCTTTATAAAGAGTTAACATTAACCAATGTAAACTGTTCAATATATAGGATTATTCTAAGTATTACAACTAGTGTCTTGTTTTGAAGACGATTTCACATGCTTAACGTAGATAGCAACCAGTTTACGCCGTACTCTATAGGTTGACAAAGCACTGGAAGACTAACCTGGTTCAACTTGCAACATTAAAAATTAATAACACAATCCACTGAACAAAATGAAGACAATCATATTAATACAAGATTGTTCGGAACTGACCTGGTTAAGGTAAAATGAAACAATGTAATTACGTTTGGCCAAACGGCTCTGTGTATATTCAAGCTAACTTTATATTTTCTAAGTACAACAAGAGAAAACTGTTTGCCAAAATTAAAAAGAAAGCCAACAAATACTTTTGAGCGCAACCGTTGATTTCCCATGTGTACTTACAATGTGTACGACGTCATTGTCCAAACCGCAACACTAAAATATCATTGTGCAAGGTATAACGCTGATCTTCATAAATCGCAGCAACTATTCCCCCGCATAAATAAAAAAATAAATAAAATAAAATAAATTCACATTTAGAGTCTACCCACTCAGTAACTAAACTGATTTGCAGTGGGGGACTTTAATTTCAAGTGACTAAACCAACCCTGTAGGCTTCGAACACCATCGACGAGTGAGCGATAACCAATCAAAGATCGATATTTCAAATACGAAACATATGAATCAGTGATTGGACAGTCACTACACAACTGATATTTGGGTTTTATATCTCATAGTTTAGCATCGATGATAATCAAAACTAAATACACTGCAAATGTCCCGTATTGTACTGTATGGTCACTTCGTAATATGGTTTGGTATTGGGTGGGGATCTTAAATAAAGGTAACAAGTCACTCTCGGAGGCGATAATATGTTTATGTGATGGAGAGTTTGGTGCGTCAGAGTGTCATCACGACGTATTATGAGGTAAGAGAGATATCACACAATATTAAAGCTAGTGGCTTGTGGCGGTGACCTAGGGGTGAGTACCCAATGCACATCAAGGTCTAGATTCACAGATTTGAAAGACATTCAAGAAGAAGATATCAACAACAAGACATATTTTCAACTGCTTTTATAAATCGTCACAATTTAGATTATGATGTTTCAAAGTAAATGTGTGCCTACCTCCAGTACTATATCACACACTATAGTTGTTATTGCTGCATTATCTATTATCGTAAATAAAACCAGATTGGTTGTAACGAAAATGTACCAAAACTTATACTTGGAGGAGTTAAAAACTATAGACATTGGTGAAACTTAAAAACCATAATTTCCTACACAAAGTGCTTGACGTTTGCTTTGGCGTTAGCGTGAGCACGGTAAGACACATCCATACTTCGACCATTATCTCTAGCAAAGTATCCATGTGCACCTGCATACATTGTGTATAAGAAATAAGTCCATAAATAGAACTTGCATTGAAATTGAGAAGGTGAATCCTTCACGCAACTCGTGTCAAGGTAGAAGCAATACAATGGTGGAGGTGCCGGGTTTGGTTCGCCAGTACATCTCGAGTATTACCATCTCTACACCTGATCCAAGAGTGCACTCAAACCCAGCAACACTTAACCATGTTTGCGCTCGTATTTTTAACTAATCCATATTCCACATGTTGTAGTGACGCATGTTTTTGTCACAACAGTTTTAATTAGGTTGTTTATAAATCAGGTCGTTGTCGTTTAGATTGGTTACCCGAGCTCGTATGAAGTGTGGCGTTTATCTTCAGACAATGAAACCTCATAGGGCTCTCTGGCAAGATGAAGCGAGACAAAACGAATGGCTATATACCAGAAGGGGTCTTCATTATTACAAGCTAGAGTGCGACGCAACGGGGAGGACTTATCTTCTCTCCCCCCCCCCCCCCCCCCCCCACAAACAATATCGCGTGTGCTTCTGAGATGCGGGTCAAACGTTTAATGCTATCTGTTGAGTAGCCTAGATGCGATGAAAACTTTGTTTGTGGATAAATTATGTATAATGTTATTTTCTGTTTGTGTATGTATTTGTGCTTACATTAATTTTGTACCTGTGTTGTATTTGGCTTTTTTTTATCCCTATCGATTCCATGTTTATTTTATCTCACTGTTGGATCTTTGTGAACTGTTACCTATAAACAAAATATATACAATATCTTTTTGTACGTTATTTAGTTATTCATTAGAGCTTTGTGTGTTATTAAAGATGGAGAACGGTTTCTTCATATCGAATGTTTGTAAAATGAAGCTCATCACGAAAACGATGGTAGACTTATGATTTAACAGTAAGGGATGAAAACTCGATAGCGCTAGTCAGACATAAAATATGGCACTCAACGTCGTATCATATGACACTCTAGTTTCACTGAGCTAAGAATCCCTACACTGAGTACGAGACTCATCCCTTAACTAAAGTCCCCACATTATTTATTTTTACGATTCTAAAACACAATTTATCTGAATCAGTTTTACTCGCATTTCTGAAAGAATTTAACTGCTCAATGTTTTTTGCCATTTATACAGTGTGTACAAAATTGTTATGACCGATGAAACTACTACCTAAAACGTGAGTTATTTATGGGGACAATGGGTTTCATCTCACACATTGAAACAAAAGAAAAACACCTTTTTCAAATCCTTAAAACAGAGCGATACATAAAAAGACGAAATTTCCTTCGTAATGAAAAGCAACAAATAGGTCAATAGTTTTGACCTAGATAATAGCGCACTTTGTGTGGCTGCTTTTAGCATGGTAATGGCGGTCATCACGTGACTTCATTCAATTGGAAGTCTCGGTGTGTTGTCTCGTTCTTTCTCGCAGACTTCCTCTTCTACCCCGGCCTAGCTCTTATACGTCTTTATCCACTCTGTTTACTTATTCAACTCCAAGATCTTGCAGCGTACAATGAATGCGTCAGTACGCCATAACGCATTAAACTGTATATTTCCTCTCCCCCGCTTTAAGCTGGCTGCAAGCTGAACACTGTATTACTGCGATATGGTGTGTCTGATATTATCAGTATATAATTATCTTGGGCCATGTTCGATTTTCAAATTTATTAAACTACATTTGAAATACATTCTCCAGCAACAGCCAGGCACCTCTAGAAGGAATAAATTATCAAGAGAACAATGCGCTCATGACGCGTTGGTGAACACAGCTGTAAAACGCCAATAGGCCTACCCATAATGTTTTGTTCGCCCCAGATCGTTATTTTATTTGCTGCGCAAAGTTTTCAAATGTGTTTCAAACATAATTTTGAATAGTAGCGAGAATATGGGATGTTATGTTTCACTACAAAGGAAATTGTATCAGTGTGGCACTAATAACTTTAATACAAATCACTATAAATTAATAGAAAGGGCAAATATATTCTTCTGGTACAACCCTATGTATATCGTTAAAGAATGCAATACTATTGTTCGAATATAACGCAGTAACTTTGCTTGTGCCGGCGTAGCGGCCTTGGTTGATTAAGTATTGTCTGGCGAACAACCGTTCCTAGGTCTTGGTCATGACTGTCAAGTGACGTTTATGTATAAGTGGCAGTTAGCTAAACGTTGCAAACACTTTAGACTTAAAGATCAAATAACCTTATCATCACGATCATCTGATTCATAGAAAGAGCTTAAAACGCTGCATCCAAAACATGTCCATATACCGAAACGACCATCCATGCCAAGTTATGATCGATGATTCTACAGATGTTCCGTATATCTCTGATTTGAAGGCTATGGAATTGTAAAGCTAGTCAATTGTGTTTTTGTTATTTTACAATTCCATACGACCGTGGGTCAAAAAATGTATGTGAAATACAACTGCAATGGCGTAAATACTGGTGTAACGTTGATAATTCCTTATCGATGCCATTGAAAATTGTCACTCGGTGTTACTCTTTTATCGATCCAAATGTCATTGTTATACTGATGAGGTGTTTAGTTCAATAAATCAAAACAATTATTCCATTTATCAGGATAGACGCAAGGTTTGGCTGGATTGACGAGTAGCGTTATATGACCATCTACGATGAAAGCAGTGCTACATGTAGCAGCAAAATGCACTTCACGAACGGTACTTATCAATATCATACCATATAACACTTCCCATCCACAGAAAGATATTTCACACTTTAACATAATATCTTAGTATAAATCTGTTTGTTTCCTCACAGATCCTTCCTGTTCGGATATGAATTTGCCGTACATTGATTTTAGTTTTAAATAATGTTTTTTGCCCGTCCGTGTTTGCCTAGAGTATTTTTCATACAAAGTAATTTTGTGTACCAGCAGGGCCATACTCTAAATTATTCTCTTCCCTTGTAGTAAAAGTAAATAACTAAGCTCGTTCATAATGCAAATCCTATAGCAGACAAAAAACCGAACGGGGTCTTTTCTCCCATAGGAATTACATTGTCCGTCCTCACTCCCCAAACTGGAGATAAAGATAAAAGGGAATCTACGATAGGTACGCATAGAATAGTAATTTGCTTACGAAAATAGGAATTCAAACAGAAAATAATATTATTTATTCAGACTCATAGCGAAAAGTTTTTTTTGTCATGTTTGTTCTATACAGAATTACCCACAATGTAAGTTAGAGGTTTTAGACCGTGGATTAATATTTCGAGCAAATAATAAGTGAAATTACACTATTTATAAAACATCAATGTTCGCTAGAGGCTTGAGATAGCTTAAATTCTTCACCCTAGAGATTTGCTAACAAACATTTAGTACGCGATGCTAGATCAAACAAAAGTAGTCCGTTTAGCAACGTTCTTTTAAAAGCTACGTACGAAATTACCTGATACAACCTACGGACACTATGAATAATTTAACAGTTCATTGAATGAAATAGATTTAACCACCGGACAATATCCGTTAAACTTCACTTCTTCACTTATTGAATATCAATACCAAAACTGATCTACTCATCGTCTCAGTTACCCTCGATGGTGCACAAAGTGACGTCACGCCGCATAAACGAATAAACTCCAGGGCCACGTGACTGACTGGTTGAAAATGGAATCTCTTCTCTGTTCGAAGGAAGCTAGACATAAAATACACGAGTTGAGGTGCGTGGAAACGTGACGTCATTGTGAGAGGAGATGCTTCAAGAGATGCGCCCGTAAAGAGTGGGAACTCTAAGCACGTGACAGATTATGCATAAAACATTTGAACATTTGGCCGGCGGTTGAATTCGAATAGAGATAAACCGGTTTGTATTGTCCGTTGACATTTATTATCAAACGTTGCGCATCTAGTTTGATAAGATCTGACAGCGAGTACAACTATTCTTGAAGTCTTGTATTGTGCCACTGACAAACGTAGTATTTCAATTCAAGAACCAGAGACAACATCGTTATGGCAGGCCGGAAAACAATGGTGGCCGTCCAAACTAGTTCTTTACGCTTGATGTCTTGGGACGTCAGGGAAGTGATAGGAACAGTAGCACAGTCTGGAGCTGACACAGAACTTGGATCCATGCAAGCTATTCTCACTTGAGTTACACAATCACACGCGTCAATGCAATATTGTGTGAGTTGATGTTATCATATACAAATTTGTGAAACAGTATTTGGCATATCTTCAATGAAGACATTTCGATAGAACCCGCTAACACAATAGTAAACGTGTAACTTGAGATCTGGTTACGAACACGAATATGGTACAAAACGAATACGGAAGTTGATAGGAATTGTAATAAGCTATTAGGTGGATTTTAAGGCTCCAGAGTTCCAAAACAGTTTTAGGCAGTTGTAGGTGGTTGTAAAGTTATAACCGGTTGCATATTGCGTACTGGAATGAGGGCCCTGATTGGATGGTTGCCTCGGTGAAACTAAGTATTATTTTAGCTACTCACTACTTACTTCCTTATTAGCTTCTCGTAATACCGGCCATGCAAATAACTTAGTTATTTTACGACATGTCATGACGTCGCGATATGGTTAAACACATTCTCAACAAGGCAAATACGATTCAGTATATATATCTCATAAACAAACAACAACTCACAATCACAATATTACTGTTTTTTTTCATCTTTGACAGCAGAAAGGGATCTAATGGAGGGGAAAAAGATAGCAAGGAGGAAATATGTGGCAAACCTTTATTGGGCAACTAGGCAGAGAATGGCATAAGTTCCAACTCTGGGTGTTCGAAAGAAGAAGAAGAGACTTTTATATAGTCTTAATATTTAAATAGTATTTACTGTCTGAGACATTGATTGGATATTGATGAGTATTTATGAACAAATACATAAATGTAAACATAAAAATAATAATAATAATATCGATGTTCTTTAGGTAATATGTATTGTGTATTTCATCAAAAAATAATGATGATGACTATAGTTGTAGTATTGCGATCACAGAGCTTAGATACGCTTCCTCACGGGAAAACGTCTCCCTAAGGAAGCCAAGGAAACTAAAGTAGCGCGCGCTCGTCTAGCTTTGTGTAAATTGGACAATATTGCACTTGTTTGTAAACAAAGACCACCACAAGTACTCCTGGTTGCCGCCATATGAGATAGTGACGTCATTATAATTCGTTTTTGAGATAGCAAATAGCATTGTCTATTTTAGTTGTCTCGTAGGACAGACATAACTACTCTGAACTTATTATAACCCGGGTCCAGACGGGGATAAGTATAATATAATATGAAAGAGGAAAGTAAAAGGATCAAAAGATTCCATTTGAAAACCGCGTACAAAATACTTGACACGCTATACTTACTTAGGATTTCATTTATATTGGCGAAAAAGCTTTCTAAATATATATTTTTTACAATTACAAATAAAAGAAGTCTTTGCTAAAATATTCGATTGTATACCGCGGTATGATGATGGCTGATGTCGGTAAGCCTAGTTTGGGGCGCTAGTTTATTAATGTGTATACAAATACAGCCATAAGTCATTTAGCATTGTATGTCAATCATGAACCACCAAGTACGATAAAACCTTGGTACAGAGACCGATGAAAAGCATAGGACCATAGATGGTCAGAATACAGCGAACAGCGCTGTCGGTGAGTTGCTGTCGCACTTCTTAAGGTAGCTCAATGACGATGACCGGTGATTACGTTGTTCGCATTTAGCGGGCATAACAATAATAGTTTGACACCTACACCATATATCACTCGAAATACAAACAATACCATAAATCAGTATGGATTAATCAAGATCACTAATATGTGATTAATGTACTTGATATACGGTATTGTGATATAATGAACACATCCTATGAGCTATGGACAGCGACATAATGCATTCGTAATATATGTGTAACGTACATTTAAGAACACAAACAGAGAGCCCTACAAAACGTTGATGACATAAATCGAAATTTAGATTGTAGATAGTAGTGAATGACTCGAAGTCAGCCAGTCTTCTACTTTTCATTTCTCGGTTATTTAAACCCCAAAAATGTGTACCGATTAAGACCGTGTCGTTTTTTATCATTTTGGAAGCTGTTTAAAAACGTGTAGGTGAAATACATTTAAGCACAAAAGTCAGTTACCCCCTTGTTGTAGAGATACATATAGGGAAAACTTTACACAATAGCGAGAGCAATGTATATTAGCTCCAGAAAGAAGGTAATAACATCCACATTCACCCACACAACATATAACTTACACTTCTGACTTCAAATAAAACTTATGAACGTGCATCGTCAGAGGTTATCGCATGCGGAGTTGTCTGATTAATATTTATCTCAATCTATAAGGTAGATATTTCTTGATGTGTTTGCGTATTGTCGTTGATAACTACCGTCATTTAAATTTTTCGCTTAATTTTCAAATCTATTTTTAAAACTTGAATGAAACGAAAACAATGTTCCCGAGTCTTCTCCTACTAAGCCGTTGTAATGTCCGTGGTCGATTGTTTGTAATGTTGACTGCGTTCCAGGCCTGAATTTTGGCTTACGTTATGTGTATGTTATGTGTTCATGTTCATGTTCATGTTATGTGTTCCATCCCCATACATCACCCACTCCCCGTCTTGAATAGCATCGTTACAAAGTTATGACGCGTAAAGCCCAAATATCATAATCACCACGTATTTATGATAGCAATATTATTGTTAGGGGTTTAACGGCACGTCAACATCTTAGTTATTTGCGCAATATGCGTCAAGATACTATATAAAGGAAAGCGTCGACTTGCTCCTCACTTGCTGTTAGATCTCAGTTGGCCTTCTCTTAGTCAGACGATCTTATTTTCAGGTCAAGGAATTGTGTACGGCTGACCCAGCCAACCAGGCACGACTTGCATCTAAAAAGCAAACGTCATTTTCTTGTAAGACCCTTATTGTTTGCCTTGTCTGTGAGTAGGACGCTGTCAAAGAGGCCGGGTTTCTTCTGCCTCTGGTTTACACGTTTCCTGGCAAATACAATGCCTTTCAGGAATCCCAGTAATCTCGTCATCTTGTTGTCCCACGGGAATCATCTGCCGGGGGGGGGGGGGGGGGAGGGAGATGACGACTCCACAATATCACTTCCCCCAGATCGAAGCCAAGTCGACAAGTCTCGGGCATCCCTTAAGACCGACCATAGGCCGCTAGGTGGGGCGGTATTACTTAGGGTATACAGACAACAGGCTTTCACCCAGGGGCCACAACATTTTTCTTTTATCTGTCTGTAAGGTACTTAACTAAAATACACATTTTAGGGCCGTATGCAGAGTGAAGTGTCAAGTTAAGTACAGGATATGTTGCTATGGAATTTTTGTATTACATGCTATTTTCGATAAGAAGACAAACTCCGTAGCACCCATAAAAAAAAACTTAATTCGACTGCATTCTGCCCTTAGTGGCTCAAATTCAGATTTCTACATAATTGAAGTTAGCTGTAAGATATGTTAACACTATTTGTCAATGTTCTCCCTTGAATTATTTTTACACATTTTTCAATGCACAAGATTATACCAATAATTTAAATTAATTGCTTTCTACATACGTACATACCAGCTGGTAGTTAGCAAAATGTGTAAGGCGGTATAATGTATATCAAATTTATATTCGTTAGCCTTAATTTTTTCGTAAACTGTTATTTATGTTGAGTATTCAATACATATAGATTTAAGCAATATTTATGACATACATCGCAGATAACTGAACGGGATTTAAAAATTACTAAAATAAAATTATATTGAATTCGTAACAAGTTTTATCATGCCGTAGATTTTACGTGTTGTTTTGTCGAGCCAAAGCAAAATACATGTAAGTTTCACTTTATCATTATAGGTATCTATTCATACTACGTACAGTTAAAATTGATTATGTATTTGAAATACATATTATTGTACATAAGATGTAAACAAATGCGCAAAAGTAATATTAATATTAGCAGGTGATACATAAATATATATATATATATATCAATTTAAAATTGAGTTTATGTATTGCTAAATACGTTATTTTTAGTAATAAACAACCAGTTATGTCCCAGAACTTTATGATTTATAATTATCAGACAATGCGTGTTTTCCCAAATAACTTAAAAAATTTAAGTATATTTACTATTTATTTATTTTTATTTTACTAGCAGATCCGAACTCAATCCTGTATTGTGAGGAACACTTCTTTTATCTTCGATCTCCCTCTGTCGTTCACGACAGCATATGCACGCTCGTTCGTATTAGCTTTTTAATCACTCGTACATAACAGACGTTTGAGCGCTCTCGGTTCTTTGCATTTAGCAGGAGCGTCGTTGTTTCAGTTCAGGTCAGCACATGGATTATTCGCTCCACGCATCATCCAGATGCGCGTATACTTTATCACGCGTACGTGGGTACTGGATAATACGGGTCATGGCTATGCTATACTCACAGCCGGATTTTGGATCCATGTAAATTTACTGTTGCGGTTTCGTGCGGGTGTAAAACGTGGAACTCTAACCCAACTCGCGCTGTCAGTGGCGAACACATAAACAACAAAAATTAGGAGTCAAATGCACCCGTTCGCTCACCGTTGGTTGTTTTGCCCAAGAGCATGTTTGGTTTTATATTTTCTAAATATGAATAAAATAGGTCTTATGAAGCAGAAACTTCCCTCCCACTTCTTTCCAGAGAAATATGCATTACATTTATATAAAACAGGAGTTGCAATGTGTTAATACAAAGAAATAAGGAAAAATTAAATAATACCGGACGCACGTACAATAATATGTCAATAGAATCTCGCCGATTCAAAATCTTGTACGGATGCAGTTTATTACAAGAACGGTGGACTCTAATGCAATGATTCATGTTTAAAGGGCTAGATGAAAGCCATAAGCGTTATAATATACAGTTTGTCGAATTTAGTGAAAACGCGATAATGTATTTTACCGGCAAACCAAATATTAACAAGGAAACATTAACTTGCAATATTTGTCAGTGTGGTACTCATACAAGCTCGTAATAATTATATCTAAATGCCTTGTATTGTGTATATCAATGTCAAATTGTAAACGTTTAAGGCATTATTTACTCAACCCCACCATTACTATGATTACTATCTACATTAAAGTAAACGTCTCAAAATTTTTAGGCTTATACCTGCAAATGGAAGAGCTGCCTTTTGACTCTCCGATAGAGAATTTGTGTTATAGGCTACAAACTATGCCAACTGTATGAAATTACTTTAGGGAAAAACAACTTTCTCCTAACGTATTTATCGTGGAGTCCATCATACCTCTCATTTTTTTTTTTTTATTTATTTAGGACACATAATATGTATACATTTACAGGTTTAATTATAATGCATAATATTATTTAGAACAGTTTTCACCGTGTAGTCCAAAGATCCTTATGTTAGGTCTAAGCTATTGTTAGATTAAAACTAAATGTGTGAATGTTTAGGCCTATATGCCTCTATCTCTAATAGTACAAAAGTTACATTTACAAATTTTTACAATCATACAAGAAATAACAATGGTGAGTGGCTATGAAAGCAGTAATAGTATACAATGGTCTTTGCGTTGTTTTTTTTTACATTCATTGTTTACATATGCCTACATTTACATTGTTGTTATACATTGTTTTTGTTATAAACTAATAAAGAGTAAGTAATTTTCTTAATATAATGTGTTAAGAATAGTAAAAGATGAGTCTAAACTAAAGCTAATTTTATAATAGTTATTGGATCAGATATTACTAAAGAATTCTTGAAGGCTATAGTAAACCTTTTGTATTAGAAATTTTGTAAGTTCAGATTTGAATCTATTGTAGCTTGAAATATCTATTATATGTCTAGGAAGATGGTTGTAGAGTTTTTTATTTAAGTAGTCTGAGTTTGTCTGTCCTAATTTGGTACAGCATGAGTTGAGATGAAGGTCTTTTTTATGACGTGTGTTGAAGGAGTGTACGCTAGCATTTTTTGGGTGATAATGGATGTTTTTCTTGATTGACAATATTGATTTAAGAATGTGTAGGCTTGGAACCGGTGAGAATGTTAAGGTTTATAAAGTGTGGTTTGCAATGATCTGTAGGACTGAGGCCAGATATAGTTCTAATCGCTCTTTTTTGCATTATAAATACTTTGTGAATGTGAGTGGATGCTCCCCAAAACTCTATTCCATACCTTAGATGCGATTCAAACAGTGAAAAATAGCATATTCTGGCATTTGATACATTGCTTATTTGCCTGATTATTTTAATTGCAAAGCATGATGAGCTTAGTTTTGGTAGAAGCGTATTTATATGTGCATGCCATGTTAGGTTTTGGTCTATTGTTATGCCTAAAAATTCGGTGTGTGTGACTCGTTTAATCTGTGAATTGTCATTTGTGTTAGTAAGGTGTGGTATAGAGGTAAGTGACTTAGTTTTTTGAGAAGAATGAAATTGAATAAAATAAGTTTTTGTGGCGTTAAGCAGTAATTTGTTCATTGTAAACCATTCAGTAGAATGGTTTAACGTGGTTTCTGGTTAAATGGTTTAAATGGTTTATGGCGTACATGGTTTTTAAATGGTTTAACGTCTGATTCTGTAGAATGGTTCAACGTCTGATCACTTTTAGAGGATAATATACATTTCAGAAACTACAACAACGCCCCCGAATGTAGTATCGACTTTAAATAATGTTGGTAGAGGTCGTTGGCGTTTAGAGGGAAGGTGGGGCGGGGGGGGGGGGGGGGGGGGGGGGGGGGTGACGTTGAGGTACGGCTTCATGTGTATCACTTTGTTTGAAATAATCTTTTTAAGCCCAATCCCATTGTCACAAGGGATAGGACCTAAAGATACGAAATCAATAACTGACAAGCTGGTAGCTTACTGTATAATGATCGTATGCTACTTTTGATGAGAAACACCTTATCAAAGGAGGTAAGGAGCCCCGATAAGTCAGGAAGTGACATCACACATTTGCATTGTTTTGTTTATGTGCGTACAAACAAATTCCGTCATATCTCGTTGTTATGGATATCAATAGAAAATGAAATGATACGTCGAATAACCTACGTATGTCCGCAATTCCGGAAGTTTTGTACGTGGCACAGCCCAAAACTGTGAATCTATTTTTAGAATCAAGACTTGTGCTTCACCATACTGTGTTAAAAGAGAAACAGTCGGTAAGAAATAATGCACAGTGAGTCTAGTTTATGATTGTGACGCTGTCAACACAACACCCACTGCAAAGAAAAAAACATGTCGCACTCTTTCCTTCCCCCTCGGTCCATTTATCAAGCATTTTAACTAATTAGGGTCACATAAGGATTTCCATATCATCCCAGACTACGATCTTGTTTAGCGTCATGGGTTGATGTAAGCTGGGCTCAGTTATTTTAGAAAATTAAGTGATGAGGTGGAAATTTATATATGAATCTCTTTCAATTTCCATTTGATATGCATTACCAAGCATGATTGCACTCTCGCCTGAGAAATGAAATATGTACAAAACAAAACCTAAACAAATCTATGTACAAAACAAAACCTAAACATAAATACCACATGATACAATTTATGCTGTGGTTTAATACATTACATTGTTTAATGTTCTTGTTCACATGATCAATGCGCTAGTAAATGTCTACCAACGAACCAACCCCATTAAAGGGTTTATATCGTTGGGGGGGATTATGTGTATATAGTAGAGGTATGTTCGTTCGTGTGCACTAGTGTAAATATAGACAACGATGCAGTGCAAGTGTACAGATGATGTAACGTATATGAGCACAAAACACTTCCAAAGTGTTTCACGGTAATTAGTATACTTAACAACTATTTTATGAGAGCTGATCACTGATCAGTTCTAGAAATATATATTTTAATGTAACTAAAGAATAGTCACGAATTAATTGAAATATCAGTAGTGATCTGTTGTTAAATTAAAATAACACTAACCGTGCATTACTGTACATTACACTGATTTGATAGGAGCGCGAAGTTTGCTCAGTACCTTCTGAATTAGGACCAGAAATAAATAACACATAGCTGCATCGCAATGCAATTATATTAATGTGGACGTGAGTCTAGTACAAATGTGAAATGTTCTAACAAGCTAACTAATACCTAGCGAACAAACTGTGATCTGTGTTGTGGATGTGAGGGTATGTGTATACTTGTCTTACCCAATAAGAAATATGAACACACATTTTTTACACGTGTGAATGTTAACTTTGAATGAATATATTTTTAATTATAACTACTCTTTCTTAGACTTAATTTCCTAGTTTAATTAATTATGGCAACGAAGAGAAACGTAAAGGGGGGAGTGGTTCAACAATATAAGAGAAGAGGATTATATTACATTCAACTCTTAAAAAACATTATGACTAATTTATATTTGTTTCCTTCCAGGTTCTTTGACTTCTATCTCTTCGGTAGTTATATCACGGTTATGCGGAGCTTTTACTCCCGATCACGACCTTCCGTTTCCGTGACCATACGGGGCCGTATGCACAGCTACACCACTAAACGGGCAACTTCTGTAATTGCGTACGTGCATTATTTATGAGCGGCACGCCATGAACAAAATCATTCGACCTTCGGGCGGCGGCGTGAAGTGCGGTACTACGCTAAGCATTGCGCACCACGTGAAGTACGCTACTACGCTTAGCATTGCGCACCACGTGAAGTACGCTACTACGCTAAGCATTGCGCACCACGTGAAGTACGCTACTACGCTAAGCATTGCGCACTACGTGAAGTACGGTACTACGCTAAGCATTGCGCACTACGTGAAGTACGGTACTACGCTAAGCATTGCGCACCACGTGAAGTACGCTACTACGCTAAGCATTGCGCACCACGTGAAGTACGGTACTACGCTAAGCATTGCGCACCACGTGAAGTACGCTACTACGCTTAGCATTGCGCACCACGTGAAGTACGCTACTACGCTAAGCATTGCGCACCACGTGAAGTACGCTACTACGCTAAGCATTGCGCACTACGTGAAGTACGCTACTACGCTAAGCATTGCGCACCACGTGAAGTACGCTACTACGCTAAGCATTGCGCACCACGTGAAGTACGGTACTACGCTAAGCATTGCGCACCACGTGAAGTACGGTACTACGCTAAGCATTGCGCACTACGTGAAGTACGCTACTACGCTAAGCATTGCGCACCACGTGAAGTACGGTACTACGCTAAGCATTGCGCACCACGTGAAGTACGCTACTACGCTAAGCATTGCGCACCACGTGAAGTACGGTACTACGCTAAGCATTGCGCACCACGTGAAGTACGGTACTACGCTAAGCATTGCGCACCACGTGAAGTACGCTACTACGCTAAGCATTGCGCACCACGTGAAGTACGGTACTACGCTAAGCATTGCGCACCACGTGAAGTACGCTACTACGCTAAGCATTGCGCACCACGTGAAGTACGGTACTACGCTAAGCATTGCGCACCACGTGAAGTACGGTACTACGCTAAGCATTGCGCACCACGTGAAGTACGCTACTACGCTAAGCATTGCGCACCACGTGAAGTACGGTACTACGCTAAGCATTGCGCACCACGTGAAGTACGCTACTACGCTAAGCATTGCGCACCACGTGAAGTACGCTACTACGCTAAGCATTGCGCACCACGTGAAGTACGGTACTACGCTAAGCATTGCGCACCACGTGAAGTACGCTACTACGCTAAGCATTGCGCACCACGTGAAGTACGGTACTACGCTAAGCATTGCGCACCACGTGAAGTACGCTACTACGCTAAGCATTGCGCACCACGTGAAGTACGCTACTACGCTAAGCATTGCGCACCACGAGAAGTACGCTACTACGCTAAGCATTGCGCACTACGTGAAGTACGGTACTACGCTAAGCATTGCGCACCACGTGAAGTACGGTACTACGCTAAGCATTGCGCACCACGTAAAGTGCGCTACTACGCTAAGCATTGCGCACCACGTAAAGTGCGCTACTACGCTAAGCATTGCGCACCACGTGAAGTACGCTACTTCGCTAAGCATTGCGCACTACGTGAAGTACGGTACTACGCTAAGCATTGCGCACCACGTGAAGTACGCTACTACGCTAAGCATTGCGCACTACGTGAAGTACGGTACTACGCTAAGCATTGCGCACCACGTGAAGTACGGTACTACGCTAAGCATTGCGCACCACGTAAAGTGCGCTACTACGCTAAGCATTGCGCACCACGTGAAGTACGCTACTACGCTAAGCATTGCGCATTACGTGAAGTACGGTACTACGCTAAGCATTGCGCACCACGTGAAGTACGCTACTACGCTAAGCATTGCGCACTACGTGAAGTACGGTACTACGCTAAGCATTGCACACCACGTGAAGTACGCTACTACGCTAAGCATTGCGCACTACGTGAAGTACGCTACGCTAAGCACTGCACTACGTGACGTGAAGTACGCTACACTATAAGCACTGCATTACGTGTAGTACGCTACGCTAAGCACTGCACTACGTTCTGCACGGTTCATATGAGAACTTGATACTTCTAGTCTTGATTTCGCTGTTCAGAGGGAATTAACAATGGATTGATCTAGGCTTAGAAATCTCCAGCAGTATGTTGAAAGAATTTTATAGATGATTCTGGTAAATATTGAAGCTGATTCCTCAAAACGTTCAGTCACCATAATTGGTGATGGCAACTAATCGACGAAGTCTCAGATTATTGTATCTTATGTTGTCAACCATGTTTATTTTTACCAGCTAGAAGGCGACAATCAAGATAATAGTTTGACTTGCCAACTGTGCAGACTGCAGATTATAAATGGAAACAAATTAATATTTCCATTTAATTTAATCGGCGACATAAACACCAAATTAAAAAATTGTTAAATTGAGTGCAGCTTCGTATTGACATGCGATAATTACATTTCAAGCTAAACCAATTACACAGAGCGAGAGAGAAGCATAACGAAGGGTCGGAAACGCACAAGTTAGCCAAAGTTTCCACTCTTGTCTCATCATAGGAGAGGAGAGTTATTAATCCCACTTCATGCCCTGGCAACCACTTTATCGTAGGTTATTACTTGTGCGTTGTCAACCGGCGGGTCGACCAGTACACGCCCAACTTCCAAACCCCTTATCTGCTGCGCTGCTCTAATGACGCGCCCGTGTAATTAGGAAGTAATTCCAGATGAATTTTAATACTTTAACACGTAAAGTGGAAACCACCCATGCGAAAAATTAGTAAAATGAGCTGAGGGTGAGTTCTAGTTCTCATACTAGCCGGCCAACACCTTTGTTAGTGGGGCCGGACGAACCGTAATTTAGGTGGTCATTAATACTCAATTTGCTACGTTTTATTAGTTTTCAAGAAGGATAGCACAGCATTGAGTTGTTGGATTAGTTAAACATGAAACATTTTTCACATATCTGCTTTCAGAATGAAACATCTCAATTAGTTTCCCTACATACCCTTTAGCTGTATAATATCTAAATAGAAGCGAACCTAATCGTTTCAAACACATCTCTTATAAAAGAAAAAGAAATTTAACGACCAACCAGGGTGAGTATATTTCAGGCTGCTATAATTTAAATTACAGTGACAAGATTAAATTATGGCTCGCTTACATATGTAATTAGGACAGTTCGAGTATATGTTCGCTAATCTACAGCGCTCGAGTGTTCGTTACCCTATATATATATTTATTTATTTATTAGCAACACAAATACAGTCATAGACCATTTTACATTGTGTGTATCTAACTAAATTTAAACAAGTATCAAAATTCTTAATTAATAACCACTAATTAGATAATTGATTCACTAACTAATTAGGTAACTAATACTAGCTATCAATCTAAAGTAAGAAATAACTAATTCTAAATAGGCACAGAGAACAAATAATGAGAAAAAATAGAGAAAAAAATGTGTGTTAAAAGAATTAGATACAGCAGTAGGACAGTATCAATGGTGGCTAACAAGAGGTTATTATATAGATAATGTTATTGTTGTTATGTTGTTCCAGTAAGAACTTCACATCGTAGCACTAGCAAGCGATGTGGAGTAACATAAAACCACAAATTTTAAAAGTTGTGCTTTAAAGTATTTTAAATTCAAACTAGTTCCGGTATGTCGAGGCAAATAATACACTCAGCGAGAAATTGCATTTGAAGTAACCGCAAAGACCGAACAAGTCGTCTCGTCTCGATTAGCCTCGTTGCAAAAATATGGGATGTAAAACCAAAATATCATCATCATCCAAGCAAGTCTACACTTTTAAAGAAATTGCTCACGCTGACATGAAAGTCATCGTGCAAATTGTAGGTTTATCATATCACACAGCCCGTGTGTCAAATATTAAAATATTAGAAATATTAAAACATCCACTCTGGCACTTATTGACTTTGCTAAACGTGCTTTAACGGCGCAAGCTTATTTCAAGTGTAGAATTTACAAAGAGCATGATCTATATAGGTTGAAGTACGCAAGCGCTGGGCCGTAGGACGCGAATAATCTTCGCTGTTAAAACGCCCTAAATCCATTATCTAATCTTATCTAATCTGGGCCACAGGAAACCAGCTTCCCTTGTTGGTTTTCATGGGCTATATAGGAATCGCAAAGTCACGTGGTGCACTCTTGTCGCGAAAAAAAGTCTATCGCAGCGCTGCGGCGGCCTTCACGTGAACTACTCATTGCGGTATTGGTGAGCAATGGCGGCGATTTTCCCATATGTAAACAAGGCACGCTGACTTCTTGATTCAGTCTCCATGGCAAATACAATAATTGTAATCGCTATTGCTCCGTTCCTCAATGCAACAGTAAAGGGAAAGGTGCATGTTTTTACCTTTTTTCTAAAGACATTACGTTTAGAAAGAGATGGGCACACGTGTTGAAAATCGGGAACCCTGTAACGAAGTTTATGTATGTGTGTGGCTTGCACTTTACAAACCAAGACTATATACTGCCCGGTATGCAAGAAGAATTTTTAAACCATTAGTAAGCTAGATGAATGAGGAAATATAGATCCATGGCTTATGCCTAGGCCCTAGCAGAGATGCCAATCCCAAGTCAGAGTAGGCCTAGGCCTATCTAGCTGTCGAAATCGGTGTAACGTCTAGGGCTAGGTAGCTAGGTCTAGACCCTAAACCCAATGTCCTAGTCGGCCTAGCTGTCATGAAAGTACGGAAGTCGTAAGCCTATAGGCCTAGAACAAGAACGTATACTTAAACCGTTTTGCCTACCACCAAAGATAAACACTTATCTAGGCCTACCACTAGGCCTAGGCCTACCAAGTATTTTTAACCATTGGTAAGCTAGATTAATGAGGAAATAAAGATACATGGCTTATGCCTAGGCCCTAGCAGAGATGCCAATCCAAAGTCAAAGTAGGCCTAGGTCTATCCAGCTGTCAAAATGGGTGTAATGTCTAGGGCTAGGTAGCTAGGCCTTGTCCCTAGTCGGCCTAGCTGTCAATGAAAGAAGTCGCACCAGTACTTAGACCCTTTTGCGTACCCCTAGGTCTACCTAGACCATTATGACATGCTGGAGCTTAGTGATTATGAGGAGTTTGGTTGTCTATTTACATACTAACAATTGTATTATTGAATAGGATACCTAGGCCCCAGGCCCTGACAATCAATAAGCACAGTTGTAAAGTAAGGCCAGGCCTAGCCTATGCCCGTGTCAAGGTGACAATACACTAGGACCTAGGTATTTTTGTGGTGTAGGCCTAGGCAGTGGCACCTGTTGTTAGTGACTTCGTCACGTACTGTAATCATAGCTTCCAATTTGTGAGGCGGTCAATTTTGAGGTTTGTAAGCACAACGCAAATGTCTTTGGTTCTACCATTGATTCTGCAGCATATGACGTGATTTGCTTCCAAAACAACTTCCCCCTCCTTATACGGCCGTAGGCCGTCACCTACAAACCTAATAGCAACTGCCCACCTAACGTTAGGATTTTCTTCCATTGCAGACAATTATTTAACAATAATAACAACAATAATACTTAAGAAATTAAACCCTAAAATACACGTGTGCAGGGGGCCATGAGGGCGCGTACGATCACTTTATACCGCAATGGTCCGCCATTTTGTTTTTGTAGTGCTGCCATCTGTTATCACTTTTTTTGGCGAATAGACACACGAGTGTATTTCGAAGAAGTGTCGAACAGAATATATCTTAACTATACCCTTGATCTACTCACGTCAGAGGGTGTAGATAATGGATTATTATAGTGATCACCTGATTTCCATGTAGTGTCGTGTATCGCAACAGCAATTAACGGGTATGCCTTTTAGTAAAATCCACAGCAAGATTAAATTACCTTACCCCCCCCCCCCCCCCCCTTCACGCGTTAGCCACAACACGGTTCACCGCTTTCTCCGTCAATTTGTACCCTGTTATAAGATTTTGTTTTTGTAGGATATGTTCAAAGGATAATGATGGGATAAGTTCAAACCTGCTTACCTATTGTGCAGATGGCGCTCCTACATAGACACTGCAGTAATACTGATGTACTTTTAACAGTGAAGTGGATGCTTATCATATGCGAATGCGATAACTAAGCTTCAATATTTTGCGTGAGTTTGTAGACGCGACAAGAATTTTACTTTCTAGCTACAAACTATAAAGCCCATAAGCCAGCCAGTATCGATGAGGTATGCGTTTAGAAAGTTGCCATAATTACATTTTAAAAGTTTTTTTTTGCTTCGCACCTTAGAATACTTGGTAGTCTCCCTCATAATAATGAGAGGTACGAGTGTGACATAGAAATCAAATCTTGGAGAGAATAAACTAAACTCTTTTTGGTCAACAGATCAACACAAAACGTCTCCAAAAAAATATATTACTAAATAAAAATTATCCTCATGGACATTTTCAGGGCGAAAATTGTGAGCACCACAACTAATTGAATACACTACGTTGGATTTGATTCCCGCTTCTGTCTTCGAATTACGTTTAGTATAGTTAAAAGAACCTACACGTTCTAAAGCATCTAAAATGAATGAAGATCACAACACTTGAGCTAAGACAACGCCCGCTTTAACAGTGACTGATGCGTTGCTCCAGCTTACTACAGTGTAGGCCTATACGTAGTGTTCGTAAGCGCTACATTCGCTTGCCTTGATTCACAACTTTCAGGACTAATTTTATGTTATTAAACTTGGCTTTCGGATGTAGCCGCGTCGATTGTAGGTAAAACGCTGATGTTTCGGGCAGGTTACATTGTCTGCAGACTAAACCTTGAAGGCTGACAGTCACAGAGTAAATAAAACCTACTCGATCCAGCTCTACTCTGCGATTGTGTTTTCCTGCGCATAGCTTCCACTCGTTTTAGCGTTTAGAGTTTTAGCTAAAAAGGACGCGGCTACACCCGACAGCCAAGTTAAATAGTTGACTCGGGCCGCGAAAGCCTGCGACAGTGTTTAATTTTATGTTATTCGTTATTTTGAAATATGTTGTAATTAAAAAACAAAGACCTTAGTAATACGAACAATATGGTGACCGTGTTTAAATTAGCCGTTTCATAAAACTATCTCTTTGAAATGTACGAAACTCACAACAGGTCTGTATACGAAAGCGCGTTATAGCCACAAAGGGAAGGTTATTATCTAACTTCTTCCCCCACCCAACCACCCCCCTCGCCAGCCTTCTGTAAGAGCGCGGTATTATAATTGAAAACAAACTTTTTTTATTTTCAACATCTCTCTTACAGGTAAACAAAGCAACGACTTGTCCGTAAAATCTTCATAGCTCGCACTAAACAAAATGTTAAAGCAAGCAGCACGTAGTACAAACAAAGTAGAGAAAACTACAGTTATATTCCCTGTTACGTTTCAGAACTACACTGCACACAAAAACATAAAACGAGACCAACTTTAAATACATGACACCAAGTAAACGGGTAAATGACAATACGCCGCCGGGAACACGCCAAATAATATACAAACATATGCACAACTTCACAAGAAACAAACAAGTAACGTGTAGGTATAGAAATGTGTGTTGTATTCTTTTGTGTTCTTCTTTTAGCATTTTTCCCCAAGCGTTTTGTCGTTACAAGCTAGGTCCAATGAATATATAGCGAATATGTTTTGTGTGAATAATCCCTATAGCTATCGTGCTACATTTATGTAAACTCATTGATAGTCAATGATCATAATTTCAACAACAAAATGGTAATAATTCCTTGCGACATATTGTCTTCAACTGGTGTACAGACGTCAGAAAAATTGCAATACTGAAGTTAACAATAGGAATACGGTAATTTTAAACTTAAGAACACCTTAACTTAGTTACGTACTTAAATCTAGAGCAATGATCAAAAATAAAACTCCATTTCGTTACAACCACAAGCTTTAAGTTCAAACTTATTTCGAGATTTCAGTCAGAATAGCCAATCTTGTTTGGTTATCAAACAAAATATTGATATATATATATATATATACACACCATATACAATAGCATTCACGTATTTTAATTAGTACTATTTTAGTTTTGCTTGGAATCGCTTTGAGCTTTGAGCGCATATTTCATTAGTTTCTAAAAGTGTTATATTACAATTGTGCAGGTTTCCATTTGAACTAGAACAAAGTTTTGAAAGTTCGTGCTTTTTTTCTAAACAATATTTCATCCCGCAGTAATCAACAGATACACATTTAAGCGTGTTGTGAGACATACATAATGATGTGCGTTTTTGTACAAAGCAGACATTTCCATCTTGCTTTTCGTCTGCGACGAAGCTCCAGGAATCCAAAATAAAATATATTCAGTCTTTGTCTGCCGTGTTTATTTCATTCTTCATTAATCTTAGGTAGGAGTTAGGTAACAGAGAATGTCCAATGTGTCAAGAGAACACGAAGATTTACCGCCGTGTAAAACGCGAACACAACGCGATGTTAGATACCAACACCGCCGTTAGGTAGTGCTGACGAGGCCGTGTTGGTTAGTAAACACACTACATGGGGCATGTGCGGTATTGCTGGCTTGTTAGCAGAATAGATCACGGTAACATGTGGTACTCAATACCACACACACAAACAAAAACCATTAGGAAGTACCATTAATTGGCGTTGTGTGTGCTTCGCGTTCCACTTCCAAGCGATTCAGAGCCATGCTACCGTGGAGAATTATGTGGTATAATTCCATTTTAATGACAATCTTGACACAATTGTATTCGAATGAATTGTATTGTTAAGCCATTACCTTATTTATTTAAATAAGGTTTGGTTCAAGTAATATAATCCGTTATTCAATATAACATTATATCTCTTTAAATTGATTGCGCACTGCAATGAGAATGTATTATTTTGATGTATTATATATCAAAACAATGATTAATGATTTATCAATGCTTCAACTAAAGATTTAGAAATTCTAATGCGTTTTTATGTCGAAAAGAAAAAGATGATTCGAAGCTTTTCTCAATTCGTGCGAGTGTTACGATATTGTGTACCAAACGTGACGTCTTCAACCAAAGAAAGGTACAAGTGTAGATATATTAGGTGCGCGAACAGTAAACTTGTTATCCTTTGTGGGTTTGTTTTTCTAATGGTATTTCTGGAATCTATATGAAATTGGGCTAATCATCCAATAATAATCTTACACTTGCATATCAATGTTGTTGAGTACTTTTTATTGCAAAACTTCACTGTGAATCAAAACGAAAGTGTATTATTTAACCAAACTAAACTAAACTTCGCAGCCGATCCACAGGTAAACTAAAATGTGTCAACGATTCTCAACTGCGCTACTATAGAAACTCTCCTATCGTCATTGTGTGTTGTGTATTGTAGCTTGATACTGTAACTCACGAAATGCTTCACTTGTTTGGTATCTGAACCAATGGCAAGGGTCGTGTTGCGGTGGCAGCGCTCCTCGTGAGCTGATGCCTTACTATAAGGTGCTGGGTTTCAATAAAAGGGGGAGCTAGTTTACGATATGAGCACCATTGAGACTTACGTCTCATATTTTGACTACGATGCTAATAGGGATGATGAGAGGGTTGATTGCGAATACTTACAAAAAAACGCCACATGATATCCATGCCGAAGACAATATTCGAGCGTGGAACGCAGAAACGGTGGTTTTCTACGCAGGCCTGAGTACTTAGAAGCTCTTAGAGCTACAGTATGTTTCCTGAGGCAGCCCTTATAGCAAGAGCATGAACTCAGCGTTGATTATGTCGTTCTACAGCAACCATGTTACGTCATAGACATAGATGAATGAGCCCATTGACCAACCAAATTATAGTATTCGAAAACGCTACCCGCTGATTGGCTCCGACTCATCTAAGCGGCAGCACTCACAATGTTGCTGTGGAACCATTGGACGTTACGTCTACACGCGCGTGAAAAACGATCGAGGTAAAATCCTCAAACAAGAAACGTCTTATCTGAACCCAAAGAAGGTTCTAATAAAAAGAAATCATCGAGTCGAATTGTTGTTAAATCTACTAAATATTGTTCGCTTGTGGTTTACCATGCAATTGCAACAACAAAGGGAAGACGGTTATTGTGGAGGATTATTATCAGTGAACTAGAATACTACCTCAATGGTCGTCGATTATTACTGTTTCTCCACATACGTCAAATCAGACAGTGGGTTGAATTACGCAGCCTTTCAACCACTTGTAACCCACACAAAATACGTCATTTAGCAAGCAGTGTCACAATAATTGGGGTTCGGAACTAAAATCATCTGTATCGCGAATAATTAGTGAAAATCACGCTTGCACGCGCAGATAATGTTCGACGCGGATGATTGGCCCAAATAATCCACGCTGTAGACAGCATTACTAATTACTGATTTGTAGGGTTAACAAGTGTGTACTACAACTACTTTTGTCTTGTTGATAGTATTTATACAGAAGATAAGACCGCACTTTCACTTGCCCGTATTTTCAACAACATCTATGATGGCATTGTTTATAACTATACCAAACATTGCACTGAATGCTATTGAATATTCACTGTTGTGTTACGAGTTATACAAGAAGCGCACGTTTTTGTAGTATATTCATTTTGTACATCATCTTTTCGGAAGCCCATATCCCTAAATTATTTCTCGTTGTGAGGTTCTGTTTATCTAAAATACGTCGAGGTTTTTTGACAAACTTTGGATAGATTTCATTGCCGAGCTAAAGGTAACATAGTAGAGGAAGAAGCAAGCAACAAAGCAAAGCATGTGTCAGGTAAACCTCAGCAAGTCTTCTCAGTGCGCATCCTCCACTGCGCACACCCATGTTTCCTAAGACGCTCGTGTCCGATATGGCTGGCACGCTTGCAGCTTTACCACGTTAAGCTTTTTAAGCTTCTAAGTGCCAAAGAGGATTAACTAAGTACGCCGCATACGTGAGTCTACGCTGAGCACGGCACGTGTATACTGTATATACCACACTGGCGAAGATGACCTCGAGATGCGGTTACAAAGTATCCAAAGACAATCTTATTAGTGTCAGTTAATAGCGTATAAGTTTGCCCACCCAGGAAGAGGATTATATGTTTCAATCTTCAACAAAATATCCATATGGCAATAGTTATCAAAGACGGTGAGCTTCAACAGTTTCGTATACGTCCGATTCGTTTTGAATTCTAAATTGTTTTTTTTTTTTAATCCTAGAAATTCGTTGGTAGGCTGTATATAATTTTCGAATTATCTAATATAATTAAGAAATTGCCAAAAATGCGACGTAAAGCCCAAACGTCATCGTATTAATTGCGATCATAATACCATAATGAATGAAGCAATCAGCATGTACCTGCTCGGTATGCACACAACCAGACACTCACAAACTACCAAAAGAGGTGTTGATAAAGAATAGTTACCTTTTTTCTACCCTTGATTTACATTATGTCAGCGAGTATACCAGGATTTCGTTGTATTCCTTTTGTTCCGCCGTGTTGCACCGGTCTTATCTCTGTGGGCCAGAACTGCCTCTATTGTGAAACGTTCGGTCGAGTGTGTTCGTTTATTTGCATGTTTTTGTGTATTTGTCAACAAGTGTTTTTTTTAACGCGGTGCGAGAAGGGAAGTAGGGGTGTGAGAGTGGGAGAGTAGGGGTGTGAGAGTGGGAGGCGTTTTTGTTCAACGTTGCCGACCAATGTTGTTAATTTTTTCTGCTAGTCTCGTTTTACGATTTCCCTATTTTACTATCAAATGCGGCCAGTTCTAGTTATAAATCTGCTTTATCTATGTGCTACCGTAGGGAATTAATGATAACAGTTGTATCTATACCATGTATTTTGCACTTCATTTATGGATTATTCTGGCCGGCACAAAAGGTCGCGGATTCTAATCACAGAAAATATTTTTGACCGTTTACTGCTGAAGATGATGACGTTTGGGCTTTACCTCTCATATTTTGGCAACAATGGCCATCGAGACGATGAGTTGGTGATCATGAAGATAAAACAAACCTCACATACCTAATTCGAACCTTTCTCAGAATTCTAACCTGGATCGCAGGAATCGTATTTATGTTTACACCAACGCCTAAAACTTCCATGGCAAACTACGCCAGCGTTTACTGTTGAAAACAATGTAATGTGTCATAATAGAACCGAGGAAGAATGCATTATAAGGGTTTATACAACCTTCCAAGTTCCATTTCTTCATTTGAGTTACGAGTTGAAAAGTAGAAAGTTCTACACGAACATGTTATAACAAAAGTAGTAAATCATTCTGTAACGTGCTCTAAACAATTATAAACGATTATAATACTATTTAAAGTATAATGACAATCTTGAAGGGTGTAAAAGTTAATTTTACACTCCACATTTATTTGATTCTAGAATCCTATCGTCTTTGTGGTTCAAAGAGTGCTATTGCTATATTTTCAACTGACCATATTAGCTGTAAACGTTCTCTTAAATTCAGCGATAGATCCAGTTGCATGTTAATCGCACACCATTTTTGTAGTTTGTACTTTAAAACTGTGTGTTCTTATTATTTAATTCCTGCTTTTGATTTTGATGAAAAGTATAAGCCCAACACAGTGGACCATGATAATTAGATCCAAAGACAACGGATGCACCAAAAGTGATATTTTGTTTCAGTGCTAGAATAATATGCTCCAATCTAATATACTAATTTGCAACACTGTGAGTCAGTTTCACCAAACTATAATCCGGCGATTTTCAGTTAATCGGAGATAAAAAATGGCGCCCGGTAGTATCCAACATGAATTTTGTGTGTAATGTTTGTTGAAACCACGGTAACCAATCCAAGATTAGCAAATCGGCCGATTAAAAAGTTTTGTGAGTTCGGACCTGCGGCTAGCAAGCTCAGATTAACCCGAAAAATAACATCATTAACGGAACTTTACTTACGAAATATGAACAACTCGTCCATAGTTTTTAGTATGTATTGTATATAACTAATGATTTGCAATTTGCCGATAATATCGCTCGTGATTATGTAATTAGTAATTACTCAAAACTAGTGACGTGTTTTACTGATTTCAATCGTTCTAGGCAACAAGTGTTTTTTTTTAACCCCAAATGACAAAGTACAGTAGTGTTGTCGACTGCAAGGTTTTCCGCTTTGGGAACTAGTGAGACCGCGTCGCTAACACGGCTCTAATACATGCATACCAAACATCGCTTTGTGTTGCTGCTCAATAAATTATCAAGGCTTTCGTGTTTGTAAACAGAAACATTTGTTATCGCATAGGATCTTTTTACTGTGCTTATCTACCTCACAAAATACTAGTATTCTGTATAACGTAAATATTTAATACATTACATCATACCGAACACGAACTTTGTACTCATTACAAAGATTGATTGCAATCGTTTTCTTTGCATAAACATGACACTAAACTTAATAACATATTTTTTGTATTAAACGTTAATCTTAATATCGTTATTAGGTTTCAAAGATCAAATGTTCGCATGCAAATTTGTGATTCCTATTTTGAGATTGTCTTACGACCAATTATCCATATTATTTTATGCAATATTGGTCTGCATGTACACTGATCATGATTTGTATTATTTTTTAGCTGCGCTATTAGCGAAGGTTTGCACCAAGCACCGCGTACTGGCATACGCAAAGAATGTGCAGCAGCATTATTAATATAAGACAACACAGCATCTTTGTGAGTGTATTGCGTTAGGCAGGTACGTATAGCAAATAAAATATGTGTCTAAAAGCTCTCGTACTACATCACATCTTCACATCATAAATGGACATCCATCCAGCGGTTGCTGAAGACACACCCAATGTATCGCTCATAGTAAGATGTCCCTTTGCTGAGTATGAGCTCGTATTGGCCAATGGCCAGTCTTTGACTTCAGGCTCACGGGCACAACGATATGAATGTTATTTTTTTTAGTTGGCCTCACAAGCATTCTTTCTAAGTGTCGATTACTATTATTGAATGTAAAATGGCGTTTAAAATAAATTTTCGGTTCAATATTTCTGGATCGTATGTTACTTAGTTATATAACCATTTCAAAAGAGGCATGAATGATTAATCCTGCAAAGGTTCCCTTTTCTGCGAATGAGTATTATTGTTACTGTTCATTTAGATACAGAAGAGCTCGCCAAAGCTCAAAAAGAGAGAAACACGTTCTTGAAAATGGGTTTTCTAATCGGTATTTCCATTTCACATAAACACGTGATTTTTTGTTTGTATGTGTACGAGAACGAGGCTCAAAAACTGAACCTAGAAAAAAATGAGCACATTCGAAATTGCATTTTCTACACAATGCGTTGGTCTTCTATTGACGGCCGAAGAATAGCACTTCAATTTTGATTAATTTACGACTTCGAATTAAATTTGATTGATGCCAAAATATGTCAAAGGTGATTGACGTACGCATCGTTACGTCTTTATAACGTGAAAGGCAGAGGAACATGTAGGACCTTTTTCATATCGAAATTCACAGGGAGATTTCTTTGAGATCGTTTCACTTCCTGTGCAGGAAATTGCGGTTCGAAGCCGACTGACAGTTCTGTGTATTGAAAGAAATGTCGTAGGCCGGACCTTAAATGAGGTAACATATATTCATGTAAGAACGCAGAGCACCAGGATCCGCTTGCAATAAAGTCTTGAGCCCCTTTAGATTTGTTATGAGTAAATTTGTTTACATTGTCCTCACATTCAACGGATACGTTTGAGAAATAAATGCTACTGGGCTCAGCTTTGAGCGGCCCAAAGAAAACTTCGTTCTGCTGATTCAAGAGTATTTTTTTTATACATTAATGAAAGAACATTTTTTCGTTTCGAGCTTTCGGAGGCCGTTTTTACGTTTACTTTTTATTTAATAAAGTAGCTTGATGCATTCAGTGTTGACAATATAATATAGCCGCTATATGTTGTAATAAAGTCAATCCGTTACCATTGGCCAGACATCAAATAAGATTGCTCGTAAAAAGAAAAAGAAAAACTTTTCTATATCAAGGGATTAGTCGGGAAATAGTCGTCAGAAATTCTTATTTCTACTTCTCATGATGGATCTTATGACGAACCAATCACAACGCAGAAGAGAAGGTTTACTACGAGCAACAAACACTGCGGTACTGGAAATGTTGTTGCTATCAATTAAAGTATGTGTATATGAAAACACTGGTTTGTCTTTCTAAATAAGAATACCGAAATAAGTTGTAGACAAGATTCTGTTGTGAACCAGTTGGTTGTTATTTCGCTATTACTTGTTGTAATTCTTATTTCAATTGTGAACCGGTATTTAGATATGGGTTTTACTGCAGTGGCGGCTTGCCATGTGAGGCAAGAGAGGCTGAACCTCACCAAGAAATCTATCATGTTATAATGTTACTTATATTATTATTGATACATGAGGACGAAATCCGTTTATAAAATATAAAATAAAAATATTTTTCAATTCGTAACGCAGTCTTAAATATAACAGAATATACATAAGAAGCTATGAGCATTCCTATTTCCATTTCGCAAACGCCTTATTAGCAAAATTGTCTCAGAGCCGCAAGTGGCTGGCCAGCCGGCCATGCCGTGAAAGTAGTTACGTCCAAACTTGTAAACAGGCTTGTTGTTAGCAGGCAAGCAGACCAAATTACATTTCAGATCCAGCCTGACCACACATACACACACACACACGAGGAAAAGGTATCCACTATGAGCCAAGCAAGCACTCTTGCTAACAAAGATTGATCCAACTGTGCTAATAACTCCCAGCGAGCGAGCACAGATAACTTTGCTCTCTGAACAGCACTCGGAACACGAACTCGACCGCAACACAGAACACACCCCCTCCTACTTACATCGCTCGCTATCATGATTGCGTTCACTAACCACGCTCTTGCGTGTACCTGCCGGCATCTCCTGCTAACTGCATGTGCTATACTGCTACCCGGTATGTTTGTTTTACATGAGACTGACAAGTAAACAACACGGAACAGTTCGTGATACCATTCATTGAAAACAATACTCCTATTAATATTGATGCGAGATAATTAACTAGATGGATATTTTTGTAAACACCATCATGCATTTACAATGATATAGTTGTCTTAGTTCAGCAAGATAAATCATCGCTGGGTGTTACTGCACAATTAACAAATAACATACTATTGTTCCTATAGGTTTTATTGTTGATATTATATTTTATCTTCAGTAGTGTGTAGAACGACATAGGCATGATTTATATTACTATGATTTGTTCTAGCTTAGAAGGTACGGAGCATTTGTGAATCCAGACCCCGAAATATAATTTTTAATTTGCGGAAGTAGATAGTTTTATTTCTGGTTAGTCCGTCTGAAACGGAATATGACGTCATTATTATGAAATCTAAGTGGTTCATTAGTCAATTTGTTACTCGCCTGCTCAAAAACAAGGCATCCATTATTGTCGATCTCTTCAAAGAATTTATTTCAAATCCACAAATTCTACTAATATACAATGTTTTACGTTCGTTATTAATAAATTAGTAAAGCACATCTTCGTGCATATATTCGAAACATTTAGGTTAAAATAGGCTACTATAACCGAACTTATCGCAAACATTGTTAATTTGTTAGTTTTTATTTGTTTTGCCATCTACGACGTTTCTCCTTTTTCCGCCATCTGTTGGCGAAATTTTCAACTAACTTCTGTGACAGTTTTTTTTTTTTTTTTTTTTTTTTTACTAACAAATTAAAATATTTCTCTATTCAGAACGTTGTCCCCTCATTTAGTAGAATGGATAACACAATTACGAGAAAGTTCCCTAGTTAAAGAACTAACCGCTTTGATAAAATCTTTTTTATATAGTTTAAGCACAAATGAATATGAACTATGTTTCAACTAACATTTGATTTTTTAAAATAATTTGAAACACCTACATTCGCATTCTACAAAATTCATCATATTAAATGTATACGAATTAAAACACTTGGTGTTCCAGCACCATGTATTCTATATACATTCGTACAGTTTTCAGCATTATGAGAACACTTGAAATAAGTTTGTCAAATGTGTGTTTCATTCATTGCACCCATTCACGAACCGCACAGAAACGCTTTTATTGTGTTGTTGACAAATAAATAGTAATGATCGGAACCTGCATTGGTGTGATATATCGGGTGTTATTAGAGAGTTTTAACACAGTACTAGTTTGTCTATTGTGTTGAGTTGTACGTTTTGCTCATTAAAAGATTATTTATATATGTGGATGCATGAACATAATAATGATTGCACATTTCATTCGAATTAATAGTATTCCAATTTTAATGACTACAGTTCGTTCATGACTAGACTACTGTTCCAATACTGTTCCAATACATGTTGGGACTCTTTATTCGAGGCAAAACGGCTTATTGTGTACTGATGTAGTATTATAGACAAAATGCAATTAAAGTTGTCCAAATTAAAACTGTATCTTGAAATTAAACTTGTCTGCAATACTCGTTCGAGTTAATCGATTATTGACTGATCTTCATGCCATGCAATACGCTAGAGAAAGAGAGACGGGGCTAGCGTGAGACAGAGAGAAGATCCTCTTCGTAAAAGTTTGCTTCGTTTACTTTGTCTTTGGGTATTATTAATTAAATTTGCCGGCGCTATCACCCTTCCCTGAAGAGCACCGTGCCAGTTTTCACTCGCTTATCCCGGCGATTAGAGAAAAGAAACGTTACGTCCCACTGACCAAACTCAATCACGAGCCCACGTGTATCTTTGCCGTGTTGTGTTTAGTTGTATTCATTATTCCACCTTCTCATATCTCGCGTAATGTTGCCGGTAAAGGAAATTGCTTTTGCTGGTTCGCTCGTCCTAGGAAATATTGGATTATGAAGGCTGCGTAAGCCAGTCAGCAACATGTTACCAGCCTCCAGCGCGGTGGGCTTATCGCTCTCAGAAGGAAGTCGCTTAATCTGCTGTAATCTACCCAAGGGTGTGACGTCACACAACATTCAACACTGAACAAATTGCCGTAAAACCTTTGTGATGCTGACCGGCCACCTTTCATTACGTCTTGTTAATAACCTTAAATAGAGATTCATTAAGGCGCGCCCGTGCGGGGGCTGATTAGCCCTGAATCTGGATCCACCGGGACCTAAATAAACAAAGGATGGCGGAGATCAACTCGGGTCGGCGTTGCAGTAAAGCGCGCGTGTTCGTGTTGACTTTATACCCTCTGGAAAAAGGGCGTATTTTGTGGTGAGCGGCGAAAAGCGAAAAACGGCAGGTGAAACACGATCCCTTCGTGTGCTCCAGCTTTCAATTCAGCGTTACAATAGCCTATGGTATTTAATCCGTCATAAACTTGAATATATCTATGCTGTACGTGTGTGCATGGCAGCCCGTAATACTTGATGTGTGGGTTTCACAGTATAGTAGCCAAGGAACACATGAATTATGTAGCCTACACACACTCACAAGGTCGGAGGTGTACTTGCCATAACGAGCCGTTTTCGGAACTGTAAAATCAATTATGGAAGTCTTATAAAACCCCAACCGAAAGTGGAATCAAATTCAGGACCTCCTGTGTTGGAGAAATATTTCAATTTTTCAACCATAGTGGGTTAATCTTTTTCCCTTTGTTTCACTCTGTTGAAGCCTTCTGCTCACACACAAGAGATTCCGATCGAGTTATTGTTGTTGAAAATCAAGTAGCGAGGTAAGGAAACAAGGTATTTCACTCGATTGATTTTAAATGAACACGTAGTCTCTAAGTTGTCTAAAACTATCCACAGAGTGTGAAATATTTATCCTTCTTTTCTTTCATGGGCTTAAAACCCATTTTAATGTTCATACTTGACTGTCAACTTGATTGCATGCCTTTTTGTTAAAATAAAATAAAATTAGATTATTTTATGGCGTGTTTAATCTATAATGACGAGCTTTTAGTGCCAAGCATAACGTGCATCATCCGTGGTTAAAACGTGGTTACTATGAACTCCCACGGGAAATGAGAAAAATAAGCATCAAAACGGTAACACGGAGTTCTAAAACACTAACTTTTACTCATAAATTTGTAAAATTGTAAATGTTTAATCTACCTTGTCCAATTTTTGTTTTTTGTTTTCTGCAGATATCCCGGTATTTCTTGTTTTTACCACTTAATTGGACTTCTATTTACATATTAAGTTGGACTCATTTTCTGTGTCACGAACTAACTCGCACACAAAAATTATTATTATTATTATTATTATTATTATTATTATTTTATCACATTATTGTATGATATATTTCATTAAAATCACAAATAGTTGATAGCTGTGCAATTAAAAACACATTTTATTATTACTTTCAATAATATGTGAAATTTGTCGTTTATGGTAGCTATGTGGTATGAAATATTTAGATTTGAATTAGCCTATGAATGTAACATATTTTACATTTCCATGCATTAAACATAACATGTATTCTAAGACTTCAGTTGCCTAGTCTCAACTTGACAGCCCCTATCTACAGAGAGGTTCGGGGATCAAGTTATCTAGTAGGATGCCCCTTATAAACGTCAACGATCACTTATTACTCATATACTATGTGTAAATGTTTGATAAAGTATCTTCTCAGTTTTGACTTATCTTGGATGTGTTTAGGTGATTAAACCCCCCCCCCCCCGTCCCCTTCCCCCGAAAAACACTTTTTTTACGAACTACTTCCAAATGTGTATGTGGGACGTATGAAATGTACCCCTCTTCCTCCCCCCCCACCCTCCACTAGTACAACTACGACCGACCTACCCGCGCTACGTTTTCTTGCCAGTCAAGTAGGAAGTGCTGAGAAAGCACGGTTATGCTTCCACTCTGCTCACTTGGTGTCATGTTCCCTCCATTACTTGAGATTGCACCTGTACATTCGCTTACTCACTACTGTTGAGCGGCGCTAGGACACAATAAAATGACAATTCTCGTTGCGCAAATTACCTGTCTAGACCCGTAATAGTTACGGCTGGACTGCGACGCTTACAGACTGATGCGCCTTACTTTCGTGTACGTATAACACTAAAACTCAAGCAGTTTTTGACGCAGGCTTTAGATTGCAAGCATTTTTGTAAGATAAGGGTGGAGCGAATGATAAATACGTTAATTCTTTTACGTGACTCTTTTCATAAATAAGTTATGGAATAGATAAAACAGCATATACTCAAGTGCCTTTTCACCGGGACAAGAAAAAATAATTGTGTTTTAAAATTGTATATCATCATTCCTAAGATAACAACCTATAGTATACTACATGTTCGTGTACTTGACAACATGGTCTAGATTCTAAAGGTCTTACTATCATTAACGTAGACTTTTGAAGCTACCGGTACACGTAAAAAAAAAGTTTTTTTAAACCCTGTTTTTGCAGACATAATATCAATATTGAACAACCTTCATCAAAAAAACTTCATTTAAAAAAGTGACGATACCTAGATACATTCACCTTAAAACTGTGCATCTCGAAGTGTCCAGTTTGTGAAAATCACGTACCCAAAATCTCTCTTTGCGTTTGTAGTAGTCTGATGACTGAGTCCCCCTCCCCCCCATCCCTCCCTCCTTCCCGGTGAGACCCTACTCTAAAATGAAATTTGACAAGTTTGACTCCGCACACGGTATTGAATCTCTCCGGACGCAGGAAACTCGGCTGTCAATCAACGCTAGCAGCTCCGATCCGCTCGCCCAGTCACCACTGCACGCTATACCCACATTTGTCCGCCTGTCAACCCACTATACACGACAAGTAAATACGACGCCGGATCATAATAATACACTGGCCGGTGTGAAAGTTGACGGCCACAATCAGGCTAGCTCCCTTTTTAACGCTAATTGTGATTTATTTAATTAAATACCGCACTTCAACTCACTGGAAACACAAATTGTGACCTCTCGTTTTATCCGCATCCCGAAACGTGACCGGACACAATATGTATCCAACAATTAATTAGATTATTAGATATTGTCAATTTTACCGACAAAACCAATACAAATATTATATATACGCTGATTGATATGTTGGCTCTCGTCCGTTAGTCCACCCCTGACAGAATTCAACAACCAATTGTTTGCAAAGGTCAATCATTTCGGCACCCGTAACCCCAGATAAACGGGCGACGCATGAAACCACATGTGTATCTCGAAATGTTCCAGGTTCATGCCGGTGTTCATCACTAACCGGAATATGGCTGCAAATAGTTCAAAACTGTGCAGAAACATATCTGCAAAGTGCTTATGACAATATAAAACGAATCCAAGCTATGTTTTATACAAAATAAACATTTTTTCTTAGGCATGCATTTTGTATTTTCTATACCTTTCAGAAATATTATAGACGTGTATTTTTTAACTACACTTTTTATGTGCTGGTACAGACTTACAGAAGCACATTACTTTAGACAATACTGCTGCAGAAAGCCTCGCATGCAAAAGCCAGTTTGTTCCGAAGTCAGTTATCACCATGAATGGAAAATGGAACGGTTATATCAATAATGGACATTGACGTAAATGAAGCATTTCGGACAATCATAACCACGAGGCTCATAACACATTTCCATTGTGGGATATTCCCCGTCATCCGTCAGGTACTACAATTGATTCAGTAGACAATAAAAAATAAAAACCCCAGTTTTAACGGGGCATTATGACCTTTTATTCGTGTGCCAGTGACTCTTTATTGTCTAACTCGACGACGTAATAATAACAACTTTTTCAAAAGACCTATTGAAGAAAAGTAGATGACTATCTTATACAAACGCAACTACCAATAGTGGAAGACTATTCCAGGTTATTTAGTCCACACAATTCTTGGACTTTTTAATAGGGGAATCAATTTGTTTCATTTGTACGTTATGTCGATGATTGGCGGTTTTTCTCAGTTGTTAGAGTAAACCCACGTGCGGAAAATACAGAACGGGAAAACTCCAAGAAAGAACTTGTAAGGCGGTCAAAGTAGGTCAATAAAATAACAATGGAAGCGTGGATTTCCTATTGTAGAGATGCCACTGAAAACCAACAAAAACTACAACCTACTGAATTGTATTGTTTTATGATTGGAACAAAGGAGAGGAAAAGTGAGTAGAGGAAAAGAACTGATGTATCTCAAAAAAGAAGAATTGGTTTATTTTCCCTCAAAAACCTTTCTCAGAGAGAATCACTCATTTACGTTAACCACAGCGCTCGATTGAACTGTGACTGGCCACGCCCCCTAAACCATCGTGGTGACGTCACGTGCCGTCTGGATTGGTAATATCTCGCAACAAACGGTGCTAATTCCACACACGTAGGGCGACCGCCGTCGTCGTTACCCCCAGAAGGAGCATTAGGCACCCCGCGATGCACACCCCTCTGAAAGGTGCAAGTAATTAGATTTAATGTCTCCTAGGTGTGATGCATGAGAATGGATATACTTAGAATATGATTATAGAATCGAACGTAAATAGACGTATCAAAGCTGACAACTAGGGTCGTGTGTTAGGAGAACAAATCTCACAACACTGTAGGCAACGCAATATGAGTCCTGAGAAGCCTTTGAAGTAAGCAAAATGTATAAAACTAGAATTTGGCCAATTATTAACTAACTCCCATTTCATAAAATAACACATTTCAATATTAATGTCCTTACTTTGAGCTATATATCTTCTACCTTGTATGACGTGACTATAAACACTATACTTGGAAAAAATCACAATTCATTTACCTGGTTTTAAGTGGTTACTATAAGTAGTAGTCACTATTTTTGTATCTATCTTTAGAAAGTGATTTATTTCTTACATGGTAGTAATTTTAAAGCACGATATTTTCCATCGGCATAATAGAAATAGATATTATGTCTAGAGATTTGATTTGATATATTTAGCTTGTCACGTTGGCGTGGACCTTGTTGGAAACAGGAAGGAAAGTGTTTAAAACATGATCTAAGTATTGTTCTTGTACTAACGATGCCAGGTAGTCCTAACGTATTAACACGGTCACATTAGTATTGTTAGGTTATCTTGTAATGTAACACTTGCTTCAAGGCCAATTGACACGTGACGTGGTCGGAAAAGAAATTAACAATATATATATATATATATAGTCATCTCCCGAGTATGTACATAATGTTAAAAAGTAATATCATTATCATGGTTTTGTAAAGGCTGGTCCACACAGATTTTTAAGACATAATGCATAAGGTTTTAAGACGTTGTTTTAAAAACAACAATGAAACAACGTCTTAAAACTAAAACTTTGTGTGAACGCCAGTACGTGTTTCCTATGATCCAACTTTACGACTACGCGTTAAACCTTAAAACGTATGTCTTACAAATCTGTGTGGACCAGCCCTAACGAAGCAATAATGTTACCTACGGCCACTTTGATCTCAACATATTGGTTAATGATAATATAATCGATTCATTAAGTTCACAATACCTCCCACGTGTGATTGATTTCTTTGTCATTCGATCCTGCTGCCCTCTTTAGCAACCAGGCTTGTTTTAATAATGAGTTAAAAACTGCTTCGTATCCAAATTGCATTGCCTAATGTTTGAATAAAATACCCGCCCGTAATTCTAGCTCAAATTCAAAGGCTCTTTTTGTTTCGTTAGCAAGTTTATACCGTGTTGTAGCCTTCATTTGTACAGACCAACCAAGGGTCAGTGCTGTAATTTCTCCACCAAACATTGACAAACCGTTGAAAAAACAAATCCACTAGGTAAACATTTCTTTATCAAACATAAAACAAACTTTTTTTTCAGGCGGCTGGCAAATGGAAAAACCGATAACAATTTTTTTCTTCACGTACTGGCCTGAATTTTGTTACATGCAACGACATGATATATACATATATTAAAGCGGCACATGGTAAAGAAACATACTTCAAAGAAGATAGTATAATTTGTTGTTCGAAAACCGTGTCTGGCCGGCATGAAATTTGTAATTTTGTTTCTGACAATGGCGATCAATTACCCGTAATACTCGCAATGCAGGTACAACACTGGCTAGTCAAAATTATACAAATACGAAATATAGGCCACGTACGTAACAAGTAAAAAAGAGAAGAAATATTTACTAACAGAAACTACTAAAATCGTTTTATATGACGTTCCGTTTATAAAATATATTTCTTCTGCTATATAAATTATGAAGCAATGTGGCCCGGCAGTTTTTTCAACCCTAGTGGAAAAGTAAGGGTCGATAGATGGAGCCGTCAGAATTACTTATGTATCCCACACAACATTTTGTGAAACAAATTATTCAAATCAAGATAAGAAGTTGTTCGCCAGACCCAGAGAGGTTATTATACAGCGGTAAGGCTGTTAAGATAACTCACTATTTCGGCCCCGTAAAAGTAACTTATGGCAGAGAACTCCCAACCTGATAGGTTATCTTACAGTTTATAACAATGGAATGATGTATTAAGAAACTCGTACATTTCAGATGATATATTCTAGTTTAACTTTTCTAAAGAAATTGCAAAATAAATAAATGTGCTAACTTATAAACATCCATGTCCATGTTCGTGGAAAGTTTGCAAATAGAATTACTCGGATCTGTAGGATCCACAATATCTTCGAGTAAGGGCGGGTGACTGGCGATACATCAAGTTTGACAGGTATCTTAGCGAACTGTTGCGAAGATGTGTCTTTAAGCAAGGTTCGCGCTTTGTGGCGGTATCAAGGAAGATCCCAAACAACTTCCACGATAGATGAAGAAAGCAGGAGGAAGAAGAACTACGCGTTAGCCGTTTCGCGACGCTATTTCGATTCTCGTCCTATTCCAAGAAGAAACAAACATTATAGCAGATCGAAATGCTTCTACATTGGACACAATAGCAAACAGATACCCAACTAAAATAAACTTCTTTTCAGAGTTCAATCTTCTTTCAAGAATAATTGAGTAATTTTCTGGGCGTAAATCTCAGTTAGATCACTATAATGCTTCATAATTCATAAGATAAACTGCGTGTATTTTTTAAACGCTCGCAAAATCGATTAGGGCCAAACACGTTGAAGCATTTCAACCGGAAGATTGAACTTATCTTCTCTTTCGATGATGTGGCCTTTGTCGCAAGAAAAACTCGCTTTAAATTATTCACAGAAGTTCACCCCGCAGTTGTTTGTGAAGCGGAACTTCCGAGACTTTCTCGAATAACATTAAAGACTTGATGTCAGCAAGCGCAGTAATACCACTGTTTCCAATTAACAAAGAGTAAACTTTGATTTTGAAAAAGTTCCAACTATTCGGATTCATACAAAGTTATTTTAACATGAATCAATAGCACAGTCTTGTTTGGAATAAACCCAGATTTCCTTTGATGTTTGGAAGTCTTAACGCCTTCACAGTTAGGGCTGCACTATAGCAAAGTTTTAATGATTCAGATTCAGGTTCTGATTGACATTTATCTCTGAGGGTGTTTCATGCAGGTTGGTTGAATGCCCCAGCATATTATAAACACAATTATAAACAATACCACATTTAGTTTTTAAATAAAAAAAAAATGCCTTCACCCATTTACTCTATATAAGAGGAAGTCAGTCGAACAAACGAGTCGCCTCTGGCTTCACAAAGAGTTTTATAGACGCGTCCGTTTTGTTTTGAATATTCAAATATTTTCGAACGTTATCACGGTATCACCACCTATCACATCGGCATCCATTTTGTGAGGTTAAAGTATAGTGATGAGTATGTGATCGCCATACGATTCTTTTGGAAGATTTCCCTGACACAATTGGATTATATGAATAGCCCGAACTAAAGATAACAATACAGCCAACTTAATTTGCGACCATAATTCCTGATTCTAAATATGTATGTGTTAGGATTATGGCTGGCATAGCTAACACTCATTGTAATGTCAAAATATGTTAGAGTTTATCGTAGCTACATTTTGAACACAATTATTTCTTAGTATCGCTATGTAACATGAGAACTGTAGTAGTTATTCCACCCAATCACTTAGGAATATAGGAACTTGTACAGTGATGGAAGTTTTAACAATATTATAGTAATTATACTAACGCTTTTTTTTAACAAAATAAACAGTAAGTCACAGATGCCTTTAAATCTTAAGGACAATTGTAGAATATTTAAGAATTAAATGTACCGTATGCTCAGAAGCTAATAAGTACTCTTTGAAAATATTAAATACTTCTAATCAGTAATTATTTCGATTGAAGATCATTTTTATTTGTTAAAACGGGTGGCTTAAAAGGCAACGTAAGCATTAACTTGGAATTGAGCTTTAATTCGAGATAAGTGGGTCGCGCCCTCTAGAAGTGTCTGGTCTGGTGTGGCCTCAGATGTGGTTGAAGCGACGGAGGGGTGAGGGGTGAGGGGTGAGGGGAAGGGACACTTCTTCAAGACAAGTTTGGTGATTTGACGTCATGCTACCATGACAGCATCGCAGGACTACCAACGTCGCGGAAAATTAACTCTGCGAACTCTTGTTAAAAGTCATGGGACGAGCGAACGGAGGGGAACGAAAAGGTACAGATCTCCTCATAAAAGCATACCATTTATCATTGCTCTTGCTTTTATGTATAGAGCAAGCAAAGCGAACGCAAACGCACGAAAATAAACTATTACCCAACTCGTTAAAGTTGCCAGTTGATAGACAAAATACTCATAACTATATAGTAACTTTCGTAAGCAAATAAAACCAAATAATAGCTTGTAATTTGTAAACGCTGGCATTATTTTTAGTTAAAGCTGCACAATGAATCTAAGTTTTTAAATTAATTGCCCTAACACTACACAAATTAAGGCGAGAATTTTATCAGGTTTTTTAATCAGTTGTATTTGAAAACAAAACAGGAAATAGCAAAGCATAAAACGATTGTCGCATAACTCTCGTCAGAATGTAATGAAGAGTTAGTGGCACAAATATTTTAATTCTCGCTTCACAATTTAAAAAATGTACTAATGAACGCGTATCGGTTCTTTTAACTTGGGGTTTTCCAACCTTCCAACCAATATTAAATGGCCACGAATAACTGTTTTGTGTATATTGTATGACAAATTAATTCAAACATTTATTTGATCACTATTACTATAAATAGAAATTAGTTATTTTACTTCACGACTGAATAGTTAAGTGATAGTTCAAAATTTTTTAAATATGTATTCATTCATTCATTCATTCATTTATCCATCCATTCATTCGGATAAAAGATGGGAGGAAAAACGTTAAATTAGAGTTCCATAAAAATTTAGTTAAACTTGAGCACTGAATGGTTCATTCCAAGAGTAAAACGTGTAAGTAGAAATAACGTTGGTCTTTTTGTTGCTATTGGATGTACCAGCCAAGTCTTGTAAATCTTTTTAATAAGCACATTCCGTGCCTCAGCTTCTGATTGAATATCTATAGTTTTTCCAGCGCTCTACATCAAATCAATTCTCACTCTTAAGTTAAAGTGTGGATGCTAGAACAGCGAATCACGGACCAAGATTGGAATATAATATGCAACATTTAATCCTGGATATCGTTGTAATGGATATGTACAAATGAAACGGCAAGCAGAGAAGAGGAAGGAATGGAGATATGATTAAAACCAATTAACTAATTGATTAAAACGAAATTGGAGCTTAGCCTGCCGATCGGTGTTATGTCTTACTATAGGAACGGGACGTTTTACAATATTTGAACACTCAAATATGAGATTGTTGAATTGTATGGATCCGAAATTAATTACAATTCAATATTTTTGTATCAAAGGGTTAATTATTGCAGCGAAAACTTATGTTCTACATTATTTTTCCTATCAGGTAAGAAAGGAAAATTACAATCCTTTAAATCTTAATTTAGAAGAACGTCTTCTTTCTTAAGGTGAATAAAAAAGTCGAGTGGTCAAACTAAATATGTTGTGATCGTAGTGTTGTATTTGGTGTTGATATTTTCTAGGTGTAAGACTCGCGCTCAATACTTGCATCTTACGCAGAGGGTGACCGCATCGAGATGAAAGGAGTGTCAAAACAATAAACAACACATTATTCATTGTTTCTTTGTTGGATGCCTTTTTCATCCGCTTTCATTTACAACCATTCTTTATACCAGAGAGGCCTGAAATCAAACTTGAGGGAACAAAGGCAATTGGTCCTTGTTTCACGTACCTTATGAGCCGTTAGCATCCAATAAAACACACAATTAGTACCTACATCTCGTCTACAGTATCTCCTCCATACAAACAACACAAAATTTATGAACCTAGAATTATGTAACTAGCAGTTAAGAGAATGGTAGTGAGGCACATTTCATGTGTATATGGGGCTTGCTCTGACGCTCACTACCATCAGCGTGTTTTGACCGATATATTGTATTGTATACTTGTATTCCTTCTTAACATGTTGAAAATAAATAATAATAATAATAATAACACTAGTGTTTCTTGCTTGACGAAACGCACACATGCAACACTCATTCATGGAATGTGTGACACCTAATGTTAGATTTCCTGTGTTACTCGTCTATATGGGATCAGAGGCAGGCTATATACATACAAATACTAACGAATCTGCAAACACATAAATTAAAAGATGTATTGTTTACACAACCATCTAAAATTGACTTTGAATTATCATTATAAATAAAATTTGGATTGGTTTAACCGAAAAATGTATCCTTACTTTATATTATTTATATATATATATATATATGTTGAGACGTAAATTTTCGTAGACAAACTGAGATGTTGGAGAGGGTTTTTGGGTATTAGTCCACGTTTTGTGAGGAGGTTGTTTTTTCACATACCTTCTTTCACAACGTTTCGCCGACAAATGTTGTGGCATCATCAGGTGACAGGTCCGGGTCGCGTGTGTTGTCGTCGCGAACGCCTGGGCTCGACTGTACCGAGAGTGTTGCAATCCTTGTGCACGTCATGCACCGCACCGATCACAGCGCTCGGTGGAGACTGCCTGGCGGTGCAAGCGGTAACTAGCTGCAGTGGCGCACTGCTCGTGCACAATCTTGCTCTGCTCCTGGTCCAAGGGGGAGAGATGACGTTGTTGTTGTCACCCTGGTTTAAGACACCCGGAGCCCTTGAAGCGAGTGTCTCCTCCCTATGCGGCAAGCGGTGCGTCGTGTCCGAGTTGTTGAGAAAACACGATGTTGAGAAAAGCCAAAGACCATATACCCTTGGAAACCCACGGAGTGTACGAGGTTCCGTGTGGGGGTTGCAACTCTACCTACGTAGGGCAGACCGGGCACAGAATATCGTCACGCCTTAGAGAACACAAACTAGCGGTCAACAAGGGAGACAAAGCCTCGGCGCTGGCACAGCACACACTGCGATCTAATCACGTCATTGACTTCGACAACGCTAGGGTGTTGGCAGGCATCGAACGCCTTAACCCTAGAATCGTCAGAGAGGCGATTGAAATCGAGAAGAGACCCTACTGTATGAATAAACAAAATGATAGCCGCAGCCTCTCGGCTACATGGTCTCCGGTTTTAACCGCCTTACAAATCAAGGACATAGATGAGGAACCTAACATCAGCGGTGCACACATGACAAAGGACAACAACTCGGACACGACGCACCGCTTGCCGCATAGGGAGGAGACACTCGCTTCAAGGGCTCCGGGTGTCTCAAACCAGGGTGACAACAACAACGTCATCTCTCCCCCTTGGACCAGGAGCAGAGCAAGATTGTGCACGAGCAGTGCGCCACTGCAGCTAGTTACCGCTTGCACCGCCAGGCAGTCTCCACCGAGCGCTGTGATCGGTGCGGTACATGACGTGCACAAGGATTGCAACACTCTCGGTACAGTCGAGCCCAGGCGTTCGCGACGACAACACACGCGACCCGGACCTGTCACCTGATGATGCCACAACATTTGTCGGCGAAACGTTGTGAAAGAAGGTATGTGAAAAAACAACCTCCTCACAAAACGTGGACTAATACCCAAAAACCCTCTCCAACATATATATATATATATATATATATATATATATGTACCTGTTGCAACTTTCTGGGGATTGTTGCCGCGAATAATGTACTAAAGAAGGAGGCACTGACTTACCCTTCCCTTCCTGACGTTGCGGGAAAGTCACATCTCCCATCTTCAGAGGCCCTCACTCGACGATGTGCATCTCGAGCTTCGAAGCCGCGAACACACAGCTCGAGATGCACATCGTCGAGTGAGGGCCTCTGAAGATGGGAGATGTGACTTTCCCGAAACGTCAGGAAGGGAAGGGTAAGTCAGTGCCTCCTTCTTTAGTACATTATTCGCGGCAACAATCCCCAGAAAGTTGCAACAGGTACACATATGTCCGCGGAACTTGAAAACTAATATATATATATATATATATATATATATAGGTAACACAAGTGTGTAAGTGAATATGTAAACACGGTTTCACTTTATTTTTAACGTGACATTACAATGGTCTGGTCAGTTAACTTTAATCAACGTGACTAAGACGAATGGGCGACGCAATTTCCTGCATTTAATCTAGTATGTTAGCGACGCAATCAGTTGGTGAGGTTCCGAGGTCCGGCAAGCGGTGAAGGGACGTGGCACAATGCATTGTTTACACTCCTCATCACATTAAATCATTAATGCGAAATACCGCAACACTAATATAGCATAGCTTTCCACGCAAAAGAGTGTACGTGTTACTCAAGTTCAAATTCAAAAGGTTTATCTACAAGCATTGGCTGTGTGATTTATAATAAATACAAACCTAGGTTTGTAGAAAAATGCAACAATAATATGGAGATAAGTGATTAAGCTCCAAGCCGTTAAACCACGGAACGTCCATGCAACTCTTCTATTGGGAATCTACTCAATTCAAAATAATGTGCTAACAGTTACACGTAAATTGCGTATTTGAAGTGGAGTTTTCTCATGCGTTTGAAATACTGTCATTAAGTTTCCAGACAACTGTACCCTTACTGTTTCAACCCCGTTGAAACTTTTATAATAGAAACTCATTTCTTATTAAATAACTTGAACACCAGTACGCATACATGACGGATTTCAAGTCAAAGTTTTCTATGGGTTTAATATACCATATAGTTATTTTTATGACATCTTATTGAGTAGTTTCCAAACTCTTCCAAGTTGAATAACATGTTGAATTTCTTTTTACTTTATCTCTAGCCTTCAACAGTTTTGTCGTCGGTCAACTTCAAAGAACCAACTTCTAACGAGTTGTTTTCTTTGTGTTCAGTTCTGTACACTTTCAAAATCGCACTCACAACTCACGATCATTTGGGCGTAAAATTATAGTAAAAAAAAAATCACAGCTTATAAAGTTTTCCACGCAAGAAATTTAGTAAACTAACAATAAGAAGCAATCGGGTAAGGAGATTAGGCATTTACAACTTTCAGACAAGTATTTCCAACGGTTCGTTAGAGCTGCTTTACTGAAACTTAGTGATATATTTGCCTGTCTAGAATTCAAGACAGGTTGATGAATTTGTATTTTGATTCGTCAATAGATTAGCTTAATATTTCTCTATATTGTTTTGTTTTCACTTTTCTGCTAAGCGGTCCTTTCATTTGACCCCCCCCCCCACACCCCCTCTTTCCCCGTTTCCTTATACTTTTCAATACCTTTTTTGTGCATTACCTCATTTATCATTCTGTGTATCCTATAGAAATATTTAAACATCAAATTCTTCGGTGACACCACATTTTGAATATATCCCTAGCTTCTTCTTAGCCTTTTTTGATACAGTATTATAATACTTCACATAATTAGACTCCAACATTCTGAAGTTTACATACATTTCTCCCTAGTCTTAATATTTACTCTTCTTGATGTCAAAGTAGTTTATTTGTACAGAATGTCATTTCAGCTGGCGCTATTCTCCAGGTAACATCAATCTTGTTCTTTATACACGCGTCCTGAGACTACCTTACAGATGCTTCCGTCATAAAACGCGTGGCCAACCAGCGAGCCCCCTCCCCCCCCCCCCCCACATCCCCCTCAGATACCGATCGATGATTGGTCACAAGTTCATTATCTCTTTAGTGAGTTTGAAACAATTAAACTAAAAAAATGAAATGTCAATAATTATACCAACTCTACGGTATATTTTACGTAGGTCAACATTCCTCGTGACATGACGTGACGTGATACGAAACTAAAACGTTTCAAAAGTTATGTTATTTAATTGCATTCGCTTTAGTTTCATGTTGGGAAGCGATCACGTGGCGCGAGCTATTGCTTTTTCTATTTTCTTGCAATTCATAATTTGTTTTGTGGCATTTTATTAATCAACCTTGTTTTACTTTTTTACCCTGACGTGTCATGAGTAAGTGAATAATTGACGTCACGAAAATTACACGAGTTAAGAAGTAAAACTAAAAAGTGATTCAGTTTAATTTAAGTTATTTCTATAAATGTGAAGAGAAATGTTGCTTTATACAAGAGGAGTTAATAATATTAATAACAACTTTTGGTAATGTATAACATGTAAAATAACGATTAAAATTCTAAATAATGTCACAATGCAATGATAAGATTTAAATCACATAGCGCAAAAGAGTGTAACAACCACAACGAACATGAGACAAACACAGGATCCGAAGGAGTTCACGTGTGAAACTTACAAAAAGTTTCACTACAAAAATTTAAAAAATTATAATAAGATACATTCGTCAAAAAAGAGTTCATTAGACTTTACTTAATTAAAATTTTCTGGCTTTTGTTCTTTTTTAAATAAGTGAAAAATTATCACGATCTTATGATAGCTATGAATGAACATCATTTAGGCCTAACTATGTTGTGTGTGATGTTCTCTGTAAGGAATTAATCAAAGATAACTAAATGTATGCCTAATTTTAGGTAGGACATTTGTTATTCTAATATTGCCAAATGCCGACTATTGTGCATTTCTGGTTCTGTAGAATTTAGTACTTGCACTGTCTATATAATTTTATATCAAACCAAACGTCTCTCGTTATGACTTCCACCAAACCCTGTAATTTTATACTACACTTTTTAGAAACAATCGGTTGCCCTACTCAAGATATATCTGTATAAGTCATCTTATTAGAGAAAATAATAAACTAGCATCATAAAGTTTGATCAACTATTTAATATTAAAAAGGCAAAGAAATAATGTTTTCAACTAGGCCTAGTTTTTAATGCAAGAGTCGTGAAACCAGCGTCGGACGAGTCAACGCTTTGCAGACACCGTGAAATCTCATATATCCCATATTTTAAGTTAACTTAGAAAGTTTCCTTTGGGCCTGGAGTTTTGAAACACTTTATCAAACATGTTTTTTTTATTCTCGACTTGACGCCCAATTTTACCCAAACCACTTTCTCAATCTTACAAATTACCACTGCAAGAATGTGTGTATACTCGGCACCTCCACCAAGGCTGTCGTCGGGCAATTCCTCCAAGGGCGACATTAGTTTCTTCTCAGAATTTAAACACTGTTTGACAGACGACGAATATATATTTTGTTCCTAGAATTATTTATTCCCTTGCACGACATTTTTTTTTCTTTTTTTATTAAACAAACACGCACACGCACACACGTGCACACACACAATTCCACGATACTTTAGAGTTACGATACAATCTCTTTAAAATAATTATCGAAGTTGTTCCGAGACGATGTAAAAGTGGAGATGTAATTGATAATATTCGTATATGTGGATGTGGGTTCGATCCCCAGTCGGGGCAATCTTTTATTACAGTTGCTATGTCTCCATTTATGTAATATTTTGTAATATTCATGTTAAAATATTTTTACACTTTTTCCTCATAATAAAACAAAAACATAATATTTTTTCAAAGTAAATATGTGTTATTTTAATAAACTCCTAATTAAATTAATTTCTCTTTTTAAATAAATAAATTGTATATCGCACCCTGCTACATAGTTCGAATGACTTGTTGTTGTTGCACTGAAACCCCCCTGTGCTCAATTCAATTCAATTTCTATTTTATTGTAAATTTTCCTGCCCCATGACAAGACAGGATAGCCAGTGTAGGATTATGGATATGGGCATGCCCATACCTCTTTAGCCTACAGGTGTACATAACATTTATTAAAGCTAAGTTACATACAAGGAAGGAAAAGTATAGTAAGACATTGATCGCTAATGGATATTTGATTTCGGTCTGAAGGATAAGGTTATAGGGCAAGTTATTACGTGTAGCATGTTTTGTGGTTGTCGTTAATAATGTTATCAAACTATTTCAGATGTTGGTGATGAATGCGGTTTAGAACTGGTTATTTCTCTGGTGCAACTCCCGAGTGAAACTAGTGCAACTCCCGAGTGTAACTGGTGTAACTCCCGAGTGTAACTTGTGCAACTCCTGAGTGTTACTGGTGCAACTCCCGAGTGTAGCTGGTGCAACTCCCGAGTGTAACTGGTGTAACTCCCGAGTGTAGCTGGTGTAACTCCCGAGTGTAGCTGGTGTAACTCCCGAGTGTTACTGGTGCAACTCCCGAGTGTAACTGGTGTAGCTCCCGAGTGTAACTGGTGTAACTCCCGAGTGTAACTGGTGTAACTCCCGAGTGTAACTGGTGTAACTCCCGAGTGTAGCTGGTGCAACTCCCGAGTGTAACTGGTGTAGCTCCCGAGTGTAACTGGTGTAACTCCCGAGTGTAACTGGTGTAACTCCCGAGTGTAACTGGTGTAACTCCCGAGTGTAGCTGGTGCAACTCCCGAGTGTAACTTGTGCAACTCCCGAGTGTAACTGGTGCAACTCCCAAGTGTAACTGGTGTAGCTCCCGAGTGCAACTGGTGTAACTCCCGAGTGAGTGAGTGAGTGAGCGAGTGGGATCGCCTGCAAGGTTCTTGGTTGCAACCCGCACTACTCCACTGCTGCAAGAGCTGCCGTCCGAGCGCGGGGCGTTCCGTTCTGCTGGAGGTTTCATTTTATTAACGACTTGCAACTTGAGCCACGGTACTTTAAACACGCATCGCTCTTCGTCCTCTAGCCGCACAAAATTAATCTCCTCATTAATACGAGAACATCCGTCTAGACCGAACAATATCTCTTGTGCTGACAGAAAGACCCCTCGCTGGCTTTAGCCCCCCCCCTTCCCACCCCCCGCATTGCACGTCCAGACGTGCAGGATTTGTAGAGACGTACGACATACGTCCAGCCTGGATGTTTTATAGCAAGCGTATTCTCAGCTTAGCAAGTCTGAACCTAGATGAGCAAAGCTAGATACTTTTACCCGTGATAATCCACTGCTGAATAATATGTTTGATATAATTTTGCAGTTCCCTTCCATTGGATATGACAAAATTACAAAGCATTGTTTCGTCTAAGTTTCTTTCGTTTTGTTCTAAATATAAGCATTTATTTTCACATTATATAATATTTATTCAAATTTCTGCAGCATTGCTCGTAAATCTTTATTTTGATGGCAGCTAAAATTTATTTACAAAATATGCAATTTACTTATTACAATTGAAATTTAAAACATGTTCTTAAAAATTTCAGGCCCAGTTATTCAAATACATGGTAAAAATATTGAAGTAAATTAACAAATAAATATTGCTGACCAACATAAGTATATAAACTATTTATTTTTGCTGACACAAATATATCAAACATTCCATTTCCATTTTCAAATATCACACCTATCTAAATGTCAATGCCTTCTTTGTCATTTAAGGAAACATACTTAATTACAATGTGATACCCTCTACTAATAATGTATTACTTTGTATTTACCTCGCTAAATAAAAACAAGAAATCTCACATATTTTAAATACTTTGAAATAATTAATAAAATATAATTTTATAATGAAATTCAATTTGAAAATATCTTCTTAATACGATATTGATAACACGCAATACCAATAACATATCGCTGACGTAAGTCAATTTGATGACAGTTATTTAATTAATAAATAAATAATAACTCTAAGATAGTATACAAAAATAAACACACCTTTTTGGCTATAAACTATGTAACTTACATAATATTTGTCAACGAAAGTTTTGTAGGCGTACCTTACAAGTTTGCAAGACCCACAAGGAAGTCACTCCAGGCCTTCATTTTGTCTCTTTTGTAAAATTAATTAAGTTCTGTTATAAGTAAATATTATACAGGAAGGAACGTCAAAAGATTAATTTGTTTTAACTTGTCGTGCACACGCAACGAATAAATTGCAAATGACAATCACGACTCACGAGAAAGAAGTTACTCTCGGCTCGGATTTAATGTGAAACACTCCTGGCAAGAAACTATTCTAAAGTAATTAAGACACGAACATGAGCCAACTACAAAGATCACCCACAGGAAGTTTGCCACAACGTGGTAATGGAAATTGCGTAAATGCAAAATCCCGACATCTAATTTTAACCCTCAAAGAGATTGAAAGGCCTCAACGCGTACGAGAACCGCGACTAGGACAGAAATTTGAATTTCAGGCTTACAAAGCTCATAAGTTAATTAACCTACAAGCCATGTAGAAACATGGTCATAGTATTATTAATAATTAGAAGCGTAATAAAGACCCTAGCTCTCAACGATTCACCCTCCATTAACTTTTAATTGGAGCCATGACTCTCCGTAATATTATGAGCAAACTCTTTCCCGGAGGCGATCGCACTCGCTAGAGGGCAAGACAGCTAGGAATCAAACAGCACTATGGGTAATTAGCCAGTGTTAAAAGCGTTACATCTAAGGGAACATCACCTCTAAAAGAAGACAGCGAATTACGCCGGCGTCAACGCGCGAAAACTCCGATTCCGACTGTTTCGACTGTTTAGATAAACCCACTCATCCCTCTCTGGCATCATATGGCCAAGTAATTCACAGCGCGACACATATGTGAACAATGGAGTGTTGCATGGCGGAACGTGCCTTTTCCTCGCTGCGCTACAGATGCGAGACAATGTAATTATACAGAGTGTTGGTGAAGGATGAGTCGCTCACTTAATAACCCCCTCCCCCTCCCCTCCCATGCCCTCCCATGCCCTCCCCTACTTCCCGTGCGAGATGAGTTCTACTTGATAGACGAACTTTGCTATTGGGAAATCCATGCGAACTAACTTTGCAATGTTCACTAATTTTCATAATAGCCCTAAAAACGTTTCTTTGAGACTTACTTAACCTTGCGTCGGGTTGCTGCGGTGGGCGAATTCGCTTCGTTAAAGGAGATAGAACGCAAAAGTTGTACATTTTGGTTGTGGGGTTGGTAACTAATCACTAAGATCGAAACATTTCGGAAGAACAGCGTGTTTTTGCAGAGTTGCTTAGAGTTATGACGTCACGCGGCTAACCAGCTGGCGAGCGTACTTGGAGAACACAGATGTGCAAGTGTCCGAATAGCTGCAACCACCAGCAGTGATCACATTTTAACGCGATGTAGACACTTGAACGTGTGCACAATTACGATATTTTATACACTGGCCTACGGTTTTGTTTGACTGAGCATTTTACCATAAAATGTTTTCAAATCTCAATCTGTGATTTCCGTCTGCCATCTCGTAAGTATTACGAAGTGTTGTAATTTTATTAAAGACATCTGTTTCGTTCTTCCCTCATCGTTCATAAGTATATATTCATTATAATGAACTGTATGATTATAAATATTCAATAAAAAATTAAAATATATAACTCCACAGTCACAAAAACAAGAGCTGTGATCTGGGTTCGATCGCAAGTCGGAGCCAACTTGTGTTACAATTGCTATAATCTCCATATATATATTGAAATAGATAAATGGTAAACATCTAAATTTTTCATTTCATTTTTCATTTTTCATTTCATTTTACTTGTACCTTTTCCCCGTATTAATTAGTATACCTTTACAAGATTTATATTATATTACTATCTATTTGGCCGCGAATGATAAGCAGATGTACAACTGCGTCTAGCTCGCCTGACATCGCTAAAGTAGTGTCATGACGATGCTGATATAGTTCTTTCAATCGTACGCCAAGTGCCTCTGACAGGATGTGAGTTGTAGACTGCAACGCATTGTGTGTTGTGAACAAGTATTCGTGTAACAATATTACGGTAGTCCGTCTGATATTTTGAAAGGCTCAATCACAAAATGTATCGTGACAGTCCAAGTTACATTTTTATATCTTTATCCTTTAAAAGGACAAGTTCCTCAAAAATGAACGACGTTCCTTTAAAAAGTTCCTTTTAATTTGTGTTTTAAATTATATATGCAGGCATTGTATTTGTACGTTGCATTATTAATAGTATAGGAAGAACTACGAGTGTAAAATAGGTCTTATTTACACTACGATGCTTAAATAATTACAACATTAAAAAAGGAACAAAATTGCATAATTTAATACCACATTTTAGTCAACACTAGACCACACTGTACGTGCAGGCAGGTTGTAGTCTTAGAGCGTGACGGTGAGCGACATAACTATTATTGGTTAAAAGCGAAAAATACCGGACCAAAATATTTGAAAATGAAAAATAATGCCGGCAAAGCAGATTTGTTTATTGTCAATGAAGACAGAGGACTGATTGGTGGCGCTGAACGGAAAAATACACGACCCGGTCGTACAAAAGGAACGCTTCGAAGAATTTTTTAAGAAGTTCCCCGAAAATGTGAACTGTCTCAAATAAAATTTCCTTTGCCAAGAAATGGACCGCGTCAATTTTAAAGTTCCCCAAAAAATGAAAAAGGAACGCATTCCTTTAAAAAGTTCCTTCCCCATGATCGTGAGAAGACTTGGCCGCTGTATATAGTGATAGTTGGAGGGGAAGAAGTAATGGACATGAATTGTTAATTGTGTAATCACAACTGTATACGATTAACGATGTATACCTGTTTGGTTAGCATATTTCTTTTAAAACGGGGTTCATTGCCAAGGTCTTGTTTCTAGACGTTTGCATAATTCTTCTTCCCACCATTGTTCCTAGATAACGAATCGCGAATGAATATGCAGCCAACGTGACAGATATTCAATATGGCCTACTTTAACAGACATGTATTATTCCATAAAATATGGGTTATTATGTTGAAGACAAAGAGGTTTCAAATATAATACAGTCCTGGCAAAAAATTAATTGAAAACAAACACAATTTGAACAACATAATAATTCAGTATAAAAAGTGACCTTGCATATTAGAAAATGTTTCATTCTTGGCATTATAAAAACAATTGATAAGATCAGAATGCAATTCAATGTGTTTCATGTATATTACATTTATTCGTAACTCATCTTTTAAAATTTCCCATTATTTATTCAAGCGTAATAATATTTTGGTCTGGTATTCTTGCAGGCACAACAATTTGGATTCAAGGTCCATAAATGTTACCTTATGTCTATGGGACAAAGCATTGATTTGCAACTGGTTTTTAATTATAATGCATGAATCTTTGTTTTAAAATATTACGCAAAATACAATATATTATAATAATAATAATAATTAATAATAATAATAAATTATAGTGATACCATTTATAATTTCTCATCAATATCGAGCGCTGATAAATCGATACAAAATCGAATAATTCAATTTTCTCACAGGATGCCACCCTTTAGAAATATTTCGCCAAAACAAGAGTGCGTACGGAAACGAACAAACTGAAAATAGATTGAAATATACATTGTCAGTTCGTTGTTGCTGTTTTACTGATAGTAAAACCGTAAAACGTTTTATGTCCCTCGAAGAATGCAAAGTTCTATAGGCAAGACTTTTATTTCTTCATGAAGCAGCATGCGCTAGCTAGCAAAAAATAGCATGCATGCTTTGTACGTTGGGCTCTGATACAAATGGGAATTGTTTTTTGTTTGTATGTAAACTACAACAAAGCAATCCACAACCATGGATCTACATAGCTTCCATTCGAGTCACAACATGGAAGCGCTCAAATGTGACATTTCAATTTCAATGTTTTCGTCCATTTAATTTTCGTGCACACGCACACACGCACACATACGCATATCCACCTGCTGAAGCAATATATGAGCGCTTACACACACAGTCACGCACAGTCACACTCTGGGCTCAACACTCTCTGTGTATGATCCATAATGAAGCCGTAAATGTGTGTTTGTTCATTCCTAAAGAGTGTTGGGTTAATAGATGAAGAACTGAACGGCTTGAAAGTTAAATAAACATCTAACTCGTGACATTCATATAAAATATTAATCCAGAAACTTTTGCGTGTCACTTGATGGGGAGAGGGGGAGAGAAGGTTAATTAATTGTCTAATTAATTAGTGAAATTATTCTGGTAAAGTTTGTTGTAAATGCCTACGAAACTCCTCCGAGTATGTTTGGGAGCTGCTATGCGTGCAATAAAGAGCAGGTCCCGCGGAGATTTCAGCAGTAATAGGTGGACTAATTTAAATGTCTGCCAACAGCTTTGATAAAATGCTCTGGTCTTTCTCCCTCTCTCTCACTCATTTCCTTGTTAGGGCGCGACAGCGGCCTTATAAGTTTGCACCAGATTTATGTATGTATGTATGTATGTATGTATGTATGTATGTATGTATCCGTTCGCATTTCACGCGCGACAAGAAAGATGTATTTATTTGAAGTAGAAGATATTAACGAATATAAATGAAACTTGTCAATAATGATCTCAGTAGAATGACGTATGTGTTTTGTAAATCTTAATATTTTGAGCCGGGCGTAAGTACCACTAAGTGCAAGTTTTGTAAGACAACAAAATTTGTTACTTTGCACATCGCTACGGTTTTTAAAAAAATGTCTGCTATCAATTTTGCGTTATCATTATGAAACTCAAACTTGACCTGTAGTAATCCTTTGACTTTAGAATAGCGTAATATTTACATTTCTGACATTTGTATTTGAGACGCTACATGTTACAGAAAATTCATTCAATTTTTAATTGTGTTTTTGGTTTTACACTTTATGGCCAATCTGAAGTAATGTTTATGCATTGTTACAAAAAATACGCATTCATGTTGTAAATCCAGTCGTATGTGATAGAAAAAAACAAAATAATACATAAAATATTATCCAGGGGTGACTAAACAGGTCAAGTTTTGGCCCGCATTTTGGGCTCGGCAAGATAAATGAATTTATTTCTGGTTGAAGATTGCAACCCATATTACTGATTTTTTGCATGGCATTTGTCACTAAAGGAATGTAATAGTATGTAAATTAGCAATGCTATTGGTTGAAGGATAGATGAATAATTCTAGTTTGAACGATCCTCAGCTCAGCCTCGCGCTATAAAGAACGACAAGTGGAATGCTCGTGTTTACGTGTGCGTGGACAAAATGTGGAATGACTGTTGTAGTACACTTACGCAAATGAGTCTTCCATTGTTAGATGCCCAATTACTATTATGGCAATGCAAAAACCGAGGATTTGTCCGGTGATACAAAAAGCAGTCTGGCCCAGATCGTATGTCGCCATGCTTCAAAGTTCAAAGCCGGATTATATGTTAGTCACTCAACGATACTACCCTTGCAAAATGCATATGGCTGTTATTGAAATAAAACCGTGAAAGTTGTAATACGGAAAACTAAAACATGATATTAATATTACACAGAGCTGTATTTATTTGGTGTAGGCCTACACTGTAAAGTGTAGGCCTATATTACATACTAAGATTTTATTAAGTGTGTACAGTGTATCATTTTTTCTTTCTAATATTTGCGGTATGTACCCGATAGCGCAATTAGCAAGAGATTTGTATGTACGGCCGGAGTTAGAGCAGTTGCAACTTTGTAGTATACTTTCGTATGACACGACAGCGATTATCAAATTGGTTGTATTACTTTGAATATATTTATTCGTATGTATCACTGATTAATATTCGCAAGAAACCATGCACGTACCTCTCGTAACCAGAACATCAAACGACTTGATGATAGTAGAACCTTTATTAACAATATCGGTCTCTACAGCCAAAGCTCTTGCCATTCGACACAGAACAATAACAAAACATTTATTAAAAACAAAAATTGAAATTGAAGCAATTAACACTTAATGTATGTTTTAAAAAGCTAATAAGAAAGTGATGCCTAAAAATAGAAATAGATGAACGTAAAATGCATAAAAAATATCTTCGGTGAAGCTTGCACTCAGCTTGAATAATTTTCGAAACGTCTCGAAAAACAAGGTTATTGTTCACCTATCAACTATCATAAGACCTATTACTCTGATATCTGTAAGATTGTAATAGGTCGTATAGTAGGAAATAGTCGAGTTATAGGTATGCTTCTTCATACGGTCCACTTTCTCCGCTTGTTCCATGTGATCCTCAAACCGGACAGTTGGATATAAAATAAACCCTTCCGACTTCCCCCTGTATGTATTTAATTAATTGAAGTTAATTGATATGTTGTGTGACGAAACGTCAGTAAACGGTGGCTTCACTGTAAAAGCACGCTGCCAGCTTATCGGTTAATGGCATCATGTTTAGTGGCAAGTGAATTATGAGGGTCTGTTTCATATCGGGGTCAGACACAGGAGGCGAAGAGGGAGGGGGAATCTTACCATGTGTTTATACAAAAAACGGAACATGCACCTAAATTATCGTATAGCTCGCAGTTTTGACTGTGCGGCCGTGATAGAATTCATTTTGCCTATCTGGACACTGTTCGTCACTATGTTCTAATGCCACAACAGTATGTAGAAACATTATCAGATTATAAATTTCAGCCCTTACATGACATGCATAAAGAAATTAATATATTCATTTAGTAGAAATAGCATTCATTCTCCTTTTTGCAAGTCCAATTTACAGGTAAAAAATCATAATCCTAATGATGTCGGGATTGTTTTATGGGAGTTGTGTCTCAGGATTCTAATTATTTTATTTTTAATATTATTGGTTCACCAATAATACTTATTATTTTCATAATTTTGGTATGTAGTACGTGTCTTGCCCAAAAGTCAAAGTATCAAAGCATTACGTTTTACTGAATTCAAATTGTTTTATCGCACTTAGAACAATATCTACGAAATCTGTTATATTTATTGTTTCATGAAGTTTATGATCATTGTGCAATATGATATGTATTGTATGATTTTTTTGATGCACTCGTTAGGCCTACCGATTTCTATGTTTCCTGGTATATCGTTTACGGATTATTGCCATGTCCTAATTTCCCCCATTTGTGTGGAATTTCTTGTGCTGTGAAAACAGATGCCTTGTGGTCCGCGTAATGGTTTGGTCATGCTATAATCGGTGGGGCTGACTGTAAGGATCAAATTTCATCTGGAAAGTGTCACAGAATTTGTGCCTGGCCGTGGCCGTTATGGTTTCCGATATTTATGTGGCGTGAGGGGGGTTGTTTCTTAAAATCAGTATGAGAACAAAATCCGTCCACATATGCAGTAGTCTTCACAGCGAGTGCATGGGTGCGTGTTGACTTGTCCATGTGATTTGTATAATCGACGATCTATGAGTGTGCTATCAACATTAATGAAGTGATTATTGGATATTGCGTTTAAGGTGTTCACTCTACCCTTGTGTGTGTTATATTTATTTGTCTTTGTTTGTGCACGTTGTATGAACACATGTGTAGGCCGTGTGATCGTGCTTGTGCGACGCTACGTGTTACAGAAAATTCATACAATTTTAGAGTTTGTTTTTGGTTTTACACTTTATGGCCAATCTGAAGTAATGTTTATGCATTGTTACGAAAAATACACATTCATATTGTAAATCCAGTCGTGTGTGATAGAAAAAACTAAATAATACGTACAATTATTATTCAGGGGTGACTAAACGGGGTTTAAAAAAAATTGTTTGTTTTTTTTTTGATCGCGATAGCGGTCGAACGAAAAGTCCGATCAATTTGAAATTTGGACCATCTACAAGCCTCGATGTGGATTTAACGTCATTAGTTTTGTGGACAAATCTGTTGAAAAGTTACAAAGTTACAATTTAATTATTACAAAGTTATTCCCAAACACAATGGCGGCAAAATGTGAGATAGCCATTTTTTAGTAAATTTCTAGCCGGTCACGAATATACAAATTTCAACGCGATCCGATGAGAATTGTAGGTACAAATTACAATTTTGTATTGCTGAATTGTAGTGAAGTAACTATGACAACGAAACATCCAAGCTATAATTTATATGGACAATCGATCTTTTATTGAACAATGGCAGGAAGTGTAATAACTATAACAGTAAAAACTCAAATCTTTCCACATTTTTGTCACTTTCATTGAACAATGACGATGGCTTTGAGAACTTTTCGCCAGAAAGTTCGTGGACATATGGACGCGCTCGTTTATCAACGCGTCAAACAGAGCGTTTTCCTAGTGTGAGTAGTCCATAAGTGCAGTATGTAGTTGAGACAGGGACTTACAAAGCCTGTCTGGAGGACTGGAGTTATAAGTAGTTCGGTAAATGAAATGGTGTACAATTCAATTTTATCCTTACATTTTGTCAATATGCGTAAACATTTATAATGATTATCTTATCACACTTTTTAGTTTTTATTATTGGTTAAATGGCAATTTAAAATCATAGCAGAAGACCGTTTTAATATTTTAAAATATGATTCATTTTTAAGAAATGATGGGTCCTATTTACGTTTGGGGAAAATGAGCTTCTATTGTTATATACGTTCCAATTCCATTATATATATTTTTTTAAAATTGATCGCGCCCTACAGTAAATGGCATAAGTCCATTTACAGATAAAATCATAATCCTAATGTTGTCGATATAGTGTTGTAAGAGTTGTGTATCACGATTTGAATTAATGTAATCGAATCATCGTATCAGCAGATTATTTTTAGTCTCGTGGATGTTCTTTTAGAGCTAATATTACATCACCCTGGTATCTCGGAGGGCGAAATGTGTTTCTTTCAACTATTAATTTTTTAAAATATTTATTTACTTCACGTCGTTTTATAAATTATAACAAGTGACACTGTCGGTATTTGATTAGTTTGTAACATATGCCCCGGAAATGACTGGCGAGGGAACAAGGTCGCGCCAGCGACCTTGTTTCCTAATTAGACCTTCTGTGAGCCGCATGGTAAAGAACAATGGACACTCCAGGTCCACTCCCCTACTCACGCCTCTCGCTACTTGAAAACTTCCCGAATATAATGCGACAAAAGTATTTTCTAACTTGTCAAAAAGGGACTATGAGTGCAGAGAATTTTTCAAATAAATCATTCTATGAAAACGTATTCAATCACTTCATGAAGTTTGAAAAGACTTTTTTTGAGTGGGTTCTTATTGTATAAAAATGTTCTAATTGATTGTTACTTTCGTTTCGAGAGTCGATCTTTTGTCTTGCAGATAAGTCGCGGAGAGGGGATCAAATGCGGGTCTCGATAAACGAGAGGTCGACATCCGTGCCTCGATCTAAACAGAGACGCGCTCGTCATATCCCCCTCCCAGTAGATTAGCTGCGCGATGGGGAATAGTAATTTAAACAAACATTTTAAAATTGAATTACGTCAGCAACATTCTCGTCCAATTACTGTACAAGAGCTCCATCGACCTTGTAAGCCTGACAATGATTGGGGCACGCAACGCTGAACTTCACCGTGGACAAAAGCTCTGATCAAACCTATTTACTAATAGGCTGTGGTACCCACGTTAGCTTTACCCTACGTGAGTGACAATTTATGTCATATTCTCTAACACATTTCGGGTTGTTTTATGTTGGGGCTGCAAGATACGCATTTATACCTTATTTTATAACGTGCCCCTTCACCACTTTTCAATTCAATGGTACTTGACTGGCTTTCAGTTGCATTAAATAAATAAAATAAATTTGAATTTATAATCTACCCACTTAGATACAAGAACTGATTTTTAGTGGAAGACATTTATACCATTTATTATATACATTATAATTGTACGTACAAGAGCATTCCATTATGAGACACAAAAATAATATATTAATATTTCACTAGAGTGTTTGCTTAAACAAAAAAGAAATAAAATATTTAAAAAATAAAATCAGAAAATGACAAAATACGTCGTAGTATAGTACGTGCTTTTCAGGAAAAGAACACACAACGATGTTATTACAATGTTATATTTCATTCTAAACACTTGTTGCGTAACACAAACAACGACAATTTGACTTCTTGTATTTGAGGAAGGGTCACGTTAAACAGTCAATCCAATTTTGTAAGGTTGTTATTATTAACACACGTCTAACCGCTGAGAACGTAGCAACTATATAGACATGAACTCTGTAGTAGATCAACGTAAAGACCACTAATCTGGTGGTTCGACAAAGATTAAAACTTAGTCTTGTTAGTTGTTTCGATAGTGAGTGTGGATATCCCGTCCTGTAGTTTGCACGTTGTACAATGTGTTAATAGCATATAAGAAACCGGAGGTTTTAGTAATATTTAATAACAATCGAGAACTTTTGGCAGAATTTCAAATATAGTTGAAGCATGATGTTTTTCCTATTCAAGAATCAAAATGCATGTTAACGAAAGACTCACTATTTGAAAGTAGTTTAAAGTTGTGTGTTTTCCTAACAATACATGAATGGCGAAATAGGTTTCTTTATATACTAATAATACACACTAACAGTCCTTATTTCCTTTTGAATTGTTTCGTGCTCACAAATACAAAATCATATACAGAGTTTAAATAAAACACAAATAATATTGATTTAAAATGTGAAATTTTGTGTTCGCTTTTGCATCCAAGTACAGACGTGTCAATACTTTTGCTGTGGATAATATAAATGCAAATTTAGAAGACGATAAGACTTAGAGTATTTGAAATACCCATTGGGCAAACTAACGCAATACACCTGCGTCAAAGTGCGCGTATAGGATGCAGACCTACTTAATAAAGTAGATGTTACAATTCACCAGTACCCCACACTCACACACGAAACGCAGTACGTTAACCCAGTGCCAGACCTACTTAGTGGATTGTATTTAGTATTTACTCACAATGTTCCTTTTACTTTAATTAATTCCCATGACAAAGTACAGGGAAGTCCGTAGTGAATTGTTGCTACCGGAGAACCATTTTAACATATTTTATTCAGGGAAAATTATACTTCCACTTTCATAATTGGAATAAGTTAACGAGAGACGGCGAGAGATATGAAATAAGTTTTCATCGCTCGTGACGAAGTAAACTATACCAAAAATAAACTTAATTTTCAGTAAACTCCAAGGTTCAATTTCATTCTGTTTTATTCGGTACAATCTGCATTTTTTAAATTCTTTGAAAAGTTTGACTTTCAACATAAATATCGACGTTATTATCAACTTGTTTAATTGTTTTGCGATTGAAGTTTCCACATTGGTGTTAAAAAATTCGTTCTGAGCCTTTCTATACTCTGTGAGGCCAAGGCCAAGACGAGGTAGTACAAAGAGAATTAATGCAATTATTGGGTGACAAACATCGAGTCTTAACACATCACCTTCCAACCCTGATCCACCGTAAGGACAATGCATAACTCTGGGGGTTTAGCTCGTGAACAATGTTGGAACTTGACGTGGTACAGAGTTTAGTTAGGCAGCTTAGATCGTCACACTGAAAATATGGACCTCATCTGAAAGACGTGATACGAAATGAAGGGTGGTTTATCCTAGTTACTTATAATCACACCCCGGCCCGCGGCACAAGTTGGTGGCCGCCTTCCTCACATTCCTGGTTGTAGAGTTGATGGATAGAGATTTCAGATGCGGTCGCTACATCAACCATGCGTATAAGAACCGGTAACTGGTGGGCCAAGTTACGCCGTAAAACATATACGTAAGTTACAATTAAATATCATAATAATTTTTGACTCCCACCCTTTTGTATACTATTTTTGTAGATTTAGAAACACGTAGCATCATCTCATCATGTTATCAATAGATAATAATAAATACCAATGGGCGCAATATCAAGTTTACCTTGTCGTTACATAATGTGAAATAACATTTAATACGGGTGCCTTCGTGGAAATATCATATAACTGAGTGCGGTTCGACATTCAACTTAATATATTTCTTTTTTTGGTTACCTAAACCGCGTAAAATAAACTCATTCAGAACCGAGTTTCCCTCCAGTATAATGTTCTTGCTATAATTGCATAATCGTGCTCGATTGAACTGAATGCAATTTCAAACACGTTTTATCTCACCTAGTTAGTGCAAATGCATGATTACATCAAAACAGTATATTCAATCAACGCAAACACGAACGTTGTTGACACCGCATCTAGTTCGTCGCAGAACCAATTGAACTGTGGAAGACGCAACCCTCACAATCACTCGTTCTCGTTGGGTTTGAATGTGAGCGCAAATTCTCCCACTTCTTTCTATTCTCCGTCAAAGAGCATTTCAGAAGGTCTTGTCCCATGTCGATTACAACCGCTCACACTCCGACTTCGACTTTTCGAGCATCTGCATAATCAATAACATCTTTTATTTCGGAAGTTTAATCTCCCGCAGGGTAAGCCCGTCTTGCGTGCGCCCCCCCCCCCCCCCCCCTCCCCATCACACTAAGGGCTGCGACCAGCACGGGGTGGAGGTGACCTATGATCCTTTGGAGGGTACACTCACCCCATCTTACACTTCCTTCAGACTTCTTGTGTCCTCACAGGTGTGTGTACCCCTACCACTTTTACCATTCCATTTCCCAGACAACGACAACGATTCTCGAATCTGAAGTTTCACCCCATTTTTCCTTACAGCGGGTATGTTTCCTGGTATTTTATTTTCTTTCCAAATAGCTCTCCTCCACCCCCACCCCCACCCCCTCACCTCTCCGCAGTTTATGTTGTGACATGCAGAAAGTAAGGCTATTAGCTTATAATATGCTTACCAATAGAAAGGAGATCTTTATTATTATTATTGAGAACCAACATCAATCCCCCATTTCGTTGACATGTGAAATGTCACCAGATGGAGATATGACATTATCTAGCCTACTTCGATCATTGTAACAAGATAACAAGAAGCAAGAGTTCACACTGAAGAGAGAAGGCGATCACGCTTCCTGTCTATATAGCTACTAAGTTACTCGTCAGACGATGGGACTCTACTTTTTATGTGCTCTGTCAAAAATAACTTCATTACCAAAATAATGACAAACTATAACAATTTTATGGTTGCACCTATTTTTAAGTGATGTAGTCTGTAGTGTACACTAAACGTCTAAAGCTAAATGGTGAGCCATCCATTGCAGTTATGCGAGTTGACGTATGCGTGTGAATATGAAAGCTAATGACGTACTTTCGAAAAGTTTCATATACAGCTTTTGGTACATCCCGTTTCAATTAGTAGGAATTATTTCATAGATTTATATTAATTATTACAGAAATCGGTGGGATAAATGAACAGTTTAGTTTCCATGGATGGTATTTATCATACATATTATAGAATACTGTTTGAAAAGAGTCATAAGATGATTTAAAACCTTTTTCACGTTTTGCACGCATCAAGTGGAAAAGTGTCCTTACACTTTCTTGGTTCGCTTCTTGGTTTATGTGATTTGGGGTTTACTAGTTATAACCACCAAACCTCGCATTAGTGAGTACAACTTTCCAAAGTTTTGTGAGCTCGTTGCGTGCTTGGCCCAGGATAATACATGCCGACTGAAACTCGTTATCAAAAGGACATTTCGATAATTGCTTCAAATACATTACTTGAAAAGTTGTGTGAAGTTTCAAGTAGGTGTGCCCGCAGCCCAATTAGAATATGACGGAATAATTTACATCAGTCATTACATCGAGAACGATGCCAGGTCGCCGTGGGCAGTAATGTCATAATTATCATTTAAATTGGTTCTTTAAGTTGAGAGCGATTGTAGCATACATGCAATATTTGTGATTTGTGGTCATTGTGAAGCGAGAAGTGATTCTAAAAGTTTTATCCGACCGAGTCTCGGCATCGAGATTATGAAGTCGATTTCCATTTTGTAGTATGATTCCATTGCAATTGCTGCTATAGCGGCTATCGTAACACAAGTTTTCTAAACAGAACTTCCATCCATTTCCAATTACATGCCCCGGCCAATTTGAGCTACCTACATGCCCACAGCGTTAATTGTTATTTTTGTTACTTTGTTTACTAAATGATAAATCCATGAACAAATACGTGGTCTAAACAAACAAATAAACAAACAAAATACAACTTTAAATTTAATTAAACAGTTTGACCTGACATGGCCATGGGGTAGCTGAATTGACACGAGTAGCTCGAGCCCAAGTTGGGGCAAACTTGTATCACGGTTGGTACCGCAAACACACGGATGCCATATAAAGCCAGTGTTGCTGGGTTCGATTCCCAGTCGTAAACTTGTCCTACAATTGCCCCCATATATTTATACGTGTTAACGTATTACCATAAAACATGAGTCGAGCGTTTATGAAAGGGTTCGTCCTTTGAGTAAACGAAAGCTTAGCCTAATACTTTACGAACAATATTATTCAACTGCAAAAGAAGAGAAGTGGATGTGGAAGATCAGCGTTTACAAACCCGAATTGCTTATTCAAACATAAAGTTTAAACAGTCTCTTTCATCTTGAAACTAAAACTGAAAATCTTAAGGAGGAACTTCGGGAAACGGAACTCGACGAGACTGGATCGTCTTCGTCTCAGTCGGAAACCGTCTTAGCGCTTCGCTCACGATCGTAACAAATCCGCGATTCCCATTCCATTGAGCGCCCCGGGTATTCCGCGCTGTTGTTTATGCAAAGTGAGATCATCTTAATAAATTACAGAGACATCCATAACGCAAAAGCTTTTATTTAAAACGAATGCACGGGCATGCATTACGAATACAAATAGATATCCGTAGCCCATTTCTCCTACGAGATGTGGTCGTAATTTTACGTCTGTCAGCCATGCCTGACGATGAGTAATTACAGAGGGACTTCTTGACCGAGATTACGGAGTTTTGTTTCGTAATTTAGGTAATCCATTTTCGTCTTGAGGCAGAATAGGGAGGTATGTTATTATCTGGTAACCATATACTGCATTCTAGCCGTAAGGGGTCCGTGGAGTGGAGAAGCATGCGCCCCGACAATAGATTGAGCTGTGGAGACAGAAGTGGTAGATTATGTGGTATTTCGTCATGTTATCAATCTGGCTGCTGTTTGAACTTATGGAAATCTAGTTTTGGAGTCAAGTCGGTTTAATATTGTATATAAACAGCTGACACAATACGAACTTTATCTCAATTAATATTACTCCAGTTGCTCTATCGTCATAGAGACGAGCTCGAAGCTGACTGAATTCACTTACCATAATTAGTCATTAAGCAGGAACACAAAGCACTTCCTCTAAGATCATTTATTTTGTAGTGAGTCGACTATGTAAAGGGTTCGGGCCATGGGGGTGTGAGGGGGTGGGGGTGGAGAGGCATAAACATCTATCAACAAATTCCAGTTCATCTCTATCAACAAGGCTTTTCCAACAACTTAGATTCAACAATATAGGCCTAGCTTTATGACGCATCTGAGTTACAGAAGTTTCATCTAGATACGCGTAGAGCGAGCGACAGTTTGTGGTTGTATGCGTCTCTATTAATGCAGTAATGGGTGCGATATGCGCCGCTGTTATTACGACCGTACATGCGGGCGTCGCTAACAGCTCAATGGTAGCACATCCACCTTGGACAGCAGACTGGCGGGTGTTAGTACCAGCAGTGAGTTTACTATACACTAAAAAACTCAATGGTACCAGAGTTGTGATCTAAATTAGTTTTTCATTTACGATCAACAAAAAAAAAAAAAAAAAAAAATGGAAGTATTTATAGGGGTGGGACTGGAAGATCTCTTACTTTGTAGGTTACAATACAAGTAAGATGAAAGTGAAACACATCCTGACGGAGTTCACCTTATCTAAACCCTGTTACTGAGCTGCTGCTATGGTTCTCTGACATTATGTTTTAGGAGAGCTTCCAAGTGTGCAATAAAACCACGTCTTTATGTTGTAGCACAGAGAAGGTCCCAGCCTCTAAATTATATGAAGCATAGGGCAATAATGACAACTCCGTGGCTTTCGGGTAGGCCGTGGAAACGAATGACGCGTCTGCTAGTCATAAGCTGATAAATAACACTTTAGGCCACTGTTTAGAGTGCTGTATACATTTCATGACATTTTACGAGTTGAAATTTGGGGAGAAAAATTGCATCGTTGAATCTTTCTAGCATCAACCACGGATTACATGGGTTATTATATGGATGAGTATTACTGAAACGATTTGATTTGCTTTACAAGATTGGTATTCCCCAACATCTTAAAACATACACAAAAGTCAATTTATCTGGTTGCATGCGTTCGTATTCCAACGAACACACGTAATTAAATAATGACTTGAAATTGGTTTAAATGATTAAAGTTACGACTTACCACTAACATTCTTATAATCATCGATAACGATTTTGGCCACTTCGAGTTTGAGCTCTTCAAGTTAAATTGGAACACTAACTTTTACTTTAAAACAAAAGTTTCTTACACATTTTCCATGGTTGAAACAAATCACTTGGAAAAACCCACAATCAATACGAAGAAACTAAAATAAAGACACATTGTTCAATGTCGTTCACAATGCGAGTGTACAGTTATTAAAACAAAACATAAAAAAGTGTGAAACATTTTATCTTGCGTTTTTTTAACTCAACACATTACAAAAAAATGAATTATTTTCATGTCCACATGAAAATGCAATTCAATAAACCACCTCTACCGCGACAACAGAGCGCTCGTCATAGTTTCAACTAATGCAATTTTAATGTCTGGCACCTCGATTTACATTCTTGAATAAAACGTCACGTTTATCTCCAGCCTGCCTATAAAATAATGTTCTATTTTATCTATGCCGTTAAATCAATCTTCGTCCCAATTTGTCCTAATGAATCAGCTAAAACGCACAACATTTCGCGAGCGCGTATCCACTCGTTACGTGGTCAATATCGCGGCTGGCCCGTTGGGAAATCATACAAATTTGAATATTTTACATTCACTGCTCGTGAACGAATGTCAGGTATGAGAAAACAATATTACCGCAAGAAGCCTCACGTAAAAAAACTGTCAGAAACCTCATTAGTCCATAGCGCTCTCGTCATCAGTGGCGTACGTGTATTTACTGGACAGTATCACGGCCGGGATATAGACGCCGTGATTATAACACAATTAATAAGATAGATGATGCGCCGAGGTGTTCCGCACACTTTGAGTCATCCATACTCCGATAATTGACAAGATAATTTAACAAAAGTAATTAAAACGTAAACAAGGGTATCGACCCCCGAATAATTACATCTTTGTGATCACATAAAGCGTTACTCTCTGATCTTATTATGAGGATCCACGGTTCCCTGAACACACGTTTTAGCGAATACTGACTGGTATACTGCAATAAATAAACGTTGTTATGGTAAATGTTTTCACTTCTATAACGTTGTCACATTGGTATTTCCTTTCGCACTGCCTTGTCTCGCAGTGCCTTGTTTACCTTTACTGACCAAGCTACGTAGCAAACAGTTCTTTGGGATAATAGCCTATGCAATAACCGTGTGTAAACATGCAAAGCTCGCCGAAAGAACTAATAACAAAAACAAAATATGAAGATTTTTAAACCCAAAAACCGAAATATTTATATAACTATAAACAACCAAGGTTCACTTAATCGCCACTAGCAGTGGGCGAAGAAAAGAAAAGAAAAGTCAAAAATACATTTAGGATGCCAATACAAAACCGCGTTATTATCTGAATGTGCATGAGTATGATCGATGATGTAAACTAATTTCTCAAATACTTAGTTTAAAAGTATAGACAAATGCAAATGTAGAAGTCTGCATTGTTGTGTTTGGTCCATACTTGTATTTTACAGATCATTTCATCACTTGTTTTACTAATTGATTCTTCCATTTGAATAACGTGCTTTTTGTCATTTCTGAAAGGGTTGTAACTTGCAACGATCTGACTTGGGAGTTCGACGAGCCTCCACTAAGACCTTTAGGGTTTGGATGCGCAGTCTGAGTGAGTAATTGAACTAGAGATTTCTTTTCCGACGCTCATAATAGGCGTATGCAGGAATTATGATTGATAAAGCATCTTCACCACCGTAGAATAATCACAATGTAATGAAGGCTGCTTTCGTAAATTTAATAACTAACAATCGTCATAGAACGTATTATGTGTAAACCGCTGTAAACTCAGTGGAATACATTATACAAGCAATTAACACACTTGACTACAAGTAGGCCCATAACAGAAACCAGAGTTCGAACCCAAGTGTGTCATGGTACGTGGTAGTAACTCGGAGTTCTGGTTTCGAGTCTCCGGTGCGGTTTGTTTTGTAACTTTTGGCTTTCACAAGTGTCTTCCTTGGTCTTACATAGCGGCAACTGCGGTCACCTCAAACCACAGCCACATAAACTGAGTGTGGTGAGTCTGTCACAAACTACAGATCACGGCAATCATTTACATGACAACGTCTCAGTGTGATAACCCGTGTGAGTAGAGGATCCAGTTTCTCCTGTAAGCGAGGAGCGTTATCCTCTTTCAAACATTTCATGAGTTCACCGTATAATGTTGTATGCTGCACGGCTTGTATTCGGACGTAAACGCATTAAATCACAATATTAGCTGTCACAACTTTTTAAACCAGTGACAAGTGTGTTCCTTTGTAATTCGTTGTGACAAGCTGCCACAACTTTTTTTATCACTTGTTTCCTGCTCCACACGCCTGACGCCTTGGTTGGGACAGAGCTACAAGCAAGCAAAGGAAAGCGTAGATAGCATACGTAGAGTATCTTACTACTTTTCTGCTTTCCTGAAATATTAATATTTTTGTCATTCACAGTTATTGCAAAATATTTTTTGTCCGGTTATTCTTTACACAATTTGGTGTAACAGAAAAACATACCAGCAAATGCTTGCTAATTTCCAACAAAAAAGCAATGTTATAGAAATCGTAGGCTTACAACAAACCGTTTAATCCATGATCTAATTATTTTTGGCGTGAGGTTTCTCTAGATTTTTAATTCGCTGCTTTAATACTAACAGCCCTACGCAATGGGTTTGTGCCTGTTATTGACGACCATGGTCCATGTCATGACAGACACACCATCCTCTCTTCAGCCACACAAAACAAATAATAATTATTGTACTGGTTCAACAAAATTCTACAACAATTTTGGAGAATGAAATTCAATAGAAAAGTTCCTTTGGTTGTAAACCCGCACTGTTATTTAGGAACACTAATGTTTGAATGTTTGTACTGTATTACTCTTCTCTACGCTTGTGTGTTCCTTCCTGCTGGGTCTCACTGGGTTTTCATCGAACTATTGGCAGATAAAAGCGGACTGCTCGATCGGTTAAGCCGTTGTCCTGTTCTATATATATATATATACTCCATTGAAAATCTATTCCAAGTCACTAGAGAACGGCTCTGTCGTAGTGGATTGGTTCTCGAATAGAAACGAAGTGAGTGCTTTGCCCGTGCAGCAAAGTGACGTACGTGTCAATGCCTATTTGCATTTTTAGATTGGTGCTTATGCAAATCGAGGTAGTAATTCCATCATACAGAAGCTGCGCAAGTGATTTATTTCACGCCGTTTATTCGCCACTTACTCACCACGCGCGCTGCCGGTCAGCCGACAATTAACTATCCTTTTCAACTGGTTACGTTTTTCAGCCGCAAAATGCGAATATCATAATCACACTAAAAACTAGATGATTACCTTTGTGGGGGCTCAGTCGAGTTACTCTTTACGAGTTTCAATCGAAATTTTAATAATCTGTTCTCTTGTGCATGTAAAGCTTATTTTTTCTTTCACAAACATACGGATGGCTTCAAGCGACGCCCGGAATAAAAATGATATCACATTCCACACACAGCACAAATAACTCCAGTTACTGTGACGTGTTTCACGTTATTTGCTAACCTGCATTTTGCGTTATAAATAACTAGAATGTGTATACTTCAAGTTTAGTTGTTTTAGGAACAGAATATAGTAAAATATTGGGAGACAAATCTGAAACTACTATAGCGACAAACCGGCGATAAATATGTTCATCTATACCGGAAACGTAAGCCTCTTAAATTTCTGACCCGATTTAATCTAAAACAAAGCTATCACAAATCGTTATTTAAACTTGAGTATTAATTATTAAATAATAATGAAAATGGCATTCGCATAGTCGACACACATGAAAATATGTGACAGTTCATAATGATCTACTCTCATACTATTCGAAAAACGTAAATTTTTTAATTATTTCCTTCGATCTACGAAGATGAAGTTTGCATGATATTCCAGTCCACATGCGAAAACATTCGGTGAGTCCTGAATACTGATAGACGTTGATCAACGCATTGGAAGAATGTAACTATAAACTAATTATTGTTGGTATTATTGTAGGTGTGTAACCAACTATCATCTCTTCTACGAGTTCTGCACCTCGTATATTAACTTTCAATTAGTGTTGTGCAATGTGCATAACCATCCCTCATTTATAGAACACCTTTGCAGTTTTAATTGAGACTTTAGACGGAATATTGACGTGTATGTAGTATACACACAGATAAAACAGTAACAATAATAAGTATACATATACATAAAGATAAGAGATTAACTGTCAGTTATGCCATTTGAATTTTCGCATCGAGCAAAATCGCTATTGTTTCGAATTCGTGTGGCAAAAGTAAACGGTTACCTTCAGCGCCTGTTCGCGATGGGACAGCATTCGCCTTGAATTGTGCTCCCCGTCGCAAGACGAACATCTTGTATCAAACTCGTGATGCTCATGCACGCTTCATACACTCCCGGCGACATCCCGACATCCGTGCGTGCGTGCGTGCGTGCGTCATAACGGTGACCTCCGGGTCCATTTTTACACAAATCGTGTCTGTCCCATTGTGCAAATGCTCTACGAATGACACTATAAATTCTCTTTGCGATGTGATTTATATGCGAAAGCGGGCGAAAGCCTATATTTTGTTGAGCATATCTGTCCGGTTAGCTGTGGCCGACGGGACCAACAAATAATCAATGCCGAGGCGTTGTCTGCAGGCTACGGTGCACGGTGTGTGTTTCTGCGATGTCGTGTGTAGCTTCACTCGTTCACGTCAGCAGAAAACAAAACGCGGTTCGCGATTTAGATTAATTTTAGCAGCATTACCGGTCCGCCCGCCCGCCCGCACGTCGCACGCACGCACACACGCACACGCACTCACACCATCTCATCGTACACGAGCAGGATTTTTAATTTAAAAACAAGATGACTACATCTTTTTGTTTCAAACTCTCAACTCTCATCTGAAGGCCATTGTTTATTGCATACCGGTGGTTTTGTATTCTCATATTTTATATTTATAACCATTCGTGGAAAGTGTTGAAATTGAGCAACTAGAGCAGATATTGTATACGGAAAGTGAATTATTTATTGCGAAAACATGATGAATATTTGACTGGGTTCGTGCCAATGAATTTTAAATGACAATTAGCTGTTGCCATAGTAACTACATTAAGCTATAGAAAATAAACTCATTTTCTTGTAGTATCCTTTGAGGCGATATTTTAGAAGGAGGGCTATAAATATGAAACAGTAGAACTTGTAAAAACTTGTACTCGGTAATTAATACTCTACCATAGAATCTAAACACATGGCTTTACATAACGTGGAAACGTCGATAAATGATGTATGTGGCGTTTCAGTGGGCCCAATTCTCCCTCGGTCATTTTCACCGCGCTCCCTGCCAAATAAAGGTGTATTGATTCTTGCCAAATTCAGCGTTGAATTGTTTTTATCTTTTTGTGTGGAGGTTTAAGGCATTGGGGCGTCCTAGTTCATTTATCCTTGGTAACCCTTTAATGGAGGCAAGTGTCCTCCTCTTTCACACGCATTTATCGTCTCTCCCTCGCTCCACGCTCGCTGGCAACGAGCACGAGCCCACAACTTCCTGTGTTCATTAAGTCAACACATTGGCCTTACAACAACGTTGGTGTCATTTCAGAGGGAGACATTTACATGTTAATAGAGCGGTATTTATGTTTTAGATTGGCTTCTTTTATACATTTACTCGTTTTACTGTAAATTGTCATTACTATAAATAATTAAAACAATGGAGTCTAAGAAACCTATTGTTATACACATGGGTCCGAATCCACAAAGCAGAGTTAAATTTGGGAGTAGAGTTAAATTAACTCCCGTTTTTTACTCCTCGCTAACTCCCGAATTTTAACTCGATTTTTTACTCCGGTTTCCGTATCCACGAAGGAGAGTTATTTTCGGAGTTAGTAAGAAGTTAAATATCAGTGACATCATAGGTGACGCCATGAATATCAACCAATAACAACCTAACTTTTATTGAAAGCCAATGGAAAGCTGTTATTATAAGGAACAAGATTTGAATTTGTATTCGATCTTGTTCAGCAAGTATTTCCTATCTACACATAGAAGATTTCCGAAGTGAACGCCTACAATTACGGTCAGAATTACTTGTAGGCCTAAATGGAAAACTATATTTACCAGAGACGAGTTTGGAGTAATGATTATTGAGCTAAACAAATTGAAAGCTATTATATCGGCAAAATTTGCTCCCCAAGCGTAACAAAATGCCAAAAGATAATGCACAGGAACAAAATTACGGATTTATAAAAGCCATGAATACGAGGGGTATTCCCGTGGTAGCCTAGATGAATATGTAAAACTAAAGTGCAAGAATCGTACACATTTTCATAGGCAAAGGGTAAAAGATTACAGCACAAGCCCTAGGCAGACATGTTATTTCTAGGCCTGTATCTGGCATCATATAATTCATAATAAAACTGACATTCCTAGGCCTCCTCTGCTCAGATATTCGCTTTCGCCGACTCTATTGTTCAGTAAGGTCTAGTGTAAGCCTTTTTCATTATGATTTGCATTGCATATTGCACACATACGTAACGTTTGGTCTAATGTGCATGGTGTATGATCGTGGTCTTTACTTCAAAACCAAGCATGACATTTTGTGGAAACTATGGAGACATCTGTAGGCCCTTCTAGTGCTAGATCCACTCATGTTTTAGGCTGAATGTCCCACTTATTATATTGCAATACCTAGCTTCGTGGGCAAGTCAATAGGCCTACATAGGTGTGCATGCTAGACCAAGGCATACAGCCTATAGTGCACAAGTAGCTTGATGCACAGATTGATAAAAAATTGTAGAGCTAAACAAATGTTATTGCCTTATAAAATGTCAATATATGGTATGGTCATACTAAATTCTACTGACTTCTACTTACCTAGGCCTATAGGCCTCCATGATGTGCTGTCATTTTTTGTTCCAAATAATTCCAAGGGCCACAAATATTCTTTAACCTTGGTTGGCCATATACAATTGCATGAGAAAGGAAAAAATGTATTCTGTCCTCAAATATTTAGACATTACACAATATAAACATAGTAGTAGAAATATTTATTATAGCATGATTTCATTTTTACATACAGTATTAACTAAGTTAATAGTATACAATACACAAGATACAGTAACATCCAACATGGTATGTACCTTTGGCACTATGTTATGTACTAAAACGTAGCCTATCTGTATCACTGCAATCATAGTATCACTTGTCAAGATATGTTTTCTTAAAAATATAGTTAATTAATCTACCAAAAAGTGGAAGCAACATCAAAGAATTAAAATTGTATTGAATTGGGGCTTGCAATAAAAGTATGGCTTTTTTATGAAAAAACAGTTACTATAAGAATCAACCCTAGGCCTTCCGCATTAGAGTTCGGTTCAGTTGAATAGATCCAGGGTAGGTTTGATTTTCTTATTTAGTCGAGTAAAAGTATCGAGTCGTCTGACCTTGTTGTAGAGTAGGCCTATGTTTTAAAAGAACAGAAAATGTACCAACCGATAGTCTACCTTCATATTCAGCTTCAGCTAGTGTGAATTAATTATATTAACATTTTTAGATTTACTTAGTTTGGATATAAAATGCATTATATTGATTATTGAACACTAGTACTTCCTCCTTCCTAACATTACCCCAACAATACCACTTTACGAGGAACAATTTTAAAGAAATTCAATCCCATGCATTATCGGATCATATGAAAGTTATGTTTTTCCACCAAAAAACTGTAGCTGTGCGATTCAAGTTATCTACAAAAGATAAACAAGAATATTATGCAAAACACTGGAGCACTTTTCACCCAATGTTTGCTGTTATATTGCCACGAATTAAATCACACACACGTAAATCGATTGACAATGAGATGAAGCTGCTGCTGTTGCACTTCTAGCTCTGTTTGTTTGGCCCCGATCATGGATGCTGTGTGCTACTGGTCCTGGTCCTGGTCCATGGTGGTGGTGGTGGTGGTACAGTAAGCGCCAGTCGTGGGGTAAAGTTCCTCTTCAAACCTGAAACAATATCAATTTGAAATAATTTTAGACAATATGCAGCTACAAGATGAAAATTATCGGTTATATTTGAAGAACTTTTAAACATTCTATTGCAAAAGTGTGTTCCCTCACCAATAGGTATCAGGTGCTTGAAAAATAATTGCCTATTCAAACCAATTCAAGAAATATAATATTAAGTAATTTTAAAGTAGAATTTGCTGCTGGAAAATACTTGTTTTTACTTTTTAATACTTGTTGCTAGTTGTTAATATTTTAGTTAATGCTTGTTGCCTCTACAGCAAGGAGTGAAAATAAATTACCTACCTTATTTATTTAAACAATAAAATAAATAATCAAATAAGCTTTGTAATGGAAAAGAATAAAATGATCCATAACAAATAATTAAATAAATGAAGTAATTTTTAAAAAGAAATAGAATAAAATCAAAATGAAACATTGTTTGGGAATGTTTTACATAAGCTTTTGTACCAATAACTCTTTTAGAGTAACTTAATCTGTACCAGTTGTTCTCATAAACCGTTCTGAAACAGGTTAATTATCAATACTGTGTGCCTACCTAAGGTCATGTATGCATAAAGGTACACTTTGTGGGTGGGAATAAGGCATGTAGGCCTACATATTCATGAATCGATTCATCCACCCATGGTGTATCGACATGTGACTGATGTGAGGTGTCGCTAATAATTGTTTCTTTTTTCTAATTTGTTACACAAAAATCTAATATTTACAGATAATTTAGCTCGTGTGATACACTAAACTCAGTGCAGACTAAAATAATTGGAAAGAAAAGGAGAACGCATTATTTTGGGAACTGCGTAAAATATCTTCTTGCCATTCTTTAGCCTCGAACCTACGTTTGAAGTGTACGGTAGGTAGCCTACAACAGTTTTATAGTTTACCTACCTACTACCTGTATCAAATCATACTTTTTACCTAGATCTTCACTGTCCTACATTCAAACCACCAACATTTAAGCATCATGTTCCTCTTCCTTAACACTGACCCTACTGTGACGTGACCCTACCAAGTGAATAATCGTAACATGAAATGATTAAGTTTTACAAACCTAAGAGGCAACACTAGCTGAAACTTATGTAGGGCTAACGTGGCTTTGCAGCCAAACGTATTGTTGTTGTGACATTATACCTTGGAGGCCACTGTACATGGTAGGCCTACCATTGGTTACCGGTAGACTAGGTGGGGTTGATGGAATATGTGCAATGTAATGCGTACTTACACAATTTGCTAATTTATCCACCCTGTTCTCTGCCGGTCTTTTAATCCAATGTGTATTTCATCAATGCACCCAATGGCATTGGGGAACTGGCACAAATCATAGTTGAATCTGAAAATACAAAACAGACCTCATTAGTCAGCCAATTAACATCTAGGATACAGCTTGGGCATATAAGCAACTGTCAATTTTCATAATTGAACTGTCGTTACACATGTCTGGTGCCTTAGGTCCGAGCCCTACGTTTAAGGTAGCCTAGGCCTAAGGACGTGTCCGAATTCCTCTTTATCATTGCTAACTCTAGGTCTAAGTCTAAATTTGACGTCATCAATCATCGGTGACGTATGAAGTACTGTCCGAAATCGTTAAGTCTAGGTCTAAATCGAAGTTTAGACCTAGCAATCGAAAGTGCACGCTCGTTTTAAGTATAACAATGGCGGACGAAAAAAACAGCTGCGAGAAGGAAGACGGAAAAGTGAAATGTTACTTAAGTTTATTATATACATACCTCTAGTATTATTTTATAATGTAAACAGTGATAGGCCCACTCTAAAGCCTAAAACCTGCATCAATACTGGAAAATGAATACTTTTACATTTCCTAACCTCCAAAGGCGTCGGTACAATTCGCGGATTGACCCGTCGAGAAGGCTGTGAACCAATGCTTCAACTCTAGGTCAAATTTCTCGCAATAGGTGGCTCTGCAATAGGTTTAGTACTGTCCGAAATCTACTAAGAATTAGAATTAGAACATGCTAAATAATTTGAACCTAGACTTAGACCTAGACTTAGACTTAGACCTTAGACTTTTAATTCGGACACGTCCTAAGCTATGGGTTCTAGGCCTAAGGCCCTAGGCCTTACAAGTTACAATTGGACTTATCTAGGCTAGGCCTATGCTAGGGCCTAGACCTAGAGGTTAGGCCTGCGGACAATGATGTAGGCCTACCGGTAGCATAGACTACGTTTATCACGCGAGCCCAGCTCGTGCTCATAAGCTCGAGCTCAATAGCTCGGTATTCGTTTACCACGGACTTTGAGATCGTACTAAATACTACAGGTCTGGTTCGTGCTGAAAAAGAAGGCGTGGTTAACCGCTTGCTAAACGTACGTATGTACACAGTTCGGTCCGCATGTGTTTATCACGCAATTTGAGATCGCACGGAGCGTGCTGGCTCGGCTTCTTCACCGGGCTGAGTTGGGTTCGAGCTTAGATGTTTATCAGGCAAATTCAGTTCGCATAATGTCCAGCTCGAGCTTATGAGCTCGAGCTCGGCTCGCGTGGTAAACGTAGTCATAGACCTAGCTCAGTTGACCTAGGCCTTTTGCCTGAATTAATCTAGAACCAATTATGTTAAGTTAATGAGTCTGTTCTCCAACTTACCTTGTTTGTCTATGAGGCTAGGCCTAGCCTTAGGCTTAGCACTTCGAAAGGGTAGGCCCTAGGGCTCCGCCTGCAGAGCAATGTGTCCACGGCTTCTCAAAACCTCTTCAATTGACACTTCCCAGCTTATTTTCGACAGATGCCAATATAGCGCATAAACACACTTGTCTTCCTGACGGAATGTGACACCAAGGACAAATTGAACGACGGGCAGGTATGCGCAGATGACTAGGGTCCTAGGGCTAACCTAACCAACCTCGAGTTTGACACACACACACACTTTGTGCTTTGGAAAGTAATAATTTCGTAACAGCTTATATTGTTAGAGTAGTTTGGAAGATCCAGCTATTCTCGGAACACTCTTCGTTGCCCCTCAATTACTTGCTCGATCCAAACTGCAACCAAACGTGAGACCTCGAAGTGTCAGCTGCTGTCTGTTGTTGACATTTTCAAGTGGCCTGCGGTAGGCGGGGCTAACCTAACCTATAACTTCGCGGGAAACTAAAAGTATTTCAAATGGGAAATGATTGTAATACGTTCTTGCTAAGTATTTATATATAAATTTAGCTTTCAATTTGGAACACACGTGTACTAAATTTTTCAATTAATTATTTTAAATCTCAAGAAGCACGGGTCCGCCATGTTGAATAAATCAACTTTCGGGAGTAAACTTTTAACTCCTGCCACAGAGCAGGAGTTAAATTTTAGAGTTAAATAACCCCCAAAACTGGCTAACTCCCTTTTGTGGATTCGGAAACCGGAGTAAAGCACGGCTAACTCTAAAAATTAACTCTTTTTTTCTTAACTCCGCTTTGTGGATTCGGGCCATGGTGTATACACAGCTATTTATTTTCTAAGCACAAGACGGCGAATTAGACGCTTCACAAGGAATACAATAAAGTTGTGGAAAAATATATTTTATCGTCATGACATCGACCCACACATTTATCGTCCATACATCGATCAACACATTTTATCGTCCATGACATCGATCAACACATTTATCGTCCATGACATCGATCAACACATTTTATCGTCCATGACACCGATCAACACATTTTATCGCCCATAACATCAATCAACACATTTTATCGCCCATAACATCGATCAACACATTTTATCGCCATGACATCGATCAACACATTTTATCGCCATGACATCGATCAACACATTTTATCGTGCATGACACCGATCAACACATTTTATCGTCCATGCTCATCGATCAACATTTATGATATCGATGAATTGTGTTCTGTTAAATATTGTCATATTTTCGATGAACAATTAGTTTACACATTCGGTTGTTATTGGTCCATTGCAAAACACTGTTTAAAGTTGTTTTAATTGCGATTGTATGTATTGACATGTTATTGTATAACAGCGCTAGTGGCAGTTTTGTACAACCGCGAGAACGTGTCCTGCACGATATTGAATAAACTATTGCAAGATGATGATTAAAACACATTTAAAAACAAACTAAACTCGGAAAATAGATTCAAAGTGGGCTTAGTTTGGAAAAATTCGAACTAAAGCAAACATAGAGCCAGGGAAACTTCTGTATCGACTCTGGTAGAACTTTAACTTCAAAACACGTGTTTTTTCAAAGTTAATTTGCGTTCATTCTAAATCTATGGAAACGTTCATGTCGCTATATGTTGGGCTATAAGCGAGTTTCAGAAATAGTTAACAAATATAACGCATACATGAAAATGTTAACCTCTTTTTTATCTTTACAGATACTTTTACACTCGAGTGATCTAAAAAAAAAAACGCGGAACATAATTGTGGGTAATAACTAAGAATATGTGTGCCACTTTTATTTTTTTTTATTTTAATAACAACTGAAAATATTGTGTTCAACTCACAAAAGAAAAACGAGATTTATAAACAAAGGTACGGTACAGCACTTAACACGTGATTATCGTCAATAAATTATCTTAGTTTGTACATACATACACACATACACACATACATACATACATACATACATACATACATACATACATACATACATACATACATACATACATACATACATACATACATACATACATACATACATACATACATACATACATACATACATACATACATACATACATACATACATACATACATACATACATACATACATACATACATACATACATACATACATACATACATACATACATACATACATACATACATACATACATACATACATACACACATACATAGTTTTATTCACAGCGACTACAACGTCGTTATTATAACACATTCAAATCTTGATTACCAAACTACAAACAAACTTACAAACCAAACTACAAACCTACAAACCAAACTTCAAATTGCAAACTACAAACTACTACTTGATTACCAAATTACAAACTACTAGTACCATGTATGTTGTGTTTCTTTCAAGGCCCTACTGACGAATGTGGGTCATTTCTAGTTTCGTACATTTGAGTTATTATTTAACATTATGTAATTGCTTTTCTAGTTTTCCGATGTAGCCAATGTAACTTTTATTCAAAACTGTCCCCTAGAGATATTCTCACACATAACTAATAAATTGGATTTATTGCACTAAAATCTATTATGTTTAATCGGGTGGCCTACTTTACAGAAACGCGAACAACGCTATCTATGGGAAGGTAATCATTCGACTATCTTGAAAGATAATCCCGAATGAAATGTGGTCCAGATCTCTCTGTTCCGAGGGTATCTCGGTCCTTGAGCGCCACCTCAGCTAATTCAGACGAGGCCATGCAGCACTAGTTTCAAACAAAAGCTCACAAGTGCTATTGGCACGTATTATTCAGGCAAAGGTCGAAAAGGAGAGGGAATTATAGCCTCCCATTGACGGTCGGGTTGGGGTAGAAGCTTTATGCGTTCGTTCAAACAGAATTTCTCGATGAGGCATCCCTTTTTAGCGAAAAAAAAAACACTACTTTAAAGGAGATAGTGCGAACATCGTGCGCTAGCTGGACGAAAACTCTGGGGTAGTTATTTACTGTACAATATCAACCAGCAAGATACGCAGGGCGCACCTAATCAATCGAGATAAATGGCTCAGTGCAATTAACTTGCATGGTATGTTTGATTCGCGCCATGTCATACAAACTGAATAGGTACTCATCCGTGGGTGTCATTATTATAAGTCACAAGCTGAACGCCGATATTATTCGCATAACCAACAAAGTTAGTAAGCTGAAACAAGACACACATAATAACGACGAAACGAATCGATTCCATTCACCCCACAATGAGTTTATCAAAATAAATATGTACAAACGAGAACTAGGAACGTTGTTATTCAGTTTTTCAGTTAGTCGTATATCAGCTGCGTCTATTGTAACCGACAAGCACTCGTCAACATGTTGCCATGACAGATGGGAAACCTACACATTTCTATACACATTTCCTGTAATATGTGCATTGAACACTATTCATCGAAAGTAGTTGTTAGGCGAGAGGAATTATCTGCATGAAATGTTACGTTGACCGTGGTGTGTAGCTAGATAATTAAATATTATTAATGCAAACTGCGGGGGCGAGTCAATCTTCTTTTGACCCGTTATCCCCCCCACTTGGCTCACATGAGCTCGTCTGTGGTTGACAAGCGACCTCTTGATACCAGCGTCAGTGATGAGTGAAATATACTACACTGTGGTAATGCGAGTGGTTACATCATTCATAACTACTTGCGCAGAGGTAATGCTTTGTTATGTGTCGTCATTCACTCTCTGAGATGACTATCCCATGAATTTACAAGTGTGCATCTATTATAGCAGTAGCCATATAGTTGTGCTAAATAACGACAATATTTACAATAAATATACATTACATTCGATAACAACATTTTGAAATCATGCGGGGCTAGATATTCTCAATACAATACACAGTGTGCAAAATTTACTCTGTTCTGACAAAATTGGAACATTTCAATTTCTCAAATTATTTACTATTTGATCAAATCAGAAGAATTATTAAATTATTATTAGTCTATTTATTTTTATTTTTATTTGTATGGATATTAATTATTTTTATATTTATTTATTAGTATTATTTTTTAGGATACCTGTAATGTTTATGTGTGGTACAGATCTCCACACAATTGGGAGTGTGTTGTTTCAATGTCATAATTGTATCGGAATTTAAAAGAATGGCTAAATGAGCCAACAAATAAACGTACATACATACATACATACATACATACATACATACATACATACATACATACATACATACATACATACATACATACATACATACATACATACATACATACATACATACATACATACATACATACATACATACATACATACATACATACATACATACATACATACATACATACATACATACATACATACATACATACATACATACATACATACATACATACATACATACATACATACATACATACATACATACATACATACATACATACATACATACAATTATATTTAGCACCATATCACTCCAAAATGTTGATTCTGAATAAGTTATAAATTCTCCGGCTTTCAAACTATTAGTGTCGAACACTCGTAAACGAGAAAATTGGAAACGGATTTTTGGATAAAGTATATAGCTATGCAATAACATAGGGATATTGAATTAATTAATTGTGTGTTTACATTAATTAAAACAACTAGATCCATACTCCACATTTTGAATCACCCTTGAAGTTTAATCACCTTTTTCGTAATAAGAATGGGATCACCAGAACGTGCTACTTCTCGGATTTAGATCCCAAATGGTTTCAGAATCATACTCCACACCGAGGTTCGTGCGCTTCTCACCGGTTTATAGGTACATATATAAGCGCTAGTAATTGTTCTACTCTGACACACCATCTGGAGGTTGCCCGCGCTCATTTGTAGCAGCTATAAATTTAGCGTGGCGTACCCGACCCGTCTTGAAGCTCAACGCTCAGCGCTCAGCTACAGACGGGGACACATTTACGGTTCAACTCTGTCTCCCATTTCAAGACACGGTGAACAGTTCCAATCGTGCCTTAGCTGCAATGGCGAGATCGGTAAAGATATCAAACCATAGGGGCATGTTTCATTTCAACACTGAAGTTTTGCAAACATATAATTTAGAAATTATAATTAGGTGGCCTTAATTAGTATTAGAGTCTGTCCCTTTGCTCTGCGAGGGTGTGACATTTCTTCTATCGTGTTCCCTATTATACCCACGCTCGCATTCAAAGCACCCGGGACCGTCGCTACAAACGCACGTTGCCGAGCATTAGAAGTAGCGCTTGCAATGGCGGTGAATGTATGGCGGGCGACGCACACAGTTTCAGTATTGTTGATACATTTCAATTCTGTGGTACGTACTACTACTAAGCTTTACTATTTTATTGAAATTTCCTAACGTAACATGAAATATCATAATTGAACATTGAAGATTAACAAAAGGTGTGGAACACAAATTAGATTTATTTATTTATTTATTTAATGTCTATCCTATTCAGTTATAAAAACTGATTTACAAATAGCACGACATTAATTATTAATGTATTTATACCTCTATGCAAGACGTATTATAAAACTAAAATAAGCCATTTTACCACTACCTCGTCTGCCACTCAAAACACAATAATAAATCATATGATAATACAATATAAAATTATATGATAACACCGGGGAAAGATAATAAAAATAATTATAACCTAACAATACGAAGATCTAAGAATAATTACACATACAAAATCGAAAATAGCAAACAGAACCAGGTAGTACATAAAAGGATAGTATAAAACATGTAAATATAATATATAGTTAGTGCGAGTCTGCTATCGCAAGGCTACGCGACTGTGGGTATACCTACGTCTGACGGTGAATCATATGTTTGAAGTGTAATCTGAGAAGGGTTCCGTCGTTGATAGAAAAGGGAAGGGCAAAGATAGATATCAAGATTGGCGTTTTTGTGGCTTTGCCTTGTAATGAACCTGGTTCTCCGGCTCCGCGGTAGGTTAGTGTTGTAATACGATGAGACTGAGACAGAACGTGATGATGGTGGTGGCATGGAAACCTCTCTCTCTGAATAGTTCTTGTTGATGTTGGTATGCAACGCAATTCGTCAGTAGAAGAAAAACCAAATAGTTGGTGGTTTCAATGTAGAAATGAAGAAAATTGATTGCTTTACTCGTAATTTACGTGTTACTATGTTACCTTCAAATGTTTTCTAGCATTAGTGTGATCGTTATAAACACAATCGGGTAGTCCGACACTATACAAATCGAGACATATTCTTTAATGTTACAAGCACAATATTATATTATTTAAATACTTATGGCCATTGTATAACACAAGGTTTGAATCCCGTTGGGGACAATGTAACAAAATACATCCCTGCAGTCATTAATATCATAATAACAACACCTTTTGTTTGACATCATTGAAGTAATAATTAAAAATGGGCCTTCATTTTAGAATCGTTTCAAATTGTGTTTTGAACTATCAACTTGCAAATTCGGATACACGATAGATACATCTCAATTATTTCCTGTGGTTTTACAACATTTATAAATGAATCACTAACTTAACGTCAGTGAATAAGTTAGTATTGTTTTAATTTAAAAAACAAAGTCGCATTCCACGGAGGCTAATTGAAATTACAATTGAAGACATTGGAAGTCCATATGTTTTAGTATTGCTACACATTTATGTTCTCATAGATAATCTTGATCAGTGCCTTATTTAGTCAAGTTCAAACATAACTTTGATAAGAAACTAACAACAAATGCGTATGCCTTAAACAGAAGGAATGTTTTCATGGATGACATGTTTTAATGGTGTTAAAATGGTGGGTCAGTCGAAACTTCTTTTTCATGGTAATTACGCGTGTTGTAAATAATAGAACGAGTTGGTCATCATAACTATTGTTTATTACTCGGAACTATTTTTTCAACCATTTCGTAATTCTTTCGGTCAACATCGACAAGATAACATCTCATCAACAAGATATATTTCAAACAAGATCTCTTGGCGGATAGCTCTGACAACTTACTTCTTGATTACAGCTTTGAATACTTGCTTCTATTGGTTTATTTATTACGTTGGAAAAGTAGAAGATGAAGTTATTTAATATGCCCAGATTCCTGCAGGTGAGTCGCACTCGACGTGATGTATCAGTAAACAATTCCTCAGGGAGCCCGGACGCAGTCGTAAGCAATCTTGGCCCACGCAGTGTGTGGAGATATTACCTAATCAAGTTAATTTAGTCAGGTTGCGTGGAGATCTTGTAAGGGTTCCCCGCTGTTCTCGACGTGCCTGACCATATCCACGGCACAGAAGTTGCGCAACTTTGCGTCACCCGGTACGAGTAGAGCAGGTACACATATTGGGGCTAACCGAGACGATGCACGGATTACAGTTGAAGTGGAGTGATGAAAGAAAGGATAATCTTAAGATAATCGCAGTTTCTTTCATTGTATTCCGCTATATATCCTTGTAGCATGCTTTTATTTTTTATTTTTTATTTTTATAGTAAAGTAACGAATTTAATTACTTTTATATTATTTGCATTGCTTTCATTTCGTGTCTGGCCACTTTCCACCAGTGTTGAATCTACTCTTGATGACGTCATTATAACACAGAACACAGGAGAACCGCACTAACAACAAACAACAATTACAACAACTGTGCATAAAAGTATGTTGAGTATTAAAACGTACAGTAAAAAGTGCAGATTTGTCCTCTAAACACAGATAAAATAGAGGGACATATCCAATCAGTGAGCACAGCATGAAATAAAACATAATCAAAGATAATTCGCTGTAAGTGGGGGTAGCAGCAAAGCAGGTAGCGAAGCCGCCTGGTAACAACAATCTATATGTGCCGTGATTAACGTCAAACTCCAATGGGCGGGCGGTATCATTATGAATCATGATTACTGATCAGTATGATTTTACCCACAACCCACAATCAAGCCGCCAAAAAATGCTAACAAAGCATGGCCAGGTATAGAAACGCGAAAGCGGAAGAGAATCTGACAATTTTTTATTTGCTACCGTTCGCACCAGCATTCCCATCCCATTTCAAGCCCTTTATCGGCCGTACGTTCACCCTTACATTTTTGATAAGGGATTTTACCGCAAGCCCCCAGAGGCGAACTGGGAAACGCATATTTACCCCGTGCTTCATCACGCACTATTTTGTACATTGTATTAACACCCACTTCAATAAATATCTGACACTGTGTTAAACTACACTTTGGATAAACATTTCTGCACGTTTTTTTTTAGTTATTATTGTCCATCACGGTAGACAAAATAAAGATCCATATAAGGTGAATGCTCAGGATGCACGAGGGAGTGAGGGGAAATGCGGAACAAAGGAATCACGCGCCCCGTGTGTGGTCCTCTGTGTCTTGAGGTGGAGTGGTCACTGGACGTATACGTCATTAATGTGTGTGGCCGAGCGCCGAGCACCGCCCGGTAGGGCTGTGTGATTAACATTTATATTATACCAAACTTTATGCCCAGCCTGCCTGCCTGGCTTAGGGCGAGTGCACACGTTTTGAATGTGGCAGACAATGACACAGAAGATGCTCATTAAGGTAGATGAGAGGGGGCGGAAACAAAAGGAAAGGACAGATTTCTTATAGCGTTTCTGTGCTTTATATTTAAATTACTTTCAGCCACGTACAATGCAACGTTAATACCATTGCGGCTGGGAAATAATAGTGACTTTGTATTTGCTAAAAGATAGTTCCACTTTGCAGAGCGTCGTGTGAAAGAACAATGCATAACGGAGTGTATTGAGTGCTCTTCTTATGCCATGGAATGACATGGAATTAATAGGCTGGTATACTGAGAGAAACTACTGAATACACAGTCGATGTGTGATGGTTTTGCTCATTTCAATAATGACCATTTCAAGTACAAATACTAGACCACGTAGAATATTGCACCAATTTAGCATAGCATGGTATTTTGGAAATATTTAGCTTATACGTAGGTACTAACAATACGTTTTATTATTTTTCAAATTGCCGAATTTTCCTTTCCTTTTTATTATGTAGTTTTGTTTGTGGTAACAAATATTTGGAGTTATATTAAACATGAAGTTCTGATATATAATTACTAGCACTAGTAGTGCCAGTCGTAAACAAACATGCCATACAGTAAGTTAGTATTTTTCAATTAACGATTTTGTCTCGTAAAAATACTATAATTGATTTACCATATACTCCATCTTCCACTGGGTTAGTAATTTGAAACAAAAGTTGGTTGCAAGCTGGGCGTGTCCCAATATTGGAACATTACCGCCAGAGGTTGGTTCATAAATTACGTTCATTAATGAAGCAATAAATAAAATGTTTGTCAGGGTATAACACACGTCGGTTCTCTGCGACGCTAGTTGCTGGCGTTTTAGACGAGTATTCATCCAACTTTGTAATTTGAAGATTAGATGGTCTTGAGGGGTTTGATCTCCTTTTTGAAATATGAACCAACCAAAGTGAGTTGTTAACCGACTAATTGTTTCATACAATTAATGTAAGTCAAATGTAATTTACGCTATTTTAGAACATTTTTTTTTTATACCCATAAAATAAAACTAGTACACAGCGAAAAAATGGACTCGAATATGTTTTAAAAACACACTTTTTTTACAACGCACACACTCAGTATTACGTTTTATATTCACCTTACCCGACAAATATTATTAGTGATACTGATACAAGACGAAAGATTGAAAGTTCATACTTATTGACCTTCATTAAGTTTGAACTAAAAATATCTACAACTATTTTTCAAATACGAATTTTGTTCATTCGCCAGTATAACAACCATTTGTACCAGTTCATGAAAAAATGTATTTACCAACAATTATTAAAAGTGTGTTTCTTTCCAAACCTCATCGCATAAAAAAGGTGGACTAAAGCATCCACAAAATTTGAACTTCCACTTTTCATCTTTCCCGCAAATGATAGTTTTCTGTAACGTGAATGTAAAGCGTAACACTGAGGGCATGCGCGTTTTCCAAATAGTGTACTATTTGTTATATATTTAAGCATTGCATTATTCCCTATTTAACGTTCACTCTTCATAACTTTCTTTATATGGATATTTAAAAAAGAAAAACAGTTGCTGATAAAGTGTTAACATTCATTTCTTTAGTAATAACAAAAAGCAAAGACAACATTCAAAGTTGTTTGGAAGTTCCAACCATGTCGTTTCTACCAACTCCAAACAAACAAGTAGTTTACTGATTAAATTGAGGATAAATCTTCACATTTGACTAATCTGAGCTGTATTCACTTTCAAATATCCAGATAATAGTTATGTGAAACGGGTCTTAGTGGAAGGAAACGAAATGAAACGGTTGAGTGAACTAAAATACTCCTGGACGAAATTCAATCTGAATTAATCTCATAAGCCTTGTATACAAAATGATGTTCAGAGAGAGGACAATACCATACTTGCCGTATCATCAGAATGGCGCCGCCAGGATTCTAGCTATAGCCTTGAGCCCAAGTAACTTAGGACACTCGAATCTTACCTGCAACAAAGAAAGAATTATGTTATTCGTTTCATCTAGCGAAGCCACACAATTCAATTTAAACGCCCGTATATATACTTCTAGACCCGAACGCAACTGTCAGCAGCGCACACAAAGCCTTCCTGTCTGGCACAATAGTCTCAATTACCCTTATTGTTGGCGGTCGCCCTGGCTTCACATTTAATTAAGTCACTACAGCGCCTTGTAACTACAAATACATTGTTGGTGTTAAAGCGACTATAATGATATCGTTGTGAAATGCGTCAACGATATCACTTGTCACTATCATAATAATGAATGAGGTATTATGTAGGAAAGAGGTGGAAAGAAAACGAGAAGTCGGCACAAAAGGTAAGTAATATCAGTGATGAGAGCGAAGGAAAAATGTAGAGAAAGAAAACACCAAAGAATTATACCTCTTTAACAAACAACCAAGTGATTCAGGAATTTAATGTAACATTATGTTCTACTAAAATTGTTTTATAAATATAGTTTAATGTATATTTAAATTAAATTAAGCTTGAGACTGAAATTGAGCTCTTTAAAAAATGAAAAAAAGTTGATGTTTTTTTATTGTGAGATAAAATAAGTTTGTAAAAGGTTTTAATTAATTCGCAGTTCTACTGAATTTTTCTAAATACATCTTACTTGTTGTTCTGTAATACAACTTTATCTTTGCGTATTGGGGAAACAAAACAAACACATTAATATACTAATCATCTTTTAGATTTGTGGTAATAAAAAGCATGTGATATTTTTCTGAACATTTCAGACCCACTCATATGAGAAATGTAGACGCCATTCTTAATCAGATATGAATATCTTGGTATGTGAATGCGTTTAATAAATAGTAAAAAATTAATACATTTTTCTTTTATTGGAGTTTTCACCTGTATATATCCTCACATATGATCATATTTGATGAAACGTAACGAGTGGTTCACACTTGGTTTCATCTCCTCGAAAATATAATAATTTGGATAATAGTTAATGCAATGTTGAAGCAAAGAACATTTATTTTTAATTAAAACGTGACTCTTTATACTTTAATCTAAACGCATAATTTAAACACAATCGAACTATTGATTACATTGGCACATTCAGTTGCGAGTGAATATCCCCTCTGAGGCAATCAAGGATACATCTAAATGAAGTGTTGACTGATTTTGGACGGGTGATAATTAATTATACAATTTACATTCTTTGTTGGCATGGAAACAAAATCACATTTCATTGTGTATTAATTATAGTATCCCATCACCACACGAAAGAAGGATCGATCGTTGGATGGCAGGAAATAACGTAAGTATACCAGACACACACTGTCACACTTGTTTTAAAGATTTTAAAGACACAACGTAACGTGCAAGAATGCTTCAATATAGAACTATAGCTTACTACAATTGTGCCAAAAAACTTCGAAAAAATAAGTAAATTTCGTTCTATCCGTATTGGAAACAGTTAAATTATAATCAACAAGATAAAACTGGAGTAAAATAGAATACCTTTGTTGGTGACAGTGGGTGTGGGAGTGCAGACACGAATTAAATTAATTTGTAAATGTGATTATCTTACGTGGAAAACTGGGTAGTTGAATTACGAATAACTGAATTTCTACGGTATAATGTGTGTCATTCGCCTTCAGGCAACTAAATCTAATCAAGCTTGCAATGTGCAATTTTCTGGCGAATTGTCAGGTGCGTCATAATTGCAGGAACAGATACATGGAATTTTGGGATGGTTTGAGCATCGAACACAGTAGCTCAGTGTGTGTGTAGGTATCACAACTATATAACTAAAGAGACCTTTATAAAAATTCGTCTTGTTTTATTTGCCAACCAATAAACATTGAGGACTTTGAATGGAAATTATAATTTAATCCCGTGGGAATAAAATGGTAATTTTATTATATTAATTTAATGTGTGTATTTGAGTGACAAGAAGGACTTGAGACGTAGATGCAAGACCATCCAGAATACAAAGGCATTCCTTCATGGGCGTGAGCATAAGCCTCCTAAATGCTCGACGCAATGCACTCGTTTTACACAAGAGGCTGTTTTTCACAGAACAACAATGTCGGGCTTCAATGGGGCTTAATTCTACGTCAATCAAAGGGCACTACCGTAGCTTACTATTCAACTCAAGGGTACTTTCCGGCAACAGGGAAACTGTTCATTCGTCAATAAAATGATGGTATTATGACTATGAGGGTCGGATAAAAACGTTACCACATGATCCAGATTCCTTGAGAAGGTATTTTTAGAAGTAATCTGATAACATTTTAGTTATAATGTTATATTGAATATATTGATTGTAACAATACCGTGTCTCGCTTTCATACATTCCAATAAGACGAGCGAATGGTTTCTGGCCCAATCAGAAGACTGATTCGCAACAACAGGAGAACGCATCGAACAGGAGAACACATCGAATGAAACGAACTGTCGATGAAAAGTCGCTTGCTCGCTAAGTTCACTGTACCAGTTTATGCTCAAAAAAGAAACCAGTTCATGGCTACGGTAAGAAAGTACAATACAATAGGGTTTGTTTCCATTTTCAAAATATACACACGCGTGGATCAATTTGCAGAGGGGTCTAAAGGAAGAAACAGTTCGCTCGTCAAAATGAATACACCATAATTATTTACGTTTGTCTAAAACTTCTCATTCTAATTTTGAAGTTGTCAGATGAAGTTATTCATTCGTGTAATACTAATATCTGGGTATCTGTCTGTGGGCTGTGGGGGTATTTTCTACGGTTTTCTCAAGACGTAAGCTGGATTACTCTGGAAATGTGAGACGCTGTTATACGACTGAGCGGTTAATCCTATTGATATATTTTACCAATTTCCTCTCTTGAAACGCAAGCAGGGTCTCTCCTCTTAAGCATAGTATTTCATGTTCTTTTAATCCGTCTAAGATTTTCTTCTCGTGTTACAGATAAAGGCAAATACAACGTTTATTCTATGCGTCGAATTCCAAAACCCCTCTCAAATATTATTAATACTAAATATATCAGAATCTCAAATTCAACATTATAACACAAAAACAAAAATAAAAAACTTAACAAACCTTAACTTTTTAAGGAAAGAATAGTATTACTTTACCAAAATGATGTTACGAACAGATGCCTTATTTTCATCAAATCAATTCACAACCTGACGTGAGGGGTGTATGATTATATCGTCGTCCGCAAAGAACGTGATGTACGCTGCAGCATGCATCCCATATGCTAGGCTATATTGAAGTGGTGGCATGGCCAACAGTCGAATTCAAATGTGAAAATAAAACAAATTCAAAACCAAACTACAAATATTCTTGAACAATGCAGGAAAACAATTAATCTGTCCGTATGTGAATTAAGGATTCAATATTCCCAGATTCCTACTAGAAATAAAAATCATTAGTATCATTATACTTTGAAATGAGAGGCCAAGAGGATCCATCATTTCAACAACAAAATATTATATATTTTTAAATTAAAATACTTATAAAGAAATACGCTGATCTTAAATACATAGGTTGGGGCGCAGACCAAGACTGTAGACCAAGTAGGAACGATGGGTTTGAATCCCGCACAAGGCATGCTTTTGTAATTGCCCTTCATCTTCACTTCTCGTCGTCTTAAAGAACATAATTAACTTACAATTAGTGACTAAGCAACAAGAACCATCACCATATTTAGTTTTTGTTACAAAGGACCCACATAAATTCGAACATTCTTTTACTAAACATAATAATCTCAACTAAATGCTTCAGTTAGTACCTCTATCACATTTAAATGTTTACAAATAAACCGTTGTTTACATAGATGTTCTTGTAATAACAATTCACCACTTGCATCTCGGATGTTCCTATGACAATTATCTGCTCTCGTCGGCAAAGTTAAAAAGTAAGTTCCCTGAGCGGAAGGCAAATCGCCCACTCCGTCCCTTTCCTATATTACAACCCTTGTGCGCTAAACGTTGCCAGGTAAACAGGCTAACTTTGCACAACAAAGTTATTCATCTAAGTTAGCCCACCGAAACCCAACATCCGCTATTACCCTCTCCGTTGCGCCCCTAGTTTTGCTCGTAATAGTTTATACCTACCTCATGAAATGCACAGCTTGTGTTTCGTGACTTAACTCAAATAGAACAATTAACTCTTAACGCTTCTGACACGTGTAATCATAGTTCTTAATCCCACCAATAGTGCTTAAGGGTGTTTAAGTGGGGATTAGATATCGAAACGAACACTAAAGCGGGTTTGAGACACAATTTGTGATTGCTATTATTATGCATGGTTATGAATGAGCAGATCTGTATAATCGAAAACTTAAACAAAGTAGCGATAAGTGAAAAAAAATATAAATATATAGATACATAATATGTGTGTATTGTCTCTCCAGTACTAACTCAGTTACAATGACTGATTGGCAGGGGGGGGGGGGGGGGGGGTCCATTATAAAATAATACAATATACATTGATGGATATGCCCACATTATGAGAATAATCAGAATAGGTTTTAAACAAAAAGTAGGGACGATAGTTTGAAATAACCGAAATGAATAGCTTCAACGCACGGCCTTGTACACACATAATGATGGTTTGTGGTGCTAAAGTGGGTGACAGGGCAAATAAAGTGAGCCAGTTAAGATCTTTGTTACTTAAGTTTTAATGGCCGTTATCTGCGACTAACTGTTACAACAAGAATATTTGTCTTCTGGTAACTAACCATTGCTGTTTGCTTCTGATCAGGGACTACGCGGGTCCATGAAACGGTTCGATTATAAAAACACTGAATATATGATATCATTTTTGTATATCAACAAGTAAGCTGCGAGTATTGAGTCCATTGGACAACGTTTAGGTTTTATGTACAGATGTGGGATTGTGTCTGTGTTATTGTCATAAGCTGATGAAAATATTTTGTATAAGGGCGGATATTGAGTGTGAGAGTTCGTTCTTCTTGAGTAGACCGACATTAGTTCGTGCACGCATGCGACATGAGCAAAAATCTTGACCTCGCTCCCACATACACGCACACACACGCTAGAAAGATTACAGGAGTATACGACACAATTGCTGTCGGTTGACTGACTCCTGGCTGAGTGGAATATAGGGTAGAGGTCCTACGCCATCAGCAGTTGGTCTACCGCCTTTTACTGCCCAAAATACTTAAGTCGGGTAGTAGAAGTTCGCCAAGCGACGCGATGATGGAGCCTGATTGGTCAGTCCCTTCACCGAAGATATACGAAGACAGCCGAAAACTGTCATCGCGTCGCATGGCGAACTTCTACTACCCGACTAAAGTATGTTGGGCAGCATAAGGCGGTAGACAAACTGCCGATTACGTTGCGACTCTACCCTATTACTCACTCAATGGTGGAAGTGCTCCGAATATAGGGGAATTTGAATTTGTAGGGAGACGGGAAACGTATTTTGACTACGTCATTTCATCCTCATTTTCCTGAAACATTTGTTATAGAAGTGTACGTTACAGACGCCCACCAAGTTTGGTGTTAAATCCCACGGGATTGAATCTAAGGTTGGAATTCATAGTCGGCCCCTACACCTAGGGGCGCCCATTGTTACCAAGGTAACAATTGTTTGCATGTTATTTCCCATAAACAAAACAAATCCATAGCAACAATGGGTGCCCCTAGGTGTAGGGGCCGACTATGAATTCCAACCTAAGACGCGAACATCATATAAAGCTCTTATACCAGAGTATTAGCGTGAGCTTTAAAACTCATTACAACGATATTATTACTTGAAAAGTTTTTTGTTTTTTAATGGTGTATACATCATCTGTCGATTGCATCACGCGAGAAACGATCCACGGACATTGCGACAAGTTTCTGTCGATGAAATGCAATTACCAGGTAATAAATCAATACAACTACATACGAGATTCGGCTGTTTGAAGCAAGCGTCACGCGCAAACTAATGATGTGTTTATTCCATCACAAGTTTCACTAAAACCTACCCTTAGCACTCGCATTAATTGAAACATTTGAAAATCTTGTCTATAGATTCCAATCTTCAGTCGATACCGCGTCTGCTAGACTCGTATCAGTGACGCACGCAGGAATATTGTTCGGGGGAGCAAGCCCCCGACCCCCTCCCCCTGGATATACGCCAATGACTCTTATGACTAGTTGTTCACACGCTGCTTTACAGAATATACATGTGATTGTTTCATAACATGTTGATAAATGACAGAGAGTGATCAATCAATCATGTCCAATAAATAGAGCCAAGCCACCTGGGGGGGTTTATGTCCTATAATCGTTTGTGGCCTAGCGACGTGGGTTCGAATCCCGTATAGGGCATGGGTTTTTGTAATTGTCAATCACTTCTCATTGTCCCGAATAGCATGATAGCAATGATAAAGCCGCATAGCAACAACAACAATCATCATCATCATCCAATATATAGAGGATCGCTGCATTTTAAACTTTGTCACATGTTTGCAAGCCAAGATGTTCAATTCGTACACACACACTTCAAGTATGTTTCTACTACTACACTGACTGTACTTACTGACAATTTTAATTGAATTCCAGTACTAAAATAATATTTGCCAAACTTATGGATTGTACGAGTATAAATGTTCATGATTATTGCTAACAAATAAAAAGTAGCACTTGAAGTCGTTTCTGTTATAGGTTCTTCTTAATCTTAGGTGTTCTTATAGGTCGTGGACTAGTTTGTTGAAGCAGTTTTCAGAGTCGTCCCAAGTTTTACCACTTGTTATTCTATAGCACTTGCATTTCAATGGAATCACCTGCACTACAACGAAAACGAATATGACATCGAGATTCTCGATTGATGTTAAAAGTTGTGACAAACGGAAGCGAGTTGAACAATGTTCTAGAAGTATTTTAGAGTGATATTGACATGAGGCGATAAGCATTGTGAGCTTAGGAAGTGGTTTCTTATGCACATCAAAGTGTACCCGGCCCAAAAATAGAAAGTATGGCCTTAATTAAATATGATTTGTCACTCAAGCTTTGAGTTCACGGAAGTGGTATCATTCAACTCGCTTTAAACGTTTTTTTTTTGCTGTTAATAAGTGTTGATGTTTTTGTCATGATTGTTTATCCCTTGATACCGCTTTGGGGAGCAAAACGTTATTATACAATGTTGAAAGCTAAGCGATAATTTGACAAAATTGAGAGAGTATAGTTTCAATAGAGAATTTGGTTTGCATGTTTGTTATCAAATTTGGTAATTCTTCTAAGTACATTTTAACAAGAGACGTTTTTGACCTTACATATACCCTGAAACTATTGTTCATGTGTTGTAGAACGAATATCTCTCTAAATCTACTCTACAATTCAAAAAGATTGTACTCTTTGTTTACCGAAGAAAGCAACGTGTCGCAATGGCTATTGAACGATGTATTGTGCTTAAACTTTGTGCGTGCTACATAAAATTGGCACTTTTTTAGCCGCCTCCATGTTAAAATACATTTCCTTACTCTAACAAAGGCATGTCACATCAAAGTAACCCCTTAGAAAATATGCGCATCATGGAGGGAGGAATTTTAAATGAAACTGTTTGGTCGGTTAATTTGAATTTTTAATATTATTTTTTAGATTGATAAGGCACTCAGAAAAATCAGATAAATACCTACAATAAATCAAGTCATCACGCTAACTCACCCTCCTCCCATTAAATTGAATACCCGTCGACTGCCTCCCCCCCCCCCCCACCCCCCCCCCCCCCCCCCCCCCCCCACAACTCCAAGGAATGACAATGACACGCATTATGAAGAGCTCGTTATAATCATTAGACAATATTTTTATTCAAGGTATAAAGAAGAATAAAAGAGAAAGAATTAAAAAGACTTTGCCTTCGAGGCCCAGTCCGAAAGAAAACCACGTTCACATGGGATCATTATATTATTCTATTGTGTCTGTCTGGCTTGAGCCGCGCGCGTGCCCACAGAGTGGTCGGATAGATAAGTGCATCGGGTCGTGTGACATGTAATTACGACAGAAACACCTGTGCCTGCTCATAACACTCGGCACGGAACACACAATAACGTTTGACATGCTCGCCGATGCAAATATCACACATGTCACCCCGTGGTGTGCGACAGAGCTCACCACAATACACACGTCACTGACTGAACTGCAATGTAGGCCTATACTAGCGCGGTGACGCAGCTGTGCCCAGTCAGCACGCTGACGCGCCGTGTGGACTACGTTACGTCCACAACATGTACAGACACTTCTCTGGGGTGACGCACGTTTTTGATCTTAAGTAACAGCAGCACAGATAGCTTGAAAAGGGTGAGAATCTTTTGTGTTTTTGTTTTTTGTTTG